>JAOWBW010000687.1:395972-514552 GCA_026119855.1 Campanula takesimana
GCATACCCCTCCCCTCACCATCACTTTCCAAATCCTTTTCTCTGAGAAATTTCTTGCCATTGTTGATAGAAAGAAAGCTAAGGTAAAGTTTTGGTCTTCTCCATTTTATTTTCTTTTTATTTACTACTCCATTTCCAAATCTAAAAATATATAAATGTTCAGGGTGTTGAATTAGATCATATCTACCCGATCAATATTATTTTCTTGACAACTTTTCCGGAAAATAGGTAAGTTACTAATCCCCCCTTTAAATGTTAAAAATGGTCATAAGTATGCTATATATGCTTTATACGTTATAAAATAATGTTTTGGGTATACTTTTATATACTTGTAATTTTGGGACGGAGGGAGTAGTAATAATTTTTATATACTTGTAAATTTGAGACAGAGGGAGTAGTAAAACTGGTTATAGACTTTTATTTGTGGAAAGGAGTATATGGGTATAGTAGTTTTGTTTTGGGGAAGTAGGAGAGGATGCAACATTATATATGCTTTATATATTATACTCCTACTCGTGGGACGGTAAAATAGTATCTTTAGTTAAATGTTAAAATAAATGTATTATAAAATTATACTATTATTTATGGGACGGGGAAAGAAGTGAAAGTATCCTAAAGTGGGTATATTAGTATATTAAAAATTATAATGATACTTGTGAAACAGAGGGAATAGTAAAAACTTGTTCATAGCTTGTTAGTATTAGGAAGGGTATAGAAGTTGGTGTTTGTATGGTGTTTGGGCTGAATTTGTAGCCTTTGTATGGGTTTGAAAATGTTGAGGGTTGATAAGGTTAGTGTTTTGGGTTGGTGAGATGAAGGGAGTATTTTGTTTTCAGCCAAAATGAGATTTCTGGGCTGATTACACGACTCGTGTAGGGGTACACGAGTCGTGTAAGGAGAGATTCTGAAGGGGTGTTTTCTACACGAGTCGTGTACTGTTACACGACTTGTGTAAAAGTTCTTACACGAGTCGTGTAGTGGTACACGAGTCGTGTAAGGGCCCAAAGTCTGAACTTGTGTATTTTACGTAAAAATCTTCCGGAGGTCATAACTTCTTCATCCGGACTCCGTTTTAGTCGTGTAAACTATCGTTGGAAAGCTCTTCTCGAGTACTACACGATGGGTTGGTTATTGAGTGGGGTTTTGATTTTTATAGCACGTAAATCCAGTAGGTGATTAGTACCAAAAGAGTATCCATGGTTCATTATGGTAGAGTTGGTCTTTGGTGATCAAGTTTGAATTAATGTGATTGTTTGGATGGATGTGTGATGACTTAATGTCAATATGGTGCATACTATTATGAAAACGTGTTTACTTCTCTATGATGAGCTTGTGTGGTTCCCTACTTTGAATCATACCCCGTTTGTTGTTAAAGCAAGTTTTCTTTGCTTCGGTTGTGTCTAAAGTCCAGCTGGTACTTTTGTGTGTGTGGGCAGTGATAGGGATTATAATGGTCTCCGAGCCAAGTACCTTATAAGGCTCCTATCATTGGTTTCCCATTTTTTAACCCCCTTCCTTAGGCCAAAGGTTGGGCACTTTGGGTTATGACTTTGTGTCATTTTCCACCCCGTTGTTGTTGTTGTTGTTTGGTTCCGGAACCCGTTTCAGCTCTTCGATGCTGCTCAGTTGATGCCTCTCAGATGGCTATGTTTGGTTTGAGAACCTTGGCTCAGTATCCACGTATGAGTGTTTATTTCCGCTTTATGTGTTGCATGATGAGTTGGTCGTTATTTCCAACCGGTATGGGACGGTTGGCGATAGGGAGCCTCTCATATTATGTGCTATGTTGTTATACGCTTATTTGTTAATATTGTTTCTTTATGATCATCATATTAGCATGTAATGTAGTTGCATTTTAGTAACTTACTGAGATTTATTCTCACCCCTTATTTGTTTACCGTTTTAGATAAGAAGGAGTCCAGGGAATAGGTCACAGCACAGGGAGGACGTTGGTAAAGAGATATTTGGTAAGACTTTGGGAAGTGATGTGTATAAGGATACATTATGTAAATGTAATACCTTAGGGTAGTGTACCCGTGACTCAGTTATTTGTATCATCTCTTTTAGTAGGTTTCGTGTTTGTAAATTTTATAAGTAAAGTTTGTTTATAGCCAAGTGGCTAAGTACTCATTTGAGAAAGTTTTGTTTTGTGACTTAAGTCATGTTTTGGTAACGTTTTGTTGTGTGAACCTTTTTAAGAAAATATATTTCGAAAATTTTTAGTAGAGTTGCTTTACGACGTCTTCCTCGCGTGTCCCGGGCGTGGGGCCAAGTAGGACCACGGGTCGGGGCGCGACAGTTAACTTATATAGTAACTATTCTGATTAACTAATAATACTATTAATAGTAATAATTATATATATAGTAACTATTATGATTAACTATACTATTAATAGTAATTTTTAGTTTATTTAATAGTTAATTATAATAGTTAATATAAATGTTAATTATAATGATAGTTAACTATTAATAGTCAATTGTTATTTGTTTAACAATATTAACTAATTATATTAATTACTCCATCCGTCCCAAAATGATCTTCACATTTGACTATTCAAACTTTTTAAGGATATGAACACTTGATTCACTAGTCATGTTTTGTTTGGGCACTTCTAAGCCTAGATTGTAGAAATGTGAAGAATTTTTTGGGACAATGAAAAATGCTAAATGAGAAGATCATTTTGGGACGGATGGAGTACTATATAAAGTAATTATTATAGTAACTATTACTAATAATAGTAATAATTACTATATATATATATATATATAGGGTAACTATTATAGTTAACTATAATAATAACTATTACTAATAATTTTAATACATAACTATAGTACTTAACCACTATAGTTAACTATTACTAATAATAGTAATAGTTAACTATAGTAGTTAACTACTATAATTACTATTACTATTATTAGTAATAGTTACTATTATAGTTAACTATAATAGTTACCCTATATAGTAACTAATACTATTAGCTAATAGAAAAAAAAATCACTTATTTAAGAGGGTAGTGTTGATGTGGCATCACCAAATTCAAGTTTCTTCCATGACTTGTCCACATAGTAACACCTTAGCTCTTCTCACCAACTTTAATATATATATATATATATATATATATATATATATATATATATATATATATATATAAAGGTAGGTGCTCAAATGAGAACCTAATATCGTGAGAACCATGAGAACCAATCATAACCATTAGATTAGAAAAAAATCAAGGGTCCATATGTTAGATACAATTGATACACTTTAATACATTACAAAAAATTCGATATTACACTTGGATACAATAGGTTAATAAGTATTGTATCTAAGTGTTGCACTTGGATACACTATGTTAAAAACTAATGTATCCAATTGTTTATCGAAAATTAACTAATGTATCCAAGTGTATCCAATGTATCTAACATCTGGACCCTTGATTTTTTTCTAATCTAATGGTTATGATTGGTTAATTTAGCCCGTGCTCCGCACGGTAATAGATTGGGAGCACATAAGGGAATGGGATGACAACGATTAATAAGCTAATTTTCCTTAGATATCGAGTTCAAAAAGAAAATGAGATACACCTAACAAAAGACAACTTGAAATTTTATAATAGGAGAAGCTTCTCCCTTTTTACCTATGTCTTTAAGAAGTTATCTATTTGAATTTCATTATAAGAATGGGGATGACTTGCAAGCCAATAACGTTGAATATGAGGAGAGTGAACAATCAAAAGTCTTTTCGATAACGTTTAAGTCGTTTATAAAAATCAATGAGACCATTCATTTATGTGTAGAGATTCAACTTAATATACCATATTTGGTTTATTTTTAGATGAATGTAAACTCTAATGGTTCATTCATTGAAGATTTTGTTATACATTCAATGTAAATTTCATGATCCTTAACATGTTCTCAACCTTTGAAATTTTTTAAGCTATAATTGTAACTGAAGTGGTAATTGCTTAAGTTATAATAGTTTGATTTTGTTAATTTGGTGTACTATCAATATGACTATTGGAGTTCCTTCAAAATTTAATAATATATTAAAATTAATTATTAATGAACAAATGACTGCTCACAATAAATTTAGTATTAACTTTTGACCTTTCAATTCTCTATTCTAGATTATATATATGAGTATTGCATCTATAAAAGATGCCTATAAGTAGAATTAGTCTTTTATAGTATTTTAGAATAATAAATTAAAGATAATAGTATCCTATATAGTTACTAATAAGATTAGCTAATACTATTAGCTAAGAATGAAAAAATGAATAACCTCTTAGTTGTAGGGCCAATGCTGACATGACTTCATGATACGTAAGGTTTGATTAATTAATATTATTAATAGTAATAGTTAATATATATAACAACTATTGTAATCAACTAATAATATTAATAATAAAAGTTAACTCATATAGTAACTATTATGGTTAACTAATGTTATACATAGTATTAGTTAACTTATATATGTAGTAACTATAATAGTTAACTAATACTCTTACTGGTAATGGTTAACTTATATAGTAACTATTATTGTTAACTAATACTATTAATAGTAATAGTTAACTTATATAGTAACTATTATTGTTAACTAATACTATTAATAGTAATAATTAACTTAGATAGTAACTATTATGGTTAACTAATACTATTAATAGTAATAGTTAGCTTATAGTAACTATTATGGTTAACTAATACTATTAATAGTAATATTTAACCTATCAAATAACTAATATCTTAAACTAATACTATTAGCTAATAAAAATAATATCAAAAATCATTTAAAATTTAGGGTGGTGATGACATGGCTTTACCAAAATCACATTAACCAAGACATGTCCACGTGGCGATTCCACAACCCTCCGCCTCAGCTTTTAATATATATAGATTTGTTAATAAATTAAAGCTCCTATCTTTGATTGAGAGATTTCTTTAAAATCATTAAAATAGATACACAAAACTAGAAAACTAATCAATATGTTAGTAAAGAAATAAATAATAAAAGTAATTAAATATAAAATATAAAATATTTTTATAAATATTCCTAAAATAAAGAAATACATAAATCTTAAAATTAAACATGAAAATAAAAATAAATAATTAAAAGTATTCACACTTACAATATCTCCCTGATTTATGGCTTTCTGGTCTAAACAAAAATGTTAAGATTATTAAGTGACCAAATAGAAACTCCCCCTGAATCCAATGTTGACAAACAAAAAAAATGGCAATAAGATTTTTTCCTTTTTGAAAAATGTATATGCCATAAATTTATCATATATATATATATCAAAGTACCAACAGATTTTCTCCCCCTTTTTCCTTACTCTCCCTCTTTTGACTAGAATGCGAGATGATCACTTTCGCATAAAGTCGTCATAACGGAATGATAGGCTGATGTGCGACCAGATGTGATTACATCATGAGACACATCATCAGCTAGACTTGATTAGAGAATAATTGCTGGAAAATTAGAGATGAACTCTCATGCACAAGGGGATCTAGACTTCAAGGACACAACAGAGTCTTCAATATTTTGGATTTATCAAATAATTAAAATTATGGAGGACAGAGAAAAGATATCCAAAATTTTAAGACAATCGAATCACTATTTGATAGTATGAAAAATTCAAGATAAATATTCTCCCTAGAAATATGCCAACATTAGCAAATATTGATTTCGAAAGTTGTTAAGCACAAAATCCTTAGCCAAAATGAGGAATAAAGTAAAAAAGCAAATTGATTAAAATTTTCACTACGGTCAAGGATGCCCTAAATTTATGTCTGAATGCAAAACAAGCAAATGATGTATATATCTCAGTCTTGTGTGGTATGGGATGAAATCACACCCGGGGACTCATCTTGTCCAAGAACTTCAATGGACTGTTTTCCAATCTTTGCACAACCTCTAGAATGCGTCCACCCTTTTTTTATTGTGTGTAGCTTTCACTTTACATTAAATCTAAAGATAGCCATTTTTCTTTTAAAAGGTCATCTCAAATTCGAATCAAACTTTTGTGTTGAGTTCGATTGATCACATTCGGATTGGGTGCATACAATTTGGAGCAGCTGTTTCCCTTAATTATTGCACCCACAGAGAGATATAAAATTTGTGACTTTTTAGCCACTTACATATAGGAAGAGCCCACAGTTCAATGATCAGACAAGTCAAAGGAAGATATCAAGTGACCACACTGAGATATATTGTGCAAATTAACCTAATATGCATGCCTATTTTTTTTATTATATTTTTTTGTGAATATGCTTTACAATACAAGTGAAGGACGATGTCTCCACAAGTGGGAGAACACCATCAAATAACACACAAACAAAGAGACTTCCTTAGAGTGTAAAGTCTCTTGAAATTAATGGCCTTGGTGAAAACATTAGTCAATTGGTTTTTTATGTTAATGGGTTTATGGATAACTATTTTTTGCTTAACAAGATTTCGAATGAAATGGTATCTAATGTCAACATGTTTAACACAAGAGTATTGAACATGATTTTTTGAAGTATCAATGGCACTTAAATTGAACCAAAATTGAGTTAATACCTTACTTTGTGGGCCATAATTTTTCACCATTTGACTCATCAAAAAAGGTTAAGGAACTCACATATGACCCAAAGCAATTACTTGTTACCTTGTAACCATTGACTTGCATGCATGTCAGCCCTACCGTATCACGGTATTTTACCTTTGCCATTTGTTCAGTCCTCATCTTTTCACAAATATCTCCAAGAACATGCAAAGTGGGATGTTCCTCTTGGATTTTGGAGGCACTGTTTCTGGACCATTTCAAACCTACTTCTTTACTATCTGAGCTGTTTGAGGATGCCTCTGAATCTGAACAAGGATTGTTTTCTGCTGATGTAGTCCGCGGTGTAATCACATTGAGGGTAACATCAGACTGTTTTACACTCTTTGGTTTTGTTTCCTCTTCAGTTTCGACATTGAAGGACTCCAGCTCTTCAACACAACCTGGAACATCACAAAACTTATAGCAATTGTTAGAAGTTTTAAATCCTTTAAAGACACAATTGATTATTTTATCAAAAACCTCACATATTTGCTTATCAAACTTCACATGCATATCATCATCACACAAATGACTCATGCTTATGAGATTTGCCTTAAGGCATTCAACATGGAGAACATTATGGAGACTAGGCATACCTTCAACATTCAATGTTCCTTTACCAACAATCTTACCTTTCCCACCACCTCCATATTTCACATTTCCTCTATTCAAAAATGAATAATCAGACAGAAATTTAGCTTTACATGTCATGTGCTTTGAGCACCCACTGTTAAATTACCAAGATCTAGATATGTTTCTCTTCATAGAGGTTAAAGCAACCTTACACTCCTTATCCTTCTTCTCAACCCACACAAATCACCCATATTTTTGGCGATGTGGGTTGCGGTGTGAGTACACCTTGGCACCCATATTATGAGCATATTCCCCAAGGTCATGAATCCTTTGATAGCAAAAGGGTCTGATATGACCAGGAGCAAAGCAGTAGTGACACACATATTTCCTTCTCCTATGTCTAGACTTTTTTCTGAAAAGAATTTGATTTTGACCTCTCTTCACCTTGTTTTACAAAATTGGATCCACAGCCAAGTCCAGTTTTAGAATGACTTCCAATATTTGAAACTTGTTCAAGTTTTGCTTTACCAATATTTAACTTGGTGAAAGTTTCATTAGCTTTATCAAGTTCAGATTTAACTTTCTCAAGTTCAACGCATGGTGATAATGACCTTGAGCTTGGCTATGGATTCCTTTTAATTGTCATTCTCAATGGAAACTCTCTCAAGATCAGATTTCAAAGTAGTAATTTCAGTCGAGAGTTTCTCATTGACCTTTTAAAAAATACCAAGTTTTTCAACACGTTTTGCCAATCGGCGAAAAGATCAGTGTAAGCTTCATGAAGTTCTTTGATATTACCATCTCATTCCTCTTCATCCTCTGGTTTCTCATAAATAGATGAATTAAAGCATTTAATCTCAAAGTCATAGAATGTGGGTTCCAGTGTGACTACATCTGAGGCTACATCAGATTGATGTTCGTGATTGTGAGATGAAATATCAATTTCTGCAAGAAATATAGTCTCATCATCACCCTCACTATCACTTAGGGTCGCACAAAGGCTCATTCCCTTTTTCTTCAGAGTGTTGGCACACTTATTCGCATAATGACCAAAGCCTTTACAGGCTCTACATTGAACATAATCAAGGTTCTTGTGGTTAAAACTACCAGGTTTTTTAAACGTACTTCCAGTATCCCCTTCAAAAAAAATTAGAAGTATTTTGGCTTAATAAAGGAGTTTTATTGTTCCTTTTAGTCTTTAAAAATGATGTAAATTTTTTAGGGAGAAAATTCAAATCTTTGTTTCCAAATTAGATTTATCAATTTCCTTAGAGATTTCTACGATTTCTTTAGATACTTTAGAAGTACTGGAATTAACATTAATAAGAGTAATACACTCAGCCTTACGTTGCTGTTCTATAGCCAAGTTCATTTCGAACATGGTTAGAATACTCACCAGTTTATTGTAACTCATGGTAGCAGTATCATAGGCTTCCTCAACAGCAGCAATCTTTATGTTAAAATTTTCAGTAATAGTCCTAAGCATTTTACTCACCAATCTAGCATTAGAAATAGGTTCACCAAGAGAGAGACACTCATTTAAGATATCTTTGATTTTAGCTGAATAGCTTTTGATATCCTCAGTCTCAGACATTCTCAAGTTCTCAAACTTAGTCATGAGTATTCTCAATCTGGTGCCTTTAACACTTGCATCTCCTTCACAATGGGCTTGAAGGATGTCCCAAGCAACTTTGATTGGTAACCAATCGGTATATGTCCTCATCAACATGACTTGATATGACACCTAAAGCTTTGGATTTATAATTTGTTAGGGTTATTTCTTCAGTTGTCCAGTCTTTCTCAGGTTTGTAAGTATAGACATTTTCGCTAGAGGATTCACCCTCAGCATCCTTGCTTTCAACCTTAGGAGGTGACCATGCAACTATAATACTTAGCCACGCCCTCTCATAAATTGCTTTGATGTAAAGACGCATCTTAGATTTCCATAAGGAGTAATTCGTACCATCTAAGACAGGAGAACGATACTGACTCGAATAACTATCCATAATGACTATCCTTTTTGGATCACAATCAGTGTAATCGAGTGTAGGCTCTTGTGTCAATTGAAAATTTTGATAGTTAGGATAGTCGGATAAATAAATAACAGAGACGCAGTGTAAGCTCTGATGTAGTTACACCAGAGTTCACACGAAACAGAATTGCAGCGGAATTAAAAGTAAAAACGAATTGTTTAACACATCTACAGCAATATGATGTACACAACAAAAGCTTCACTTTATTAAAATCAGTTACGAACTATTCCAAATTAAAAAATTAAGAGAAGCTACCAAATATGAAAACACTAAACAATCAAAACAAGTTCTATGAAAGAACTTTTGTTGCTAAAATAATTATCACAAAAGAAGACTCAAAATATTGTATCTTGATTGTAGAACTCAAAAATTGCGGCCGAATGAAAGGGACGGCTCCTGGTTAAATAGGCCATCAATCCTTCAAAAATATTAAGAATTCATCAAGCACGTGCAAAGACTTTGGGAGTTATCCTTTGATATTTACTTTATTTGTTCTTAAAATAAAGCTCCTATTTTTTATTGAGAGATATCTGCAAAATAACTAAAAGAGATACACAAAACTAGAAAACTAATCAATATGTTAGTAAAGAAATAAATAATAAAAGTAATTAAATATAATATATATTTATAAATATTCCTAAAATAAAGAAAGACATAAATCCTAAAATTAAACATGGAAATAAAAATAAAAGTGTGAAAGTATTCACACTTACGAAACTACTTACTAATTCATCAATAACAAAAAAAATTAGAAATTTATTGGGACGATTAGCTTGTCTAAATAGTTGGTCAACGTCCACTTGTGTTGACCATTAAAACTCAAATGAAACTAATTTTGCGGGGTGCAAAGAGTAGTTCACATAAAATTCCTCCATTTTCTCCTTGCCATTACTACCCTTCTGCGTACCCAACAAGATGCTTCAAATGTCATCCATACACCAGAAGGAAACTTGATCAAATGCTATCTCTCAGTTCATCTCTATTAGTTTGATTTGCAAGGTCTCCTTCAATCCAGCAACAAAAACTTGATCAAATGCTACACCAGAAGGAAAGTATAATCCAAGATTAATGTCTGTCGTGTATTTAAACACCTTAAATTGAATAAGAAACCATCAACTAAAAGTGAGAAAAAAACGTTCTTTAATTAACTTAAGTTTTACCTTTTAGTCATTGAACCAATTTTGTTTACTTAAGAGACATTGACTTTTTATTTTTATTGATTATAGATTCTTTTCATCATATAGGCGTTAATTTCACGGTTAAATTTATTGATGTGGTATGTTCTCATTATTTTTGCATATTTGGCAATGTCATTACAACGTTAGCATACACCAAATGATTATGAGGTGTCTAAATGTTAAAAGTCAAACTGTAAACTCATAAAATATCTCAGATAATACTAAAAGGATCAAAATTTAAAACAAAACCTTATTCAAAATTACAAGCCTCATTTACGGTAACCCTAAAACCAACTTATCACAACTTTCTCTCTCACCAAACAAGAGCTGCTGCCACCACCCCCTACTCTTCCCTCCACCGCCGTTCCACTTTTTCTATTTCTCAGCGCCCACCTCTACCATGGCGCCTTCTCCACCCACGACCACACCTCCGTCATCTCCGTTCTCACCCCCGCCTCTGTCATCTCCGTTCTCACCTCCGCCTCCGTCATCATCCTACTCATCCCTACTCTACCTCCGTCATCATCGTCCTCGTCACCGACTCCATATCCAGAACCAAATCTATTGCTGTTGACTTCATATGCAGCATAGTCTTGGGGGAAATGTATGGTTTGTGCAATTATTCCCTCATATTGTTGCTCTTGGTAAGTTGGTAGTTTATTTCATTTAGATTGTTTGTGGTTGTATCTCTGGTATTGGTGTTTGTACTTGTGGGGTTAGAGATTGTGATTTTCGTTGTGGATGATGTTAAAATGGTGGTGGTGCGGTGAGGTGTGGTGGCGGTGTTTGTTGTAAGATGGTGGTGGTGGCGGGAAGTTGTTGTCCAGTTGGTGATGATATTTAACAAAAGGAAAAATTGCAGTTATAATCACCCAACTATTGATCATGAGTGGTTTTGATCACTCAACTACTTTTTTTTTTTTTTTGCGTTTAATAGCCTGAACTATTTTTTATATGCTTCTGTGATCACTAGGACTAACTCCATCAAAAAAAAATCGTTAACTAACTCTTTGTTTATCGATGTGCCCTTTTTTGGAGGGTAAAACAGGAAAAGTAGGTTTATATCAAATTTTAGTATAAAAGGTACTTATATCAAATATTAGAATAATTTTTAAGTAAATATTATTTTTGCCTCTCAAAAAAAAATTAAAATCATATATTAAATAAAAAATAAAAAATAAAAAATTAAGTTTCTTTCAATACTTTAAATA
Source organism: Campanula takesimana (assembly GCA_026119855.1). Taxonomy (NCBI): domain Eukaryota; kingdom Viridiplantae; phylum Streptophyta; class Magnoliopsida; order Asterales; family Campanulaceae; genus Campanula; species Campanula takesimana. Next base: position 407,548 of record JAOWBW010000687.1, read on the forward strand.
TAATTCAATTTTAATCCATGACCATTTTTATTTTCATTTTTGAAAATACGGTGTAATTGATCAAGAGGATGATTAAAGTGAGTTGATGAAAAATGTAAACACATAAAACTAAAGCAAAAAATAGTTCAGGCTATTAAACGCAAACAAAAATAGTTGAGTGATCAAAACCACTCATGGCCAGTAGTTGGGTGATCATAAATGCAATTTTTTCTTAACAAAATTATTTTAGATAAAATGAAATGATAAATTTAAAAATAAATACTCATCTCAACACAAAATCCTACCTTAATAATAAGAAACAAATAATAAGAATGTGAAAAAACAGAAATATACATATTTTGAGAAAAATAATTGACACGCCCCCAAGTCCCGGGATTCCCTAATAGAACCTCGAACCTGGTGCGCGTGACTAACAAGAAACGAGAAACTGAATGACACCTGAATAAATCAAACTGACATCATATATATACTCTCAAGAGGAACGAGCTAAGATAGCTCACAACGAGTTCTATACCAAGAAATTTACGCCAAATGGTTGTACACAGCGGAAAACATGCCTAGCACATAAGCTGGCATTACAAGAACAATACAAGTCTACCCAATATACTGAGTCTAAACAACTGATACAAGATCGTCCTCACCAAAACTGGAAAGGATAACAATCCCCAACAAGAACAACCTGCCAAGTAGGCCCCTGCTAAGTCGAGCCTCACAACGTATTACCACTTGATTTCCTGGGGGGAACAAATAAACAAGGAACGGGGTGAGATAAATCTCAGTAAGTTACTAGATACAAGTACATAGCATGTTATCATGTAATCATGCAAATCAAGAAAATTATCAAGTAATCATGCTCAAGATGTCATCAAGTAACAAGTATATGAGAGGCTAAGCCAACTCATCAAGTAACTAGCAAATAAGGCTAAACTAACACGTTACAAAGGATATTCCAACCTTATTCCTCCTAAGTAACCATTATTGTCGTTGCTTATGGCAGTTGACAAATCACGATCAATCAAGTTGCTGCTGTGCAGTACACAAGAGGACCCGGTAACCAGTGTCACTAACAAGAACAAGATTCACGAGGTGTTCACGAGTTTTAGCATTCACTTTTATCAGGCGTATTGCTCTAATAAAGGAAGCTATGCCCTTACTATGGCCTGTAGTAAGGGGTCAAGCGCAGATACATAGGCACCCGATTATCACTTTGGCCCCAGCCTCATGATAAGCGTGAACCTATACATCTCCGAGCAAGCAAGGTGACCAGCTGGACTCACACAAGAATGCACAAGTAGATGTTTACTTGAACTACAAGAGTATAGAACTAAGTCCAAAAGTAGTGGACTAGTTCTTCAGGAACCATGTAATCATGTGCTCACCAAATACAAGTACACGCACGCAATAATTGTGAATACAAATCAGTATAACAATGGCACGTAATGTGTCCACGTAACACAATCAAGCCAAATTAGAGTCTATTAATAACAGACCCCAACCAAGTAGTAGGGTATGTCATTTTATGTCACTTTGTCATATGCCATATTTGCACGTACATATTCATATAACCTTTAACACACTAATGTGTCTATCACGATACCCTTACTTTCAAGTAGAGCCCAACATCTTAGACTCTAAGCACGTAGTCGAATAGGTCGTATTGTACTTAGTCACAATCATATTTCGCGTATATTTATCGCTAATCATCGAATACATTTTCCAACACATATTATGTTCTATAATCATTGTTTTATGAATTATCTTCATATTACACTAGTCCCTCTTTCTTTAGGAACTCAACTCAAGAACAAGATATCTTCTTTATACTTTATATACTTCATTGAGTCTATGCACGACTAAAACCAAGTACTAGCACATTAGTGCTTGTTCATAGCACTTTCAATACACATGTATTAGATTCAAGTATGTTTTAGAATTGTTCATTCTCTATCTAGTTCCATATTCTAACTCTTTGGTTATTAATACCAAGTATCAAGTAGTCAACAAGCCACATTCTATCAAGTAATTATGTGCAAGATTTACACATACACATCAAGGATAGTTCTAACACGTTAGTGCTTGTTCATAGCACTTTCAAGTTCATTACCATACACATGTATTGGTTTCAAGTCATGTACAAGATTTTATCATCTTACATTCAAGTTCTTAATCCAATTCTTTGGATGTTCAAGACATATACAAGAATTAATTATCTTATACTCAAGTTATTATTCCAATCTTTGGATTTTCAAGTCATGTACAAGATTTAATTGTCTTATACTTCAAGTTCAAGCTAAGTAAATGAGTTATACATCTCATGCTTACAAGTTCTTAATCCTATACTTTGGATGTTCAAGCTCAAGACATTGTTCTAGTACCCCTAAGGTACACAAACATTGGTTTCAAGACAAAAATAACACATTAGTGCTTGTTCTTAGTACTTTCAAGACAATTAAAAGAGTTCTTACTCTTAGGCTCAAGTTCTCATTTTAATTCTATGAGTACTCATGTTCACGATTCACTTCTGATGCCCCTAAGGTGTCACAACACGTGCTACGACACCTTATACTAAGGCTATATACCTTAACTAGGGTTATTTCTAGCTTAATCAAACTATATTCAAGACTTTTGTTCATCAGGGTAGGTGTGCGGTCGCACAAAAGGATATGAGCGGTCGCCCAAAACAAGACTTTGCAAGAGAAAAATCTTTCAGATAAATGGGCGGTCGCCCGGCCAAATATGGGCGGTCGCCCAAGGTACAAAATTTCGAAATTTTATTTCTTTCCCAGGTTTACAATTGTCCGTCCCAAGCGTAGGAGTATACTTTTACTAATACTTAGGCAATACCCAGGACATACAAACAAGTTCCAAACATAACTTTCAAATTTATTTCATTTCTTTTTACCGTCCCACAAATAATAGGATAATTCTCTTTTATTCCATTTAAATATTTCACCGTCCCAAAAGTATAAGTATAATTTTCTAATATTCTAATATAATCATTTAGGGATACTTCCATTCATTTCCCCGTACCACAAATAATGGTACAATTTTTCTAATAATATTTAAATCAAGTTAATATTTTACCGTCTCACGAGTATAAGTATAATTATACTAACACTTCAATAATATTCAAGAGGGCTTTTAACAGCTTAGAACATTTCTTTAGATTTTGTTCCCTTCTCTACCTAGTATAAAAAGACTCCCTTCGTCCCAAATTTACAAGTATCACAAAACTCATTCAAATCACGAAATTAACAAGCACAAGTATCAAGAATAACACATAGGCATGTTATTACAAGCAAGGGGGAGCTAGTGACTTACCTAGTCCGAAATCAAATTCACCCAAACTAATTTCTGTTCGGCAGGAAATGCTCTACTCACCGCCCTGATCATTTATGCGAAGTCAGATTTTCGAACAGAGGCATAATTAAGCGAGAGGGATCGAGAATAGGGTAAACCCTAACTTTTCTTCTGAGGCAGAGGAACCTACGAGAGAAATTGAGAAAGTGATCTTCCTCAGACAAACAAAGATGGTGATAAACTTAACAACTTTCAAGAATTGACACTTAGGCCCCTCAAGTTTTAACTTTGACAAAAAGGCCCTTAACTTTAATTTTCACAAATGACCCTAATGTTTCAACTTAAACAATTAGGACCTAAACTTGCTCAATTAGTTAAATAATTAACTCAAATAAAATAGCATATAATTATGCAAAACAAGAATTTAACAGGAATTAGGACGGGCGTTACAATAATAATATTTTCAAATATTAAGAATTTATTAATGAAAATATATTATAAAATTGTTTTTATAAATACATATGTTGACATAATTATAAATATATTTTTTAAAGTTAATTATTAATACATTTTAAAAAAAATAAAAACATACACTTTCTTCAAATTAAGAAAGTTAATCAAAATATTTCGAATATAGTACAGTTTGATATATTTACAATGTCACCTCTTATAGTTCCACATCCGCATATTCTGACCTTCTTTAATGCCACATAAGTAAAACAATCAAGTCATCATGCCACATCCACATATTTAACGGAGAAATGAATGTTCGATTGACAGAAAGATAACATAATCAATGAAAATAAAAAGTCAATGACTCTTTAATTAAAAAAAAAAAAAAAAACTGGTTCTATGATTAAAAGGTAAAACTTAAGTTAGTTGAGGGACGAAAAATGTAATTTTCCCACTTACACAAAATATGCCAAAAAGTAAATTAAAATCAATTTTCAGTCCTCTCTCGTATACTTTTTCCTCCTCGTCCTCTAAAGATTTAGTGTAAATTTACGTATCTGCTCATATATCCAGTTCTAATTACGTAGTTAATGTGACGGGAGATTCATTTCATACCTCTTACTCTCTTTTTTAGAGATGATCCGCGTGAAGGACTTGGTTAAGATGTACTGATCACAAAAGGCAAATTCTACATTCAAACAAGTAAAATGAATCCCAATGAAGTCCAAATTCGAAATTAGGCGTAAAAAATGTACTACCTCTGTCCCTAAATGAGTGTCCAAATTTCATTTTAAGGGACACTGAAAATCTTAAATTTTTGAACAATTTGGTAACAACGATTCATATATAATCTTGTAATCTCCTTTCCAAACCTTTAGTTTTGCACGTATAAAGAAACCGGTGAAAAATTTTTCGAAAAAAAACGTTTAGGGAAAAAGTTATGTTAAAAAAAGACACTCATTTAGGGACAAAAATTTCTTGAAAATGGACACTCATTTAGGGACAGAGGGAGTACTACTTTTGTCCCTAAATAAGTATTCAAATTTCATTTCAAAGGACATAACTTTTTATACAATTTGGTGGCAAAATTCATATATAATCTTGTAATCCTCTTTACAAACATTTAGTTTTTGCAAGTATAAAGAGACCGGTGAAAAAAATTCAAAAATAAAAACATTTAGAGACAATATTATGATCAAAATGGATACTCATTTTGAAATAAAAATTTCCTAAAAATAGACACTCATTTAGGGACAAATGAATACTACCTTATAACCATTGACGAGATTTTTCCACCTGGATTTACATTGAAGAAACCAATGAGGTCTATTGCCCATTTTTAAGTACCTATCTTCCCATTCCACTATTCAACTTTAAAGTATGAACACGCGATTCAATAGTTATTTTTTATTTATGCAATTGTAAACTTAAATTACAGAAATCAAAAGAATATTTGGAGTTAATGAAAATGGATAATGAGAACATTATTGAGGGAGTACTTTCAAAAATAGATTCAGCTAATTAGGTACTCCTTTTGTTCCAAACTAATGGTTACTAAATTTGAATGCGCGGAGATTAAGAAAATATATTGAAAAAATAAGTGTTGTGAGTGAGTATGAGAGAAAAAATGAGGTATGAAATAATAAGTGGATAGTTTTTGTGAGCAATATTCTAAAAAGCGCCCTAGGCGGCCGCCTAGGTGCTAGGCGGCAGTCCAACGCCGCGCCTCCCACCAAGTAGCCGGAAATAGGCGCTCATTCAGTTCGGCAGACGATTGAGCGGATTCGACGCCGATTAGGCAGTCTAGGCACCGTTGAATGCCTTAGACGCTCCCGGCAACGGTCGTCGAAAGGTCGATCTATGGTCGCCGTCGAAGCTTGGCAAGGCCGGAAAACGGATTTCGGTAGCATAGAGAGAGAGAGAGAAACATGGAGAGGGATACCGCGCTGAGAATGGAAACGAATGAGAGAATAGGGTTAGGGGTTTTTAGAATTTGAATGAGGGAGGAGTGTGTACAATTGGGTATGTGCCACTGGTGGTAGGGGTGTAAACGGTTCGGTTTAGCTCGGTTTGACCGGTTTTAGAGACCGAACCGCTAGTCATCGGTTTGAGAAAATCTCAAACCGAGCTGAACCGCCAAAAACTCCAAACCGAACTGAACCAAACCACAATGGTTCGGTTCGGTTCAGCTCAAACCGTGGTTTGATATATCGATTCAAACCGCGGTCTGAACCGTGGTTCAAACCGCAGCCCCAACCACGGCCCAAACCGCAGCCCATGTTCATTGATATTAAACTGTACATAAACACAATTAAAACTAATAGAAGTTGAACCGAACCACACGGTTTGGTTCAACTAATAGAAGTTGATATTAAATTGTACTTAAACACAATTAAAACTAATAGAAGTTGAACCGAACCACACGGTTAGGTAAAATATCAACGGTCCAACAGTTACCTGGTTCGGTTTAGTGGTTCGGTTCCTCGGTTCGGTTTGAACAGCTCGGTTTAGCTCGGTTTGGTTTGGTTTGGTTCGACTTCAGTGGTGAGACCGTGAGTTGAACCGAACCACATGGTTTATTGATTTTTAAGACCGTAGCTGAACCACTGGTGTGTAAAAACCGAACCAAACCAAACGGTTGTTGTGGAATAAGCCCTTCCCAACCCAACACCCAAGCAAATCGCAAGAAAACCCAGCACCACAAACAAGCACAAGAAATAAGAAACCCAAAGCAAAAGACAAAATAACACAAGAAATTGTTTACCCAGTTCGTCAATATGTTTGACTACGTCTGGAGGCACTACCAAGCCAGGATCTTGCACTATAATATGAAAATATGGAGTTACAATGAGTATGGGGGCGGAACATTGCTTAAATATGCAACCTAGAATGAAAACCTAACCCTAGACGGACAAGGAAACCCAAAATCTGGCCCAAAAATCGAATCAGTCCCGACTGCCCCCGACACTTGGGCGGTCGCCCACCATCACCCTGGGCGGCCGCCCAGAAGGTCAGTCCCTCCGACGGATTTCTTTCCTTTTGCTCTGATCGCTAGTTCCCGGTTGGTCCTCTATTCCAACAATCTCCCACCTAGAGATCAACCGCATATAAGCCCCGTATCCATCTTCAACTCATCCTTGGTGCCATAGTGCTCACCTCGATCATGGTAGTGCCTTCCTCCTCCCCTATTTTCCAAGCCTCGTTGAAGCTATACCCAGCTTCAACTTCACCTTGCTTAAGAAACCTGGAGCCTTTGCCTCCGATCTACACTCACTGTTAGATCTATGCAGCAGAATATCCGGTCCTGGAGTATTCGGTTCATCTTCAGTGACCCCTTTACCTTGGTCATCATGAACCGTGCCGCTTCCACCCGAGTTTAGAATATCCATGCAAATTTCATTCGCATCACAGCATTTATCCTTGAGTCCAATCCGATTCTCCACCAAGGCCTTCCACTTCTTAAATATCCTGAAATCTTCATCTTTCCCATTTAAAAAGTAATCCCAGACCTTCCTTGTCGAATCATCAATGAAGGTCATGTAATATGACACACCACCCCGAGAAGTTATCGGGGATACCCCCTTCTCACCCATGTGACCCAATCGACAGTGCCACAAATCTGTATCACCCTTGGCTGACGTCACCGCGATACTATCCTTGGTGTTTGTCAAATACAATCTTCCTTCCCTATTACCCCGAGCGATCTCACAATCCTCCTTGGTAATAACCCAGTTCCTGCAGCTAAAAGTTACCGTGTAACCTTCTTCACCCAGCTGCCAGACTGATATCAGGTTCTTTTTTAAACCCGAAATGTGTCTGACCCCGTGTAGATGTAAGACCTTCCCGTCCGATGCTCCTATTCTGACATCCCCCTTCCCCTTGATTTCCAAAGGCTCGCCATCCGCCAGATAGACCTTTCTGAAATCACCGGAAGTGTAATTTTCCATCGCTCCTGCATGCCCGCATGAGTGGAATGATGCCCCCGAATCCAGTACCCATGATTCTAGCGCACTACTAACGCTCAGAATCAGTACATTGTCACCTTCAATTATCACATTCGCCGATTTATCCCCTCGCATGGGACAATCCCTCTTATAGTGTCACGACCCGAAAACTAGGCTCTATTTTATTAGTAATAAATAATAATTATTTATTTATTTGCTTATTTATTTATTTAAATTATTATTTATTTAAATATTTATGTGTGCATTTTATGTTTCATAATAATTTATGCCTAGCATTTTATTTGGGTCATTTGTGCTAGAATAGAAGTGTTGAGTCTTAATTGTTAGTGGGGAGTTTATTTGAGAAAGGGTAGTTTTAGGGGGAGTGGCCTAAGTGTAAAATGTTCAAATAATCTTCTCCTACTCCCTCCCTACTCTCCTCCCTTACCTCCCTCACTCTTTCACTCCATCTCTCTCCCATCACATTTCTCTCTCTCCATTGTCAAGAAAAAAAGGTAAGTTTTTCTCTCTTCCTTCTCTCTTCATTTCCTTCCTCTTCCTCTCATTATTTCTCATTTCTTAAAACATGAATCTTATTTAGATCGTCGATAGGATCCTAGAGGGCTAAAAATATTCGAGTTTCGTCACCTTTCATAAAATCCGGGTAAGTTACTTTTCCCCCATTGATGCTAAAAATGTTCATCCTATGCTTAGATGATACTATGATTTCCATTTATTGCTTCTTTGGTTGATTTTGTGATGATTTACATTTTTGTTCATTTTGTGAAATTTTGGTATTTGAATCACCCTTGATTGAGGTTCCTTAGATGATGTTGTTGGAGTCCTTTTGGTTCAAAATAGTGTAGGTACTTTAGTTCACATTTTGGTAGTGTTAGAAATGGTGAAGATTGGGTTTGTTTTGGATTTGGGTTGTTAAGGTAGAAACCCAGATTTTTGGCCAGAATTTGCCTTTCCGGGCAAGGAGGCGCGCGCACCCTCCCATAGGAGGCGCGCGCACCCTTATGCCCCTCTTGAACAAAACCTTCTGTTTCTTGGAGGCGCGCGCACCCTCTCCTCCCCCAAACTTGATTTTCCTACTGATCAAGGAGGCGCGCGCACCCTCTCCCCTGGTGTGAAATTTATTTCCCTTTTTGTCCAATCTTTCGAGAGCCATATCTCCCTCATCCGGACTCCATTTTAGGTGTATAAATTATCGCTTTAAATCTCTCCTTGAGCTCTTCGAGATGAGTGAGTAGTTGTGGTTGTGTTCTTGAGTTAACTGGATCCTTTGTGATTGAACGTGATATGGGAATTGTGTTATCATGGTTGAGATTATTGGAACACCTTACTGGTGTGTTGTTGGTTCATTTCATCTTATTGGTGATCACTTTGTATGGTTCCCAACTTTGGAATCCTTGGTTGTTTATTTGAGATAGTATTTTATTACTTAGCCCTTACTTGAAAGTCCAGCTGGTATTTTGTGTGTGTTTGGGCGATGCAAAACATTATGATGGCACAGCCAAGTCCATTGTGATGTTGACCATTGTTTTTCCCCATTATTTCCCTCCTCCAGATTGGCCTTGGATGTGAGATGAGCTAGCCCCTTTGTGAGCACTTACCTATTGGTTTTCGGGCTTTGACTGTGTGTCACTGTCCCCTTGTTATTGGTTCCGGTACCGGGGATTTCTCTTCAGCTTTCATGGTATTATGAGGATGATGATTTGTTGATTATTGAAGCTGCGCAGCGACCTTTATTTGGTTATATCAGTTGGGAAAACCTTGGCTAATATCATTTGTTAATTGTTTATTTCCGCTGCTATCTGATATATAAAAATTGCTATGTGTTATGTGATTTATTATTGATTATTGCATCATAGCATGTCATGTAGTTGCATTAGTAACTTATTGAGATTTATCTCACCCCCTTTTCCCTTGTCTTTGTTTTTCCTTAACCCCCCCCCCCAGGTGGAAAGGATTAGACTCGCTGATCACGAGACAGGACGTCACGAGGGTTGAGCTTTTGGGGCAAGTGTATATTGGTGGGTTTACATTATATAAATGTGTAACTCTTTTGGGGATAGTTGTACCACACTTTGACGTCACTAAGATTTGTATATTTTATTATTTTGTAGTGTGAGCTTATGGGGCTTACACTAGTACATTGTCGTTGTTAAATTGTTTTCCAAAAGCTGGTGCTACCATCTTTTGTTATGAAATGAAATTTTTATCTCCGATATTTTAGTGTTTAGATTAGTAAGTCGACGTCCAGCTCGCGATCTCGGGCCCACGGGGTTCGGGGTCCCGACAGTTGGTATCAGAGCTATGGTTTGGCTCTAAGTATAAGTCTAGGTGGACTAGTATGACCTAGGTGGGTAGTTGTGTTCGGAGTGAGTAACGGTTGATGTTTTATGCAGGTAATTGTTCTCAATGGCTAGAAGAAGGACAGGTGAAGGTTCTAGTGGGGCTCAGAATCAGAATGATCTTCGGGAAGAGAACCGTGCCATGTTCCAAGTAGACGTGTCCAAAATCTAACCGGAACCGGCTAACCGGAGATTTTTAACCGGTCAAAACCGGTCAAACCCGGCTAACCGGTTAACCGTGAACCGTCTCAACCGTCAACCGTATTTTCAAGGTTCGGTTAAGGTTAGTCCATTTTGATAACCGTCAACCGGCGGTTATAACCGGGAATCTAACCGCCGGTTCAACCGTCTATACTAACCGTCAGTTTCTTACCATTTTCGAGTTAGTTTTAAGAATTACAGTCAGTTTTTTTAACAATTTCAGTCAGTTTTTTTAACGATTTCAGTTAGTTTTCTAACAAAATTGGGGTTTTTATTTCATTTTCAGTTAGTTTCTTAATGATTTTTAGTCAGTTTTCTAACAAAATCATAAAAAACTGTTTCTTTTTAAAATAAAAAAAAATAAATAATTGAAAAAGTCTCATAACCGGGTTAACCGGCAAAACCGTCTTAACCGGTTTAACCGTTAACCGGATAACCGTAACCGGATGTGGCGGTTAGAAGGTTACTCCACGGTTAGGGATTACCGGTAAAATTAACCGGCGGTTATAACCGGTTAACCGGCGGTTAACCGGCATGAACACGTCTAGTTCCAAGGCATGTTTGAGGCGGCCATGAAGGCTATTCATGATCAAGGTCCAAGAGAGGAGTATGTGCCACCTCCGAGATACGGGTTGGAGCAATTTCTGAAATTAAAACCAAGAGAGTTTGACGGTGAGCCCGATGTGAAGAAGGCCGAACTGTGGATCGAGTCAATGGAGAAAATTTATGATGTGTTTGGGTGCACGGACGAGGATAGGGTCCGGTTTGCGGCTTATAAATTGGTTGGGGCCGCCGAGCATTGGTGGAAAGGGGTTAAAGCTAGTTGGGATGATACTCATACATTCTATGCATGGGAATTGTTTGTACGAAAGTTCAAAGAGCATTTCATCCCGGTAGTAGATCAGAACCGAAAGGAGATCGAGCTACTCAACTTGGAGCAAGGTTCGTTGTCTATAGCTCAATACTCGGCTAAGTTCACAGAATTAGCCCGGTATTGTGACTATCTTGTGAGGACCGAGGAGCAGAAAGCCATGAGATTCATTCGGGGTTTGAAGACTTCTATTCGTACTTATCTTATAGCCCAGAGGATTGTGACATTCCAGGATGCGGTAGACCGTGCCTACCTTATCAAGCAAGATATTGAGGAACATAAGAGGAACACCGAGGTAGCCAACCCGAGTAAGCAAGGAGCGCAGAGCAAGTCACAACCAAGGATTGATAACCGAGGTAACTTTGGGGGACAATCTCAGTCCCGAGGACAACCGATCCCAAGGAACCCGGGTACCACTTCCGGGAACCAAGGGAACCAAAATAGGAGACTTTGTTCCTATTGCCAAAAGGAAGGCCATTCAGAGGACCGGTGTTGGAAGAAGCAGGGAAGGTGTACCAATTGTGGTCAAATGGGTCATTTTGCAAGGGATTGTACTAGAGGCAGAGGTCAACCGACTGAGGTAGGAGCTGGGGCTCCACAGGGTCAGAAGAGGGATGCTACGGGAAAGCCTAAGGTCCAAGGGAAGGTGTTTGCAATGAATCAACAACAAGCCACAGATGATCCCACAGTTATTGGAGGTATTATTTCTATATCTAGTGTGAGCGCACGAGCGTTAGTAGATCCAGGATCATCTCATTCTTACATATCTGTGCAATTTTCTTCTATGCTAAATGTTGCATTTGAGTCTTTACCTTATGTACTAGAGGTGTCGACCCCTATAGGAGAATGCTTGGTGACTGATAAACTCTTTCGTGCTTGTGATGTGCTTATATGTGGTCGTGTCTTGTGTGCAGACTTGGTAGTCCTTCCTATTCAGGACTTTGATGTTATTTTGGGTATGGATTGGTTGAGCAAGTTTCATGCTTCTGTTGATTGTCGTAGGAAAATTGTTACTTTTTCTATCCCTGATGTGCCTAAGTTTACTTTTGAGGCTATGCCTTTTGGTAGAAATTGTCGTATCATTTTTTATGTGAAAGCGAGAAAATTATTGCACCGTGGTTGTGAGGGGTACTTGGCTAGTGTGCTTGATACTAGGAAAGAATCCCCTAGTTTGGAGAGTGTTCGGGTAGTTAGAGAATTTCCCGATGTTTTCTCTCTAAATATAATATGCCTCCCGATCGTGAGATAGAATTTTGTATAGATCTTTTGCCGGGTACGGCTCCGATTTCAAAGGCACCATATAGATTGGCTCCCGCATAGTTGAAGGAACTAAAGGTTCAGTTGCAAGAGTTGCTTGATCGAGGGTTTATCCGCCCTAGTGTTTCCCCGTGGGGAGCACCGGTTTTATTTGTGCGGAAGAAAGATGGTTCTTTGAGATTGTGTATCGATTACCGAAAGTTGAATCAGGTTACAGTGAAGAACAAGTATCCTCTACCTCACATCGATGATTTGTTTGATCAGCTTCAAGGCTTAGTTGTGTTTTCTAAACTTGATTTGAGGAGTGGGTACCATCAGTTGAAGATTCGATCGGAGGATATTCCGAAGACTGCCTTTCACACTCGGTATAGTCATTACGAGTTCTTGGTTATGCCGTTTGGGTTGACTAACGCGCCTGCTGTGTTTATGGATTTGATGAACCGGGTTTTCCATCCTTATCTTGATTCGTTCGTGGTGGTCTTCATCGACGACATTCTTGTTTATTCTAAATCTCGAGAGGAGCACGAGCAACACTTGAGGACAGTTTTATCCATTCTTGCGAGGGAGCAGTTGTTTGCGAAGTTTAGTAAATGCGAATTTTGGCTCTAGAAAGTTTCTTTTCTGGGTCATGTTATTTCGAAAGATGGGATTTCGGTGGATCCTTCAAAGATAGAAGCCATAGTGGATTGGAAGAGACCCGAGTCAGTGACCGAGATCAGAAGTTTTCTGGGTTTAGCCTGGTATTACAGAAGGTTTATAGAAGGGTTTTCGAGGATTGCTACTCGATGACTCAGTTGACCCGAAGGATGTACCGTTTGTGTGGAGTGAAAAATGTCAAAGTAGCTTCGATGAATTAAAGAAGAGATTAACTACGGCTCCTATTCTTGCGTTACCAAATGGAAATGACGATTTAGTAATTTACAGTGATGCTTCGAAAGAGGGTTTGGGTTGTGTTTTGATGCAGAATGGGAAAGTGATTCCGTTATGCTTCGAGGAAGTTGAGCCCGAGTGAACAGAATTATCCTACTCATGATATGGAGTTAGCGGCTATTGTATTTGCGTTGCACAAATGGAAGCACTACCTTTATGGAGCGAAGTTTGAGATTTTTACGGATCACAAGAGTTTAAAATATCTTTTCTCGCAGAAGGAACTTAATAACAGACAGCGTCGATGGATGGAACTTTTAAAGGACTATGACTGTACGATTTCTTATCATCCGGGGAAGGCGAATGTGGTAGCCGACGCTATTAGTAGAAAGTCTTATGTGGCATCAATGATGGTCCGTGAGTGGAAAATGCTTGAGGATGTTCGAGATTGGTCTCCTTGCGAATCGAGACATGGGGCTATTTTTGCGAATATTAGGGTATCTCCGACCCTAATTCATAGGATAAAGGAAGCTCAGAAAGAAGATCCCGAGTTGGTGAAGATAATGGGTAAATTGAAGGAAAAGAACTACGAGGATTTTTCTTTGAGTTCGAGTGGAGTTTTGACTTTCCGTGATCGTTTGTGTGTACCCGATGTTGGTGGAATAAAGATGCAAGTTTTAGATGAAGGTCACAAATCGAGATATACTATTCATCCGGGTAGTACGAAGATGTACCAGAATCTGAAGCAACATTTTTGGTCGAATAATATGAAAAGGGAAATAGCGGAGTATGTTTCGAAGTGTCTAACTTGTCAGCAGGTCAAAGCCGAGCATCAGAGACCCGCAAGACTACTTCAGCCATTAGAGATTCTGGAGTGGAAATGGGAGCATGTGACCATGGATTTCGTTACGGGACTACCTCGTACCCTTAGGAAGTATGACAGTGTTTGGCTAATAGTGGATAGATTGACCAAGAGTGCCCATTTCTTGCCTATTGACATCAGATATTCGATGGAGAAGCTTGCGACCCTTTATATTGATGAGGTTGTCAGATTACATGGTGTTCCGGTTAGTATTGTGTCAGATCGAGACCCGAGGTTTACTTCTAGATTCTGGAAGGCGTTTCAGGAAGCTTTGGGTACAGATTTGCGGTTCAGCACAGCTTTTCACCCTCAGACTGACGGTCAATCCGAGAGGACCATTCAGATTTTGGAGGATATGTTGCGAGCTTGTTCGATAGACTTTTCGATTCTTGGGATAGACATTTACCGTTAGTGGAATTTTCTTACAACAACAGTTATCAGGCTAGTATCGAGATGGCACCGTATGAGGCCTTGTATGGAAGAAAGTGTAGATCGCCTATTTGTTGGAACGAGGTCGGTGAAGCGAAAGTTTTGGGTATTGATTTGCTTCGGGATTCGGTTGAGAAAGTTAGGGTTATCCGGGATCGATTGAAAACAGCCCAGAGTCGACATAAGAGCTATGCAGATAACCGAAGGCGAGATCTTAGTTTTCAGACCGGTGATTTTGTGTTCTTGAAAGCATCTCCAAAGGTGGGTATTCATAGGTTTGGGAAGAAAGGTAAATTGGCTCCGAGGTTTATTGGCCCGTTTGAGATTTTGGGAAAGGTTGGACTTCTAGCGTATCGTCTTGCGTTACCGCCATCTTTGGACCGGTTACATAATGTTTTTCACGTTTCTATGCTTCGGAAGTATGTTCATGATCCATCTCACGTGTTACCGAGGGTACCGGAGGATATCGAGCCGGATATGACTTACGAGGAACGACCGGTTCGGATTTTAGATGCCAAAGTCCAAGAATTGAGAAACAAAAGCATTGCGTTGGTTCGAGTTCTCTGGAGGAATCATAATGTTGAAGAATCGACATGGGAGCTCCGAGATGAGATCGAGAGGAAATATCCGTGGCTATTTAATTCGGGTAAGTCTTGTTAAAATTCGGGTCGAATTTTCTTTAAGGGGGAGTGAATGTCACGACCCGAAAACTAGGCTCTATTTTATTAGTAATAAATAATTATTATTTATTTATTTGCTTATTTATTTATTTAAATTATTATTTATTTAAATATTTATGTGTGCATTTTATGTTTCATAATAATTTATGCCTAGCATTTTATTTGGGTCATTTGTGCTAGAGTAGAAGTGTTGAGTCTTAATTGTTAGTGGGGAGTTTATTTGAGAAAGGGTAGTTTTAGGGGGAGGGGCCTAAGTGTAAAATGTTCAAATAATCTTCTCCTACTCCCTCCCTACTCTCCTCCCTCACCTCCCTCACTCTTTCACTCCATCTCTCTCCCATCACATTTCTCTCTCTCCATTGTCAAGAAAAAAAGGTAAGTTTTTCTCTCTTCCTTCTCTCTTCATTTCCTTCCTCTTCCTTTCATTATTTCTCATTTCTTAAAACATGAATCTTGTTTAGATCATCGATAGGATCGTAGAGGGATAAAAATATTCGAGTTTCGTCACCTTTCATAAAATCCGGGTAAGTTATTTTTCCCCCCATTGATGCTAAAAATGTTCATCCTATGCTTAGATGATACTATGATTTCCATTTATTGCTTCTTTGGTTGATTTTGTGATGATTTACATTTTTGTTCATTTTTGTGAAATTTGGTATTTGAATCACCCTTGATTGAGGTTCCTTAGATGATGTTGTTGGAGTCCTTTTGGTTCAAAATGGTGTAGGTACTTTAGTTCACATTTTGGTAGTGTTAGAAATGGT
Organism: Campanula takesimana; assembly: GCA_026119855.1. Lineage (NCBI taxonomy): Eukaryota > Viridiplantae > Streptophyta > Magnoliopsida > Asterales > Campanulaceae > Campanula > Campanula takesimana. The sequence continues at coordinate 423,536 of JAOWBW010000687.1, forward strand.
GAAGATTGGGTTTGTTTTGGATTTGGGTTGTTAATGGTAGAAACCCAGATTTTTGGCCGGAATTTGCCTTTCCGGGCAAGGAGGCGCACGCACCCTCCCATAGGAGGCGCGCGCACCCTTATGCCCCTCTTGAACAAAACCTTCTGTTTCTTGGAGGCGCGCGCACCCTCTCCTCCCCCAAACTTGATTTTCCTACTGATCAAGGAGGCGCGCGCACCCTCTCCCCTGGTGTGAAATTTATTTCCCTTTTTGTCCAATCTTTCGAGAGCCATATCTCCCTCATCCGGACTCCATTTTAGGTGTATAAATTATCGTTTTAAAGCTCTCCTTGAGCTCTTCGAGATGAGTGAGTAGTTTAGGTTGTGTTCTTGAGTTAACTGGATCCTTTGTGATTGAACGTGATATGGGAATTGTGTTATCATGGTTGAGATTATTGGAACACCTTACTGGTGTGTTGTTGGTTCATTTCATCTTATTGGTGATCACATTGTATGGTTCCCTACTTTGGAATCCTTGGTTGTTTATTTGAGCTAGTATTTTATTACTTAGCCCTTACTTGAAAGTCCAGCTGGTATTTTGTGTGTGTTTGGGCGATGCAAATCATTATGATGGCACAGCCAAGTCCATTGTGATGTTGACCATTGTTTTGCCCCATTATTTCCCTCCTCCAGATTGGCCTTAGATGTGAGATGAGCTAGCCCCTTTGTGAGCACTTAGCTATTGGTTTTCGGGCTTTGACTGTGTGTCGCTGTCCCCTTGTTATTGGTTCCGGTACCGGTGATTTCTCTTCAGCTTTCATGCTATTATGAGGATGATGATTTGTTGATTATTGAAGCTGCGCAGCGACCTTTATTTGGTTATATCAGTTGGGAAAACCTTGGCTAATATCATTTGTTAATTGTTTATTTCCGCTGCTATCTGATATATGAAAATTGCTATGTGTTATGTGATTTATTATTGATTATTGCATCATAGCATGTCATGTAGTTGAATTAGTAACTTATTGAGATTTATCTCACCCCATTTTCCCTTGTCTTTGTTTTTCCTTAACCCCCCTCAGGTGGAAAGGATTAGACTCGCTGATCACGAGACAGGACGTCACGAGGGTTGAGCTTTTGGGGCAAGTGTATATTGGTGGGTTTACATTATATAAATGTGTAACTCTTTTGGGGATAGTTGTACCACACTTTGACGTCACTAAGATTTGTATATTTTATTATTTTGTAGTGTGAGCTTATGGGGCTTACACTAGTACATTGTCGTTGTTAAATTGTTTTCCAAAACCTGGTGTTACCATCTTTTGTTATGAAATGAAATTTTTATCTCCGATATTTTAGTGTTTAGATTAGTAAGTCGACGTCCAGCTCGCGATCTCGGGCCCGCGGGGTTCGGGGTCGCGACATGTAGTGTCCTAACTCCTTACAATGATAGCACTCTACCGATCCTCTTGCAACCCTTGGTCTTTCTTTGTTCTCCACAGATTGATCCCCACCCCCGATTACAGTTTCCCTTGACCCTATTCTCCCTTTTATTGCTAGAACCCGGTCTTCCCCTGCTAGTTGTAGCCAAGACCGATTCTGAAGTAGACGGTATCCCCAACTTCTTTATGCGATTTTCCTCACCCAAGAGGAAGTCCTTGACATCATCATACTTCAATTTCTTCTTACCCGCTGAAGCATTTAACGCTGTCACCGTTCCACTCCAACTTCCTGGTAAAGACGCTAGCAATAAACACGCATGAACCTCGTCACCGAAAGTAATCTCCAACGTAGCCAATGAGTCTATAACATCCATAAACTCATTGATGTGTTTAGCTATGGATCCTCCCTCTTGCATCTTGAGATTACCCATCTTGCGTATCAAATCAACCTTATTTGCAGCAGATGGAGTTTCAAATCTCTCATTAAGATAATCCAATAGCTCTTTGGTGGTTTTCACTTTCTTGATAGTCTTCGCGATCCACTTCGACAAAGTAGATCGAACCACCCCTAAGGCTTTCCGATCCATGAGATCCCAGTCTTCCTGTTTTTTGCTTTCCGGCTTGACTCCTTTTAGAGGCATGTAGAGATCCTTATTATACAAGAGATCCTCTATTTGCATCCTCCAAAACCCATAGTCAGACCCATCGAATTTCTCCACCGCTTGTTTATCCTTCCCCATTCTTGATTGCTTGATAAACCCCTTTGATCCTCTTGCAACCCTTGGTCTTTCTTTGTTCTCCACAGACTGATCCCCACTCCCGATTACACTTTCCCTTGACCCTGTTCTCCCTTTATTGCTAGAACCCGGTCTTTCCCTGCTAGTTGTAGCCAAGACCGATTCCGAAGTAGACGGTGTCCCCAACTTCTTTATGCGATTTTCCTCGCCCAAGAGGAAGTCCTTAACATCATCATACTTTAATTTGTTCTTACCCGCTGAAGCATTTAACGCTGTCACCATTCCGCTCCAACTTCCTGGTAAAGACGCTAGCAATAAACACGCATGAACCTCGTCACCGAAAGTAATCTCCAACGCAGCCAATGAGTCTATAACATCCATAAACTCATCGATGTGTTTATCTATGGATCCTCCCTCTTGCATATTGAGATTACCCATCTTGCGTATCAAATCAACCTTATTTACAGCAGATGGAGTTTCAAATCTCTCAGTAAGATAATCCAATAGCTCCTTGGTGGTTTTCGCCTTCTTGGTAGTCTTCGCGATCCACTTCGACAAAGTAGATCGAACCACCCCTAAGGCTTTCCGATCCATGAGATCCCAGTCCTCCTGTTTTTTGCTTTCCGGCTTGACTCCTTTTAGAGGCATGTAGAGATCCTTATTATACAAGAGATCCTCTATTTGCATCCTCCAAAACCCATAGTCAGACCCATCGAATTTCTCCACCGCTTGTTTATCCTTGCCCATTCTTGATTTCTTGATAAACCCCTTTGATCGTCCAACCAAATCTCTTGATACCACTTGTAGGGACCGCGACCACCACCACCACTTTCCCACATTAGTATGATATTGTCCGCTTTGGGCCTAACCCGCACGGATTTGTTTTTGGGTCAACTCCCAAAAGGCCTCATACTAATGAAGTGGGTGGGTGCTCTTATATACCCTGCAATTGTTTCCTCAATTGCCGATGTGGTACTTTGGGTTGCACCCCAACAATCCTCCCCTCAAACCAAGGACCACACCGCTATGGCCCGCAGTGTTTCCTCTGGCTCATATCGGCGAAAGATTGTACCAACCGCCCGCGAAACACCATCGCCCTCGATTGCAAGACTCGATTCGCTATGTCGCACAAGGGGAACCCCCACCATATAAAGCACACACACGGTCCACCCGGTCGGGCCCATCCGAACCATGGCTCTGATACCACTTGTAGGGACCGCGACCACCACCACCACTTTCCCACATTAGTATGATATTGTCCGCTTTGGGCCTAACCCGCACGGATTTATTTTTGGGTCAACTCCCAAAAGGCCTCATACGAATGAAGTAGGTGGGTGCTCTTATATACCTTGCAATTGTTTCCTCAATTTCCGATGTGGGACTTTGGGTTGCACCCCAACAACGGTTTGGTTCGGTTCTGTCTCGAACCGCGATTCAAACCAAACCACTGACACCCCTAACTGGTAGCATTGCCCTTTATTTTGGGTAAATATAAAGTCACAAAATGTGGCTTACAAAATGATATGTCAAAGTTTTATTGGGGTTTTTTATTAGAGTGTGTCGGGTCCACGATCGATGCAACAATAAAATATCGTCACCTCACTTTGTATCCATCATTTTGTAAACTTCTTTTGTGCCCTAGCATTGCCCTTTATTTTGGGTAAATATAAAGTCACAAAAGAATGCTACAAAAGGTGGCTTACAAAATGATGTGTCAAAGTTTTATTGGTATTTTCTATTAGTGTGTGCCAGGTCCACGATCGATGCAACCAATAAAATATCGATACCTCACTTTGTATCCAGCATTTTGTAAACTTCATTTGTGCCCCTAGCATTGCCCATTAAAGAAAGTAGCCAGGTCATACGTGATTTTCAACTAAAAAATAAAAGGGCAATGCTAGGGGCACAAAAGAAGTTTACAAAATGATGGATACAAAGTGAGGTGACGATATTTTATTGGTTGCATCGATCGTAGACCCGACGCACTATAATAAAAAACACCAATAAAACTTTGACACATCATTTTGTAAGCCACATTTTGTAGCATTCTTTTGTGACTTTAAATTTACCCTTGTTTAATTGTGTTCTACTGTGACTTTATTTTTTCTTTTAAAAGTATTGTATTGTGACTTTGTGAGTGTATTTGTATACTCCATCATCAGTCTATCCCATAAAAATAGTTCTTGAAATTAAATGTTTTAAAATTAAAAATAGGTGTAGTGTTATGAAAATCTATACTAAAGTTGGTGAGGAGGGCTATGGCTTTGACACATAGACAAACATAGGTTAAAGCTTCATTTGTGTGAAGCCACATCATCACTATCCTAAATGTGTGTGACTTTTGATATTCTCATTATTAGCTAATACTATTAGCTCATAATAATAGTTATGATATGAGTTAACTATTACTATTAATAGTAATAGTTAACTATAATAGTTACCATACAAGTTAACTCTTACTATTAATAGTACTAGTGAACCACCCGTGCGATGCACGGGCCAATATTTTCTTGAATTACTGAAGAAGCAAATGATGATTGTTTGGTAGTACGACATGTTTGTATCGAATGACAGCGTATTAGATAGAGGAGATAATGGAATAAGATGTAAAACTTAAAGTAACTAATTTATTACATGAAGGAGTGCATTGGGTGGACTAAGTTGTTACAATATTGCAGAAGGGGAAGCAATTGGATTGTATGAAAGTGGGGTAGAAAATAGGGGAAGCAATTGGATTGTATGAAAGTGGGGTAGAAAATAGTTAGTGGGTGGATTGTATGAAAGTGGGGTAGAAAATAATTAGTGAGTAATTGTTGTGAGTATGACATGTAAGACCCATAAATAAAGAAGTATAAAAAACCTTCCTTTTTGGGTTTTTAAGTTTAAAATGGAACACCAAAAATAGAGATTTTTGAAGTTTAAAATGGAACGGATGGAGCATACTTGAAAAGCAATGTATAATAATGCTCCTCAACTATTGAAAGGTGACTTCCATAAAAAAAAAAATTTTAAAAAAATGACTCGTACTAAGTTTGAATGCATGCAATTCTAGTCACAGGGAACAAAATGTGCTACTCATTTTCATTACTTTGTGCTAACATACATACTGATACGGTACTCTATTTTCCGATCCCCATTCAGGACTATTATGTGTAGGTTGGATATGTAGCGTACACCAGCCCGGTTCAAAAACCCGAAAGTAAAAGTAAAAATAAATATAAAAATAAAAATTAAAGTAATTAGAAAAAATGAAAAAGGGTATTAAAATCTAGGTCTGGAGAGCAGGGACCTTTCCAAGAATCAATCATCAGTAGAGAAATGAGCTGCCTTCCTGAATGTGCCCCTGCCAAAGTCCAAGTTATATGAGTCCGTCAGACCTTCCACCAACCCGTATTCTGGTGTCAATCAAAGCACACTCTTCGCTTTGTCCGCTGACGCGAAGAAATGCTGCAATTTTTCATTTGCAAATGCAATAATGATGTTAGTCACAGATTTATATTATATAGTCACGGGAATAATTTTCTCATGGGTACAAAACACAAGTTATGGAAGCACTTTCTTTCTGGAATGGAGTGAGTATTTGTAAGTTACATTCATATACTCCTTTTGTCCCATAATGATAGTCTCATTTGACTATTCAGACATATTAACAATATACTATTTGCATTTTCGTTACTACCCTCAATGAAGTCCATATATTCCTTCTAATATAATCTCTCTTGTAACAACCATGCATCACTCAATAGAATAATCACAAGGTTAAGTTTCGAAGTCCAATCATTTTAACACACCATATTTAGAAATAGCACTATCTTTTTGGGACACACATAATATTATTTTGGGACGGAGGGAGTATACCTGGTCACGGAAAGGAAATCTCCTGCCAGTAATAGTATCTTGGACATCCTCTTACAGCCTATTTTGCGATTTCCGCCCGCAAAATACTGCAAGGACGCCACAAGTGTGCTATGAAGCTCCTGGAATATGAAACAGCGTCTCTACAGGAAAACCCCACCAATAACAGAAAATAAATTTCCACACTGCGTGTTAAAATCAACCAACCATACATGAGACAGAAAGTAATTGAAACAAAAAGAAATTAAGAACAACCCAGATGAAGAAACAATGAAATCTTACCGACCCGGATGGACAATTACAGAAATTTGAAGAAATGAAATCGCCCATATGAAGAAATCTGGGAAGAACGAAGGCATTTCAAGTTCTTCCGACTCCAATCTCGTGAACAAAAGGGCAGTAAGGAAGGGGTTTCAAATCCAAATGGCAAAGTAAAGAATAGAACCTTAGAAGTCTTTAAAATCCAACCACCCGATAAAAATTTGGGGGAATTAAAAAGAGAAAAAGAAAAACAATTCCCGTGTCAAGTAAGAATCTCTCTAAACTCTCAATATCCACCGCTTAATCAAAAACACTCTCAAAAATTATATAAATATTTGTTACTACTAATTCAGGGGCTATAATGAAAACATTCAAAAGAAACAGACCTAATTAGATCATTTCTCCGCACATAAATATTCACTCAGAATCATCAAATACAAAGTAATAATCTAAAGTATACGGGGTAGAATGTTTTCATGATGAACAAAAAACATAATCTCTGTCAAGCTTAGTGTTCCATCTCAAGAACAACAGGAAACAAAGGGGAGAAAAACACCTACAAATGCCAAGAGCATCTACTGAACACATTGAAAACACAATTTCGGAGGTCTGACATATATGATGTTTCATATTGAAATATGCTTCATTTTAGTTGATCTAACCCCAATACTACTCTGAACAACAATTATAGTCCTCCAATGTTCAGAATAGCTACTACTGATTGTTCATTGAGTCACAAAGCTCATTTGTTAGATTTTGGATTCCAACTCTGAAATCTTACATGGATCAAGATGAGACCATGAATAACAATTATGTTGAATGCTACTTTATAGACTCTTTTGTCCTGAGCAAGTATTATAATGGTAGTCACTGTCACTGACGAAGCCAGGTAGAAGAAGGGGGTCGACCCCCTTGACTTTTGGGAAATTTCATTAATATAATTAAAATTAACCTAAATTTATTGCTCAAAGTTCATTCGCAATAACAACGGAAAAAAAGAGGGACTCGCTTTTTGAGACAGAAGGAGTATAATAATAGAAATATCATCACAAAATTTAGATTTTGTTATCCAAATGAATGATTCATACCAGAAGTAACACAGTTGCACAATGCTTGAAGACTTTCCAGTTCATTTGAGCTTTGTGCAAAATATTTTTATTTCGCAGTAAACTATTAATTTGAATCTACAAAAACTCAATTATTATTTAAAAATAATAATAAATAAATTGGTTAGTCATATACCTGTGGGTTTTGCAGTGTGTTTTCTTCTCTAACTCCATATTATTAAGGTACCCTGCATCAAAAATGGAAAAAATAAATAAATGCAACCGTTACTATTTTGCCGAGAAAGTAAATTAACCTAAATAGATTGCTCAAAGTTCATTCGCAATAACAACGGAAAAAAAGAGGGACTCGCTTTTTGAGACAGAAGGAGTATAATAATAGAAATATCATCACAAAATTTACATTTTATTATCCAAATGAATGATTAATACCAGAAGTAACACAGTTGCACAATGCTTGACGACTTTCCAGTTCATTTGAGCTTTGTGTAAAATATTTTTATTTCGCAGTAAACTATTAATAAGAATCTACAAAAACTCAATTATTATTTAAAAACAAAAAATAAATAAATAAATTGGTTAGTCATATACCTGTGGGTTTTGCAGTGTGTTTTCTTCTCTAACTCCATATATTAGGTACCCTGCACAAAAATGAAAAAAATAAATAAATGCAACCTTTACTATTTTGCAGAGAAAGTAAATAAGCCTGAGATGTCGACAAACAACTAAACATATAAGGCTTCCAAATATAAAACCATGTATGTGTGTTGGCGTGTGAGTGCAAGAAAGAGACTTTACAGATATAAAATCAAAGAAAATTGTGCAAAATTTAGAATTTCCTTCGCGACGATAGTTGGAATTGAGGAGAAAGTGACACAGTTCTTCCTTGACCGTCGGCCGCACAACCGTCCATCCTCATTTCTCCAGATCCTGCAATAATTTTAGAAAACATACTACCTTAATTAGATTTTTCAAAAATTGAATTTATCAACAATGAAGCCCACACATACGCCACTGTCCGTCAGTTTTTTTCATTGTTTTTTACGAAAAGACAAAAGAAAAAGGAAATCTACATTTTTTACAGTAATATGTAGTTATAAATTTTTCTTTAATGCCTTTATTTTAAACATCAATCTATAATAACTATTTCAATATTAGTGATGAAGGTGAGGTGAAGGTGAAGGTGAATGAGCACACGTTTAATTTTAAAGAAAAGAAAACGAAATTTGGTAATGTAATTTATCAATTCCATACTCTGCTCATCTTTATCAACATATTCTTACCCAAAGTTTAAGTTCCCAAAATACTGAATTTCTAAGAAAAAAAAATAGATCTCTCTCTCTCTCTCTCATCTTCTTATCCTCACCCACCGTTTCTCTCTTTTTATAAATACAGAGAGGGAGAGAGAATGCTTATTGCCTTGATTTAACCTTAAAAACTCAAATCTGATCCCACAAACATACATTCAAGCAATGTGCACTCAAAAACCCACATAGATATAGCCACTAATTTGTAGATCTAAGCCTAAAATCAAAGAAGATAACACACACAAAGCAGAAACCAGCAAAATCACAAAAAGGCAAAACAAATGGTGAAGAGGTAGAAGAGATGGAGAGAGATTAGAGATAAGAGACGGAGAGACAAGAGACAGAGAGATAAGGGACGGAGAGAGAAGAGATAGAAGAGGTGGAGAAAACAAACCTGGAAGAGGTGAGTAGCAGATGGGCAGTGGCTGTGGTGGTGGAGGCGGATGGCGGTGGCGGCGGACGGCAGTGGAGGAGGGAAGCGGTGGTCGAGAACTTGAGAGAGAAGCTCTCACTTCTCTCTAGAATAGTGGTGCAGCATCGTCGACCGCTCCATCGTTTCCTTCATCGTCGGAGGATCCATATCTTCGCCGGAGAAATAAGGGTCGGGGACGGAGGTCGAAGCGCCGGTAAGAGGGGAATATGGAGAAAGAGAGGAGAGATTTGGGGGAGAAGGAAAGTTTGTGTGTGTGTGTGTGTGTGTGTGTGTGTGTGTGTGTTTTAGAGAGAGAGAGTGAGGAATGGGAGAGAAATGAGGAGGGCGGAGAAGCAAGTCACCGACGTCCATGTTTTCTCAAGAATTCTAGAATGACCTATTCCTATATGGGTTGCCGTTAACGCCCCTGCTCTTGCCAAGTGAAATCCCGAAATTGCCCTTGATTTTGGGCGGGCTTTTTGGGACTTGGTTGCTTTTATTATAATAGAGATTAGTTAACTATAATAGTTACTATACAAGTTAACTATTACTATTAATAGTATTACTAAACTATAATAGTTACTATAGTAGTTAACTATTACTATTAATAATATTACATAACTATAATAGTTACTATAGTAGTTAATTATTACTATTAATAGTATTAGTCAACTATAATAGTTACTATAATATATAACTATTACTATTAACAGTATAATTAACAATAATAGTTACTATACGAGTTAACTATAATGGTTACTTTATAAATTAACTATTACTATTTATAAATTAACTATTACTATTAATAGTATTAGTTAATCATAACAGTTATAATATACATTAATTTTTACTATTAATAGTATTAGTTAATCATAGTAGACATGCCCGGGTCATCGAACCGCCGGTTTGCCGGTTCATGAACCGGCGGTTCCCGGTTCTTAAAAATCATAAACCGCTATAAACCGTATATAGACGGTTCACGGTTCCGGTTCATGAACCGCCGGTTCATTCGGTTCATTCAAAAAAAAAATTAATTCCCAGACTCAGACTTGGACTTGGACTGGGCCGCTGGAGGAGCTGGCTGGGCTTGGAAATTGGAATTGAAGGTTAGGCTTGGAATGGAAGGTTGGGCGGCCCAAATTGGGTCTGCCTTCAGTTCATGCATGGCAGCCTTGTTTAGTTTAGTTGTTTCTCTTTTTTTTTCATTTTTTTTTGGACAGAATATATGCAAAGTGTATTTCTGACTTTTTTTTACAGAAATTTTTAAAAACATGTTATCATGCAAGTTTAAAAAAAATGAACTTTTTTATTGTATTTTGCATAAAAAAAACTCAAGAAACATAATGTATAGAAAAAAGGGGGACGAGACCCTTTTAATTTTATTAATTCAAATAAAAATTACATAGAGGGGGACAACCAACCTTACCCTTTTATAATTAAGGGAGGACATTTAGGAGTCTTACCTCATCCTAAATACTAGATTACAATAAAAAAATAAACTCCGTCCCTAAACTATCGGTGCATTTTCTTCTACACCTTCTTGACCACTTGCTCCCACATTTTCTTCAATGAGTCCCCCATCAAAATATGCATCCTCAGAACATGACCATCTTTCTTCTTGATCCCGAATTTCCGCCATATACGAATCCCCAACACACATTTGATTTTCTAAATTCTCCACATTTAGCCTTGAACGTTGTGGATCCAAAACATTTCCCGACATATTAAATATTTGCTCTACCGCCACCGTTGAAGACGGAGATGCAAATACTTCCTTTGCTATTCTTGCAAGTATAGGAAATGATGTCGCCCTTCTTAACCACCACCTTAGAAGGTTGATTTTTTTCCAAATTCTTCAAAAGTTGTCCCCAAATATTGGTCTAGTTCAATGGGCATGCTAGAAGAAGACGTAGAATCTCTAGGACTTTTGTTCATGCCATACACTTTTTCACTCCAATTATTTTTTCCAAGTCAACTCCACATCCAACATCTACTCCACCACCACTTCTAGGAACAATAGGATCGGGAGTGGTTTGATATTCCTTGTAAAGAGCGCATAAATCCCTTTCGACCCTTCTTTTAATAGCCGCAATCACATCATTGGAAGCCCCTTGACCTTGCTCATGATACATATAATCATAATACAATGTCAACATATCTTCTAACCCAACCAATCGAACTCTTGGATCGAACACTTTAGCTACCAAAAAGAGGGTTGGTATATCCTTGAAATATTTTTCCCATTTCTCCCTCATTTCCCTTATGGCAGAACCCATTTGAGCATCACTCCAAAATTCACTAAACACCATTGCAACATTTATGCAATGATCCAAAACTTCATTTGAAGTAGTGTAATAAATATCCGACAACTCAACGGTAGCATCTTTGAACACCTTCAAAACTTTCAAGACATTCTCACAAGCATCCCATTGAAATGGATATAATGTCTCCCGATAGTTTATGCTAGTCAAGAATTGACAAACCGGTTCCTTGTAATCCATCGATTGAGACAACAATCTATAGGTGGAATTCCACCTATGTGTAACATCAGGAACAAATCTCCTTTCCGTAATGCCTTTGCTCTTGCAAAATCGGAGCCATTTGTTTTGAGTGGTAGCAAATCTTTCAATATGGCAAATTGCATCTCTTATGGGACGGATTGTGGTACTCATGGCATTTAAAAAATCTTGAACACATAAGTTTAAAATATGACAAATACATCTAACATGAAAATATTTCCCACCAATTGACGGTTGACAAAATGTAATTAACTCGGGTAAACTTGCCGTATTTGCACTTGCATTATCAAAACCAATTGAAAAAAATTTTCCAGCCAAATTATACTCATTTAAAATGGTGAGAATTTTGTTTGCAATATTAGTAGCATTATGTTGAGTATCAAAGTCCCGAAATGCAATTAACCTTTTTTGGATTGTCCAAGAATTGTCGACCCAATGACATGTAACACCCATATAATGATGGTTTTGCCACGGATCACTCGAAATATCCGAACAAATTGAGACTTTATTTTTCATTTTCGAAAAATATTTCATCAAGGCTAATTTATAGTCCCTCCAAACTGTTTGGGAATTGGGGGGATCACCGCATCCACTAGCCCATACTAGCAGTCATTAATATGGAGAAAATAATCAACACATGATAATATGAAAGAACAAGAACACCATGATTTGTTAACCCGGTTCACCACCCCCATGTGGCTACATCCGGAGGCCCCAAGCCAGGATATCACTATAATAATATGTTTGATTGTTACAATTTACATATGCACTCACACAGATCTAGCATAGTAACTCTCCATGAACAACCCTCTCCTACATATTATTATCTCTCCCCAAGAACACACAAACAATATGAATATGGCCGGGTTGTAGGATTGCCCCCCATGGCTCTCCTAGGCCCCCGGCCCCCTCCTACACACTATTTTGTGCTCTTTCTTGATATCCTAACTCTCTCCTATTTTGGTACACAATATTCTTGGACGAAATCATGCTTATATAGCAGTACAAGGAAGCCCTAAGTCTATTTGGAAGAAATACAATCAAAATAAGAAACAAATCAAGAAACCAGATCCGGCACCAGGCGCCCGCTCGCACCCCACCAGGCGCCCACCTGGATTCTTTTCCTAGAATCTGATCCTTTATGCCTTCTTGAGCGCACGCTCGCCTCCTACCGAGCGCCCGCCTACTCCTCCGCCCAGAAAGCCTCCTCCGTTTTGAACTCCTTTTGATCTTCACCAACTCCCCCGACTTGGACTCCTTTTCCCCCTCTGCATCCACTTAGGTTTAGGAATCCAATCCCAACAATCTCCCACCTGGAGACTAAACTCATAAGCATAGTAATCGTCCCCGTCAAGCTCCCACCACGAAGATGACCTCCTTTGAATATTGTAACACCGTGCACTAAGCTTCTCCATTGTGTTGATGATAAGCCTCCACGCTCTACCACTACACCATGTTGAGCCTCCGTGCTCCTCCACCATGAGCCTCCACGCCCAATTAATAAGGAGAGTTGAAACCAAGTGACGCTTCAACCTCTCCGTGTTAGATCCTTCTTGCCTCCCCAAATCAATTTCTACCTTGATTTATTTGCAAGACTAACTTCGCCTTCTCCCCCCTAGATCCACTTCCCTTGCAATGCTCCCCATGAAACTCGGACACACCTTGCTTCTTGCATTGACTTCTTGTGGTATTTTCTCGCTCTCTGTTAGGGCCTTTTGACTCCCACCGCGTTGCAACTTTTGAGTCACTCTCCCCCCTAACACACCGTTCATTGATGTCTCTCCGTTTTACACCAATAGGCCGGTATCCAAGCCTCTTGCTCCCACCCGGAACGAAGTTGATGTTGTCGGTAGAGTACAACATCCTCTTTACCCCTATCCGTCGTTTGCAAGAAGTCCTCCTCTTCTCACGTGGTCAAACCGGCTTATACCACTCACCTCTGCATCGTCGGTTGCATACGCAAGTGCCTGATGCATTCCTCCTTTTCTTTCATATTTTTATCCAACCACCTTGACTGCCCCAAGATCCCTTAAACACCTCCAGGTCCGATCTCTGCATCTCCAAATTCCACCTCGAATTTTTGCAGATCTCGTAAGAAACAAACGAACTTTTCGGACTTTCTGATCTTCCGCACGATCGTTGACCTATTTGGCACGTGTCTTGCTTTAACCATAAACCCTAGAAGCTCTCAGATCTCTGCACATCTTCTACACGAAGAATTTGCACTGCACAAAATCTGCACGTGCGCTCCACCGAGCCTGCACGTGCATTGCACGAATTCTGCACGTACACTGTACGAAAATCTGTTGTCGCTTTTATTCACCTTGGATCTCCTCTAGATCTCAAACCAAAGCTCTGATACCAGTTGTTAGAAAATTGGGGGGATCACCGCATCCACTAGCCCATACTAGTAGTCATTAATATGAAGAAAATAATCAACACATGATAATATGAAAGAACAAGAACACCATGATTTGTTAACCCGGTTCACCACCCCCATGTGGCTACATCCGGAGGCCTCAAGCCAGGATATCACTATAATAATATGTTTGATTGTTACAATTTACATATGCACTCACACAGATCTAGCATAGTAACTCTCCATGAACAACCCTCTCCTACATATTATTATCTCTCCCCAAGAACACACAAACAATATGAATATGGCCGGGTTGTAGGATCGCCCCCCATGGCTCTCCTAGGCCCCCGGCCCCCTCCTACACACTATTTTATGCTCGCTTTTGATATCCTAACTCTCTCCTTTTTGGGTACACAATATTCTTGGACGAAATCATGCTTATATAGCAGTACAAGGAAGCCCTAAGTCTATTTGGAAGAGATACAATCAAAATAGGAAACAAATCAGGAAACCAGATCCGGCACCAGGCGCCCGCTCACACCCCACCAGGCGCCCGCCTGGATTCTTTTCCCAGAATCTGATCCTTTCTGCCTTCTTGAGCGCGCGCTCGCCTCCTACCGAGGGCCCGCCTGCTCCTCCGCCCAGAAAGCCTCCTCCGTTTTGAACTCCTTTTGATCTTCACCAACTCCCCCGACTTGGACTCCTTTTCCCCCTCTGCTTCCCCTTAGGTTTAGGACTCCAATCCCAACACAAACTGTAGCAACATCACGTGTGAGAGATTGACGTGGTACTCTTTGGGCGGAGGTATTGAGATAAAGTTTTGCAAAAAGCTCCCTTAGCTTATCACTAGCAAAACTAAACGAAAGACATTTGCCACTAACTAATTTAGCTAAACCTTTCCTATATTTAGTAGCATTAAACTTGAATAAAGTAGAAGAAGTTGATGACATGCCTTGTGAAAATTGAGGAGTGAATTGTAGTTGAGTTTGTGACCTTGCCATCACCGCATCGAGTTTGTCTTTATGATTCCTATTCAAGTGGCCTCTTGCATTTCCATATCCATCACCGGTTTTGAAATTGAGTGGATACTTACAATAGTTGCATACAAGAACAAATTGATCTTCGGTGCCTTCCACGGGAGTTTTGGTAAAATGAATAGTCATTATATCGGATTTAGGCTCCTTTGCTCCCCGTCCCCGTCCCCTTCCACCTCGAATTCTACCTCCTCCCCGTCCCCTTCCACCTCCAATTTCAACACTTTCTTGCGTGGGTGGTGGGGTTGGTGCAATGAATGGACGACATTCTTCGACCTCCAGAATCGCATCTTCATATTCACCACCCTCTTCTACATTTCGAATGACTTCATTAGCATTGAAATCATTTGCGTAAAGGAATGGATTATATGGTTCCCATCCTTCCTCATAGACCTCACCTTGATTAGCAATATTTTTTCCACGGTTTTGATCCATATTGACACCAAAGGATGAGAGAAAAAGGGCTTAAATGGAAGAAAATGGCTGAAAAATGGAAGAAAATGGATGATTATAGGCTGAAATTTTTTTTTTAAAAAAACAGCAATTTCCGTCAGAAAATTAACAGAAAAACTAACGAAGTTCTTAAGAATATTGTAGAGAGATATTAATAGTGTAGAGAGAGTGTTTTTGAGCTTGTGTGAAAAAATGGTGAAGAGGGGGCGGGTATTTATAGTTAGATAGGGCTGGAAAGAGAGTAAATTTTTTTTATTACAAAGAGGTCACTAGCCGTTATGTTTCAAACGGCTAGTTGGTCAGTCTGTTACTTACTCTACGCATGAAAGGAAGTGGAGTGGGCAGTCAGTCACTCTGTCACTGGGCATTGGGCTTGGGCAAGGCTGATTGGCTGAACTAGTGAAGGCCCAACGGTAATAATTATTACCGTTGCCTTTTAAATTCACGCCAACAGTCAGGTAGTTAGTCAGCCGGTGTATAAAAAAAATAAAAATGGAGTAAATATCCGGATAACCCGCCGGTTCATGAACCGCCGGTTTTCAGAGGGTAACCCATAGTTAACCGTGAACCGCCGGTTCACGGTTAACATTTTGACTTCCGGTTCACGGTTCACCGGTTATTACCCGTTTCATAATCCGCCGGTTCTCCAGATTATTTGACCCGGATGGGCATGTCTAAATCATAGTAGTTACTATATAGGTTAACATTATTATTAATAGTATTAGTTAATTATAATAGTTACTATAAATATTAATAAGTATTATTAATAGTATTAGTTATTGATATTATTATATAGATTAATTTTTACTATTAATGATTTTAGTTAAGATGATGTTTACTATTTTAGTTAACTATAATTAAAAAATTATTTTTCATATAAAATATATTTATATTATAAAAACTGTTATGCTACTTTATTAAATAAAAATATAAAAAGAGTAAAATGCAAAAAAAAAAAAAAAATTAGCAAATTAGTTACCCGTGCAGAGCACAGGTTACCCACTAGTATTAATAATAAATGTGTAAATTCTAAGCCCCGCCTAAGCTCCGCCTAGGCCCCTAGGCGCTAGGCCCAGCTCCGCCGCTTAGCGCTTTTTAGAACATTGGTTGTGAGTGGATAGGAGAAAGAAAATTGAATACTATTTTATATACTCCCTCTGTAGTCTGTCCCAGCACAAGTGACACTTATTTCATTTTCGGTCCGTACCAGCACAAGTGACACTACTTAAAATAGAAATGTTTTAATATATTTATATTCAACCCCACCATTTAACCCCACTCATTCTCTCTCTTCATTTTCTACCACATACATACTACCTTATCTTAATCTCTGTGTCCCAAAAAATGGTGTCACTTGTGCTGGAATGGAAGGAGTAAGTAACTATTAACATGGGAGCCCAAAACGGAAATAAGTAATCGTTAGTTTGGGACGGCAAGAGTACCTTGGCCACAACTATAAGCAATTTTTTTACCCTTAAATATAAATATAAGTTAATTTCATCAATTTCAACATAAAACTTATTAAATATAACTGTATTTAGTATTTATTTACCAAAAATAACTTTAATTAATTATTTACTCTTTTTTTATATATAAGTGTACATTTATTACACATTAATACGATGATATATTAGCAATTTTAATATGTTTATTAAATAACTATACGTGTTTTTGAGTTGTTTGCTTATAAAAGAGGCCGGAAGGAGCACTTTTATAAATAAAACTATATTTAATTTGAGGAAGTTTTTTGTGAGGCGGTCTCATGTATGAGACTAGTCTCAATGAGAGAAGAAATTGGCTTGCACCGTCCCACCATAGGGGGTAACCGTTTACTCTCAACGAAATTCATCCTATACGTGAGACCGTTTCACACAATTTTTTATTTTTTTATTATAGTAGTTTTTCAGTATATTAATAGTGTAATACACTTATTTATTACAAACATAAATAATTGAAAACCCGCAAAAGAAAAATCCAACAAAAATGAATGCTTGTTCTTTTGAGGTAAATCATACACACTCCCCCAATAATAATTTGCATTAAAAGAAAAATTAGAAAGGTGTTATTTACTAGTATTATTTTTACTTTAAAAAAAAAAACCTTTTACTTATTTATTTAATTGTACCAAAAAATAAATGAAATGACCAGGAAATAAAATAAAGAAAAATAAATAAAGTCGGCCCTTTCTCTCTTCAGTCCGGTAGTGTCTATGAACAGCAAAGTAGAAGCGAGTTAATTTCATTACGCGCCCTCCCTCCTCACACAGTCACACAGTCCTTCCCTACCCTCAAACTCCGTCCGTCAACATCCTTGCCGGAAAATCCCATTTCCGTCCCAATCCTAGAACCGACCAAACCGCGACAAACACTTCTTCTTCTTCGACGATGGATTTATCATCAATTGAACTTTCTCCGACATTCTCCGGTGGAGGAATTCAAGAAACACATCACCAGAAGAAGAGGAAACTACCAAGCCGTAAATCAATTCCGTTCACCGGTTCTTGCCAAGAGGATGACCAGAGAAAGAAGATGAAATGTAGTGAACATCATTATCAGAATCTCTCCTCCGGTGAACTGAGTTCAACCCCTCCGATGACCACCGGAGAGACAATGCCGTCATCTCTCCACCCATTTGGCGCTACTTCCGTCCCTGCCGAAGGAATTCCATTGACTCCGATGAATTCCGATGAAAATTCAGTCAAAAATTCACTTTCTGAGGAATCTTTGAACATGGGTGATTGGAAAAACAACCCAGAATCAGATTATAAGGATGAACAATCTCCATTTTTCACTCTCCTTGAAATTCCCTCCTCCCCTTTATGCAAACCTACAGAAATTGAAGATTTGATTTCAAGATTGCCCTCATCAATCCGTCTGTTTGGATTTAACATCAACCCCACCTCTGTAATTCCAATTCCAACCCGTCCGACGAATTCCCATAAAATTTCAACCAAATTGACACTCTTTGACGAATCTTGGGACGTGGGTGTTCTTTCAAATCAAAAGGGTAAACTGGATCAAGAAGAAGAAGAAGAAGTATCAACAGAGATGAAGCTGTACAATGATCCATGGAAAATCAAGAAAACGCTCACGGAGTTCGATTGCAGTTCATTGTGCATGCTCATGCTACCCAAAAACTTAATTGAGATTCATGTAAAGCTACAGATGAAGGACAATAGAGGGATCACTGATGAAGATATCAAAAGGGGGATTAATGTGAGGGTTTGGGATTATGATTCTGGAACAGAGCATATTGTCAAATTCAAAGGGGTTTCCATCAATGCATACATTTTTGGATCAAATTGGAAAAGGGAATTTGTTGAGAGGAGGGGATTAGGAGTAGATGATGAGATTGGATTGTTTTGGGATGATTATGAATTCAGATTCGGGTTTCGGGTTCTATTTCGAGCAAGATTAATGAATTGATCTGATGTTCTTGTTTTTGTGAAGGTGGATTTTAGTTTCTAGTACTAGAAATTGATTTGGTTAATTCAACTGAGATTTTTGGCGGGGGATTTTGATTTAGATATAGAACAATGTTTTGAGTTCAAATTTTGGTGGCTCCTTTTCTCTTGTCTGTTGATGATTTGGGCTGAAAGTGTGTTAGCTATACCTCAAACTTCTTGGATTACAAGTTTTTTCTTTAACATGAAGTTAGTTGGTTGGATTCTTTCTTTCTTTTATGGTTTTTTTCAAAGATTTATAGCAGCTCCGTCCCAAAACAAACTTCTCACTTCATTTTAGGAACGGGAATATTTCATCTTTGAAATGGGAATTAAAGAAAGATGTTGTAAAAGTAAATGGTATGAGTAGAAAAGAGAGAGAAAGTGGTGCATGGAATAATAAGTAGATAATTGATGTAAATGGGAAGGATACAGAAAGTGGAAGAAATCTTTTTGAGAAAATGATACTTTTCAATAAGCCGTCCAAAATGTTGTATCCCTTTGTACTCCCTCCGTCCCGGAGTAAGAGTCTTACCCCTCATTTGCACGCTTATTAATAAATATTAGAAGTGATGTAAATGTTGTGAGTGTAAAAGTAAAGTAGGAGAGAGAATGAGTGGGAGAGAATAGTGAATTGATTAGTGTTGTGAGTATAAAAGTAAAATAAGAGAGAGAATGAGTAGGGTGAATAGTAAAGATTCTTTGCCATTTTAGGAATACGACTCTTACTCTGTGACGTACCAAAATAGAAAGTAGGACTCTTACTCTGGGACGGAGGGAGTACCAATTTTTGTTCTTAATCATGAACGATAATCGACAATTTTGTTTTTGGAGTCAAATTCCTTCTCTCTCAAGATTGTACTCTCCCAGTCTCTAAATGAAAACGAACACCACCACTTAACACCAACACCACACTCTCCTTTCCAACACACCATACACCATACACCATACACCATACACCCTACAAACACAAACACCCTGATTAGTTAACGAAATGTTACACAATGTAACGGATGTTAGTCACGTGAGGTCACGTGATTTTTCATAAAACCAACAACAGGCATAAATAGAAAAGTGGTTCAGATTACATGGTAGTATACATTACTTAGATCCCCTCTAGTCAAACTCTATTTTCTTAAATAAAGTAGACTGCAAATTCAATTATTTTCAGTTTTTCATTTGATATTGCAGACTACCTGGCAACTCAAAAATCGTCGATCACAACTGAACACACAAGCTATAAGTAATTCTTATACACACGACATTTCATAAGAACAACAGCAGGTAAAATCAAATTAGTAAATTCAGATTACGTGTCTGATAGTTTAACTACATGTTCCTTATGAAGCTGCCATTTTCCTTCTGGGAATATGTTTGCTATTCCGAGTTGCTTGGAGGCTTCTCTTTAGGATGTTTAGAGGAATAATGATCAACAAGCTGGTTTTGATTGGCTATCTGCACCTGAAAAATAATCCAATATGCGTTTAGATAAGTGAACGTATCTTCAATACATGAACTATATATGAATGCAAACACAACACTAATGAATAACTCCCTCCGTCATGTCCCATAACAAACGTCCTACTTTCCTTTTTGGTCTATCCCAAAATCCCATCATAAATGTCACATTTCTATACAAGGAAATAGTCATAGTGCAATTTCACCAGTGTACAAGCAACGCACAAGCAAGTAAAGAACATTTCTTAAAAACGTTGATAGGTCAAATATGACATTCATTATGTGACGGAGGGAGTAGTAATTACATTACTAATGCACCTACTGAATCAAAGATGACCGCCTCACGTTACATACAACTGCCAAATTTTGACACTTGTTTTGGGGGTGTAGGGAGGGGCGGATATACGCCCGTGGATATGGGTGAACTATTCAACCACCATAGCAAGCATTTTTTTTATTCACAATTCACATTTTAAAGATTTATACGGTAATGTGTGCACCCACTGAAAAAAAAATCTAGAGTTTGTGCACCCACCAAAAAAAGGTTCTAGATCCATCACTGGACGGTTCTAGATCCGCCACTGGACGGTTGGTACTATTGGTTGTTTTCTCACAGAGGTATGAAAACATAAATTTTTCACCATCAAGATTAAAGAAAAGGTGGTACCATCAAACCACAATCACTGGACAGTATGTAAAGAATAATAATCCGCATTAGAAGATAAAAGTAACAAGAAGAAGAACTCAGAAGGGTAGTGGTCGTGTCGCGGTGGGGGTTCAAGACATGAGCTTTCTTCTTTTTTTAGCAGTTCATAACTACCTATTCAACAGGTATTTTAAAGATAAAACAATAGAGCAATTACTAATCAAAATTGATTTGTGTGCTCGAAACCTAAAGATAAAACTCTTTAGATATGAAATATCAGTTGTCAATGAGTGCATTTGAAGAAACAGCAACCCAATGCATGAATAATAGCAATAAGATGGTAAGTTGTATATTACCAACCTGTGGTGAAGCCATGAATTTTCGGGAAGGGGTTCGTGATTGCTTAGAGAAAAAAAAAATACCATAAAGAAATTTAATAAAGGGTGGTCAAAATGCTATCAGTGAGTAATTTTTTTTCATATTAACCAATCCTAAGCCCTCAGCATACAATTCACTCATACATGCTCCAAAGTCATTTCACCCCTTACAAGATCTACGTGCACTATGTCAACCATCCCATGATGTTTATATGCTAAGGGGTGCATGCGGCCTTCAATCCAATCTGAGGCATAAAATAACCACTCATGCAGAAGGTCTAGGCAGACACACAGATGAAGACCGATCCACAATGGATGAAGGCTGAACTTTGTCTTTATTGTCCAATGTAAGTACTCCCTCCGTCCCAAAATAAATGTCGAAAATGACTTGACAATGTTTATAAAAATTGTGCTTTATTTATTTGTACATTGCATGTACAATGGTAAAATTGCACCGAGTCTGTTTCCTAATTTAAAAATGTCATTGTAGAATGGACCAAAATGGAAATTGTGACATTTATTTTGGGATGGATGGAGTATATAACACCTAAATGAGCTTTCATAAACAACCAATACACATGGCTACTCGTTTTCACTCGAGTCTTTTTAATTTAAGAGTTAAGCTAATTGAATATACTAATGGTCTCCCTGAATTACAGATGCAAACAGTGACCATAAAACTTCAGCTCGGTGGCAATATCAAAAGACATCTGTTCCCACAAAGCCCACTGCAAACCCATGAAAATCTTGAAATATAAAGGCATAAACAAGAATGTCATAGCTGCAGTGCTAATTGACAAGCACACAAATTCCCCAGTATCGCTTTGCCTTTAGGGCAAATTGAAATTTGATTACTCATGTTTTACCAAAAGTTGCAATGTATCTACCAACATTGAACTTTTTGCAAACCCCTTTGCCCTTCCCCCACGTTGACTTTTTGTTGCAATCCAATGAAAATTTCATTAAAAACGAAAATTTCGCTAAACACGCTCGCACATAATTTTAAAAGGGGCAAAGTCTATTAGGCCACGAAAAAGTCTATTATGCCCCTTCGAAATCATGTGCGAGGCACATGATCTGATTTTTATGAAAGCTACGTTTTTAATGAAATTTGCATTGAATTGCAAAAAAAAAAAAAGTTTACATGTGGAAGGGGTTAGCGAAAAAAAATCAACGTTGGTAGGTAAGCCACATTGCAACTTATGGAAAAAAAATGGGTAACCATATTTGCCCTTGCCATTATATGACCCCAAATGGCAAGATGAATGACCACAAGAAATATAAGAAAGAAACTGAATCCCCCTAGCCTCAGACCTCTAGGAACCTTAAATCAAGACCTACGCACCCATACACACTTCTCATACTTCCCACAAGGCACAAACTCCTTCAAACTCGACCTATCCCTGATCCTGATTCCAATTCTAGCAAATGAATTCCGTAATACACATACATTGTAAGATATGCGCATCCTATATTTTCTAATCCTTTTTCTTCTTCTCTTTTCCTGTCTTGTTTTACATTATTGGAATGTGTTAGGAACAAATGAAATCACAGTGTTCTTAAAATTGGTCTATAATAACAAACCACAAATGACTAGATAACAACAAATGAAATCACTGCGTTCTAACAATTCTAAGGAATTACGAGCAGAAAGCAAATCTCCAATCAACTCCCAGATTATCCTGTATATTAATAAAGTAAGTGAACCCCATCTGCCCAACAGGTCAGGCGTAATTTATCACAAATTCTTCAAATTAAGGCATTTAAAATAGAAAAAGTATTCGGTTTTCATCAACAAAAACAAACCCATATAAGGAGGTGAAGAAAAAAGAAAGATCAAACAAAACTAACTCAAATTCCCTTAAAGTAACACATTGAGAGGGAAATAAGTGAGGAACTAACTTTCCATTTCTAGCCAATAATTCTGTAATAAACTTACAATCTAGTATATTCAAATCCTATACTTCCGCCAACCCATAACAACTTGCACCAATTTCTTTCTTGGGTATCCAATTGGTAAGTCCCACGTTTCTATAATGTCTAACTTTTATTTTTTTTTATTCATCATCCCCACTTGTCATACTCAGGGCTGTAAACGAGCTGAGCCGAGCTTTGGAGTTTTGGGCTCGAGCTCGTTTACAAATTATCGAGCTCGAGCTCGAGCCCATTTTCGTTGTTCGAGCTCGAATCGAATCGAGTTTCGAGCTGCTCGCGAGCTTTTCACGAGCTGTTCGAACTCGAGTCTACACGAGCCGAGCTCGAGCTTAAACATTTTCCTGAAAATGTTTACAACTCCTCCCATTGCTGAAGCTCATACAGAAGCCAGAAACCACCGAGTTATTGGACAAGTACCAAGATATATGAGATAATTATTTACGTAAAAAGACGATAGGGTTTGATATGCAATACCTTCGCCGTTTTCGAAGACGCGGGCTCACTGCTGCCGGAGAGAACAAAATAGATCAATTCCTTTTACTGCCGGAGAGCAAGGTTTGGAATTTTGGAAACGAACAAAAAGAATGGAGTGAAAGACGGTGAAATCGGGAAACAACGGATGAAAGAGAAAGGGGCTCTCGTGGTACCCTAGGAACTTAGGAAGAAACTAGAATGAACCAAAAGTGCCTTTTGGATTCCTTGAATAATTAAAACAAAAAATAATAAGTGGTCAAAGTATTAAATGTCTATATTATATTTTTGTATTATCACTCTAAGTTTTGCTTTGCCAAACTAATTTATTTTCAAAGGAAATTAAAAATAAAGAAAATTACTTTTTTGTGTTTTCTTTTTGAGGCTGTGTTAATATAACTTGTGTATTTAATTATTTGAGTATTTTTTTTTTAAAGAAATTATTTGAGTAAATGAGTATACTTATTGACATTTTGTTTTCTCAAACATAAAGAAGAAAGTGTGAACTAAATAAAAAACCGATAATTATCTAAGTTAAATGTTTAGTAAAATATTTTTTTAAAAAATTTTAAAAATAAAAGTGAAATTCTCCACATTTATCTATAGAGCAAACTTAGTTATTTGATAATTGATACTTCTTCCATCCAGACTTTGATTTTTATGATCAACTCGATCGAACATTGATCTTAATTTTTTAAAAGCTAAATACCTAGTTACTATTTTGCAATTAAAAGTTGAGGCCGACCGTAGTCTATCGGTGAATTCATAACAATTTTTGAAATGCATAGGGATAGGTAGGTTTTCATATTGTGGTCAACGTTTTATGGAGTTGACCATGAAAGTAAAGTCAGACAAACTTTCTGGTTAGTATATAGCATTTAAATGACGCTATTATACTTAGTCAACTGTATTTAGTAAAACGTACGCTACGCTAGGTGTATAATATAGTATATGTTACATGTATGTATATATACATATAATAAATACATACATCATACATACACACACATATACGGCTTTCGTTCCGCTCGACTTAAGAGGAACTAGAATGAATGGAGGAGGTTATGAGAACAAAAGTAATATTATCTTTCCATTTTTTGGCCGTACTACGTCGAGTAGGACACTTAAAATGGCAAAATGTCCTAAATCGGGCAGGATAGAGGGAGTATATAATAATGTATATAAATACTCCCTCCGTTCCAGAAAAGTTGAAATATTTACATTGGAGTTGGGAAATTAAGGATATAATATTATATTAAGAATGAAAGGTAGAAAGGAAGAGAGATAATTAGTGGGGGTGGAAAGAGAATGAGTGGAGAATAACGAGTGGTTGGGAGGAAGAGAGAGAATGAGTGGAGGATTATAAAAGTAATAAAAAACTTCCATTTTTGGATTGTTGCAACTTTTGTGAAATACCCTAAATGGCAAAATGTTGCAACTTCTTTGAAACGGAGGGAGTATGTATATAACATCCAATATTCCATACACACACGCATATATCATACATACATTTATTTATATATATAAATATGTGTTACATGTATGTATATATAATATCCATTATACCATATACATAAATATATATACATGGTCGTGCTCATGTGAGAACCTAAATATCGTGAAAACCGTGAGAACTTGGATACATTAGGTTTTTACCTAATGTATCCAATGGTTCACTTGGATACATTGGATACATTACTTGGATACATTAGGTAAAAACTAATGTATCCAATGGTTCACTTGGATACATTGGATACAATACTTGGATACATTAGGTTCTTACCTAATGTATCCAAGTTCTCACGGTTCTCACGATATTTAGGTTCTCATTTGAGCACCTACCTATATATGTGTGTGTGTGTGTGTGTGTGTGTGTATATTTAATAAATATTTTTGTACTTGCAAACGCATTTATATGTGAAATATATATGTGTGTGTATGTGTAAATGATAAACATTTTGTTCATTCTATATTTGAGTAATTAAATATACTTTCATATATAACTACAATAATAGATGTTAATTTTATTTTTTATTTCAATGAGAAAAATAATATAAGACAAATATGTGTACATTTGAAAATAATAAACTAATAAATTATTTTTGAAAAAAAAAAATGACTATTGTGTATATATCTCTACGTTTTCATAATGAATGTGCATAGAATAAATTAATTTTATTTGTTGTATAATCTATATTGTATTATTGTATGTGTATAGTCGCTATATGATCATTATATGAATGTATAAAAATTAAATTAATTTTAGTTGTTGTACAATTAAAGTTGTTTGATTCATTTTGAAGATAAAAATATTTTAGTTATGATTTATTCCTTGTACAATGTTGTACATACATATAATGTATATGTATTCATTACAAAAGTAATAATGATGATTATTTAGTCGAGCTCAAGCTTAACGAGCCGAGCCCGAGCTCGAGTCATTCGTGAATTAAACGAGCCAAGCTCGAACAAAGCTCGTCGAACAAACGAGCCGAACACGAGCCGGCTCGATAAAAATTCGAGCTGGAAAACTCGGTTCGAGCTCGAGCTCGAATAGCACTTTGAGCCCATTCGAGTCGAGCTTTACCGAGCCGAGCTCGAACAGGCTCGGTTCGGTTAACAGCCCTAGTCATACTCACACACTTAAATTGTGGCTCTCACTCTCAAATCATCATAATTACAACCCCTTTCCCACTCATAATACTTTTGACTATATACTCTCTCCTTCATTCCCGTGTCGAAGAAAAATGGTGCAAGTTGTTATAGGACGGAGGGGGTATTTTCTAAAAATTGGTCTATAATAACAAGCCACAAATGACTAGATAACAACAAATGAAATCATTGCGTTCTAACAATTCTAAGGAATTACGAGCAGAAAGCAAATCTTCAATCAACTCCCAGATTATCCTGTATATTAATAAAGTAAGCAAACCCCATCTGCCCAACAGGTCCTGTGTAATTTATACAAATTCTTCAAATTAAGGCATTTAAAAAGAAAAAGTATTCTGTTTTCATCAACAAAAACAAATCCATATAAGGAGGTGAGAAAAAAGAAAGATTCGAACAAATCTAACTCAAATTCCCTTAAAGTAACACATTGAGAGGGAAATAAGGGGGGAACTAACTTTCCAGTTCTAGCCAATAAACTCTGTAATAAACTTACAATCTTGTATATTCAATATACTCCCTCCATCCCATAACAACTTGCACTAATTTCTTTTTTGGGTATCCAATTGGTAAGTGCCACGTTTCTAAAATGTCCAACTTTTATTATTTCATTATTCATCCTACCCACTTGTCATACTCACACACTTAAATTGTGTGTCTCACTCTCAAATCATCATACTTACAACCACTTTCCCACTCATAATACTTTTGATTATATACTCTCTCCTTCATTCCCATGTCGAAGAAAAATGGTGCAAGTTGTTTTTATGGGACGGAGGGGGTATTTTCTAATCCTTTTTCTTCTTCTCTTTTCCTGTCGAACCAATTGTTTTACATAATCATAATGTATTAGGAACTCATGATACCCATCTTGCATCATCTTCTTGAGACCAATAATTTCAAACAATATTGCATCATTTGGTCCATAATCACAAACCACAAATGACTAGACAGCAACAAATGATGAAATTACTGCTTTCCAATAATTTCAAGATTATCATCCCTGCCGAACAAACCCTATCTGGCCAACAGGTCCGACGTAATTCATCACAAATTCTCAACAATTAAAGCAATTAAAATAGAAAAAGTATTATGCTTTCATCAAGAAAACAAACCCAGATCAGGATTGAAGCAAAATCAATGATTCGAACTGATCTAAGTTAAATTTTATTTTAAAAAAAAAAAGAAAAAAAAAAAACAGAAAGAGGGAAATAAGGGGGAACTAACTTTGCAGATGGGGCAGGTGACTTTGAGAGCGACGGCACGATGCTCAAGCTGCGACCCTTTCGACTTTGAATTCTTCTCTGCATTTCGTTTCTGCGCATCGATCTTCTGCTTCCCCCTTGTCATCTCCTCTTGCCCTTCTCTCTGTGGGTATTCTGCGGTTGGTTCAGCTTGAACCGTTCAAAGGTAAAACTAGACTGAAGAGTTTTGTTATTTCCACCCCTATGATGATGATTTCACCTAGTAAAAATGTAACATTTTTTTTTTTAAATGTACCACAATTCTGTTGCAATATATTAAGATAACATAAGACAACTAAAACTAATGTCAAACTTTTTATAAAAGAATGTAACACTCTTTTTTCAAATGTAACACTTTTTTTCAAAATTAACATAAGATTAACAAACTAAACTAATGTTACAATTTATAAAAAATGAATGTAATATTTTTTCCTCAATTGTAACAGATTATATTCTTAAATGTAACATTATATCTGAAAATGTAACAATTTTTATTGAGAAGGTAACAATTGAAATGCAAACCCGATTATATATATGAATTTTTACGCTTTTTTTAAAGAAGAAAAGTAACATTTACTAAATAAAAATGTTACATTCATCTATATAGAAAATTATAATTATATATTCACTTTGTTACACTTCAAATGTTACTTTTTCTAACCACAAAAAATATCAAACAATTTAAATTTTTCTTGTAAAATTGTTGCTACATTTGACTGTAAAAAGTGTTACTTTTTTAATATGAAACTGTTACTTTTATCAGAACAGAGTGTTACATCTCAGCTGACAAAGCAACTCAAACTTTTTGTGTGCAAAAAAATATGTTTTTTTTTTAAAAAAAAACAAACAAACCATATCATGACCTATTTAGTTTTATTCATCTCGTCGAGACGAAGACAACGTTATTTTTTTAAAAAAAATCTGAGTTATAAATATTAAGATATAGCATTTTAAAGTTAATGGGGTTTTTTTTTTAAACTTGCCACGTGTCGCGCTGGGAGTGGAGGAGCGCTGGCGGGCGGGTAGAAGAGGCGTGTCGGGCGGGTTTGACCCGCGGGTCATGTCCGTTGCACGGCGTACAACCGTTGTACGCAAGACTTTGTCTAAGTAAAATTACAGTGAATAAACCACATACTATAAATCTAATAAAGCATTGCTTGTAACATCAATATTTGAGTACATTATTATCTACTACTTCATCCAAAACATCAAAGCAAATCCTATATAGTAATATCTTTATATAAAAAGCTAGGCTCGTGAAAGCGAAAAAACTAATGGCACTATTTTTTTCTCAAGGCTATGCGCGGAGGGGGGGGCTGCAACACAAACAAGAGGGACGCTAACTTGATGAACTTGTACGAAAACCAATTAAAGAACATCCCAGATGACGAAACATCTGAAGAAGATCTAGCATGACTTTTCTTCATTAGGCTTTGGGATTTTCTTGAATTCGTAGTTGTTTGTCTATACTTGCTTGCAAAGCCTGCAAAGCCAACACATAATATTGTCTTTATATATATATATATATGTATATATATATGTATATATATATATATATATATATATATATATATATATATATAGAGAGAGAGAGAGAGAGATATATGTGCTTGAGCAATCAAAAATGAGATATTTTATTATTGATATAGATTGTTCCGAACCTTCAACTCCTCATCCAACGAAATCTTTTTGGGCTTATAAGCATCCACAGGTCTTGTTCTGGACAAAGTTTTTCTTGTCTCAATGATTTCCCATTCCTGATCATTCTTCACCTTTGCTATATCATTGCTAATAAAAATACAGCAATTTACCATACTTCATTAGAAATACAAAAAATGCGAAGTTCATATCATGAAAACAACACCACAAGGTCCAAAACAAAAGAAAGATAAGAGTTTAGACTTCTTGCCACACGCACGTAAATGGAGCAACATCCAGATGAAGCTAATGGCACATACCTCAGTCTCGACAAATTTTAGAAATCTAGAACATCACCATCCCATTCGTGAGGAAAATGATACGTCTGAATAGTTGAGTGCCCTCGTCTCCACCATCAATGATAAGCAGATAGCTAGTAGTGAGAAAATTGAACGCTACTAAACCAAATACAGACGACCCCAGTTTATTTGGAAGGTTTACCCTAACACCAATTCTTCAAAACTACCTGACAGCTGCAGTTCTATGAAGTACCAAACGCTAACCTTAACCAGGTGGTTATAAAGGCTACGATTGGTATAATCGGATTTTTGTAAGGAAGAATGATAAGTCAAGATGGGATTTGTCCCTCTCTCAAGAGAGATATCTGCGTGGCCTCTTGATGAGTGAGATTGATGATAGTGTGACACGCCCCAAGTCCCGGGATTCCCTAATAGAACCTCGAACCTGGTGCGCGTAACTAACAAGAAACAAGAAACTAACGGGAAACAGGAACAATACCTGTTAGAAACAAACTGACATGCTATATCTACTCAAGAATAAGGAGCTAAGATAGCTCACAACGAGTTCTAGACCAAGAAAATTTAAACCAAAATGGTTACATACAGCGGAAGACATGCCTAGCAATTAAGCTGGCAACAAGAACTGTCTAGGGACAACAAATACTACCCCAATACAAGCCCAGAGTTTAATTAACTCATACAAGATCGTCCTTACCAAACATAAAAGGACACTAACTTCGAACAAGAATATCCTGCTGAGTAAATTCCCAGCTAAGTCGAGTCTCACTGCGTACTATCCCCTGCTTTCCTGGGGGGGGGGGAACAATTAAACAAATAAAGGGTGAGATAAATCTCAGTAAGCTATTAACATGCAATTATATGTCATGTTATCATGCAATACAAGTAGATACTTAACTAAACATATATCAAGTATCATCAAGTAACAAGTATAGGAGAGGCTAAGCCAACTCAACAAGTAATCAAGCTCAAGAAAGGTTCAGGTAACAAGTAGTCAAGTAGAGTGAGAGGCTAAACCAGCTCACCAAGATGCACATAGGCCTATCACGCATTGTACCTGAATCCTTCCTTATTTCTCCCAAGAATACCATTTTGTTGTCGATGCTTTTCCAGCTGAGGACAACCAAGAACAGGAACAGGAAACTGCTGTGCAGTATATAAGGAGACCTGGTAACCAGTGCCATCCACAATAACAAGATCCACGTGGTGAACAGGACAGGAGAACAGTATATGAGAGGACCTGGTATTCAGTGTCATCTACAAAACAAGATCCACGTGGTGTTCGGGACGGGAATTAGCATTCACTTAGGTCAGGCTTATTGCTCCAACCAAGGAAGCTATGCCCTTACTATGGCCAGTAGTAAGGGGTCGGGCGGAAATACATAGGGACCCGATTGTCACTTAAACCCCAGCTCTCGCGACAAGCGTGAACCTATATATTTTCGAACAAGCAAGGAGAACCAGCTGGACTCACAACAAGAAGGTACAAGTAGATATTTACTTGAACTACGGGAATAGAACTAAGTCCCATAATAGTGGACCAGTCTTTATGCACCATGTAATCATGTATCATGTGCTCACGAGAATATGCACCATGTAGTAATGTATCATGTGCTCACGAGAATATGCACCATGTAATTATGTATCATGTGCTCACGAGAATATGCACCATGTAGTAATGTATCATGTGCTCACGAGAATATGCACCATGTAATTATGTATCATGTGCTCACGAGAATATAAGTACACGTACTCAATTATTTCGAATACCAATCAAGTTTAACTATGGCACATAAGTGTCCATGTAACACGATCAATCCAAGTAAGAGTCCATTTATAACAGACCTCAATCACGTAGTAGGGTATATCATTTAGTAACATGCCAAGAGTGCACGTACATATTTATGTCACGTTTAACACATTAAGGTGTCTATCACAATACCCTTACTATCAAGTAGAGCCCAATACCTTAGACTCTAAACACGTAGTAGAATAGGTCACATTGTACCTAGACACAGTCATACTTCACATATATGTATCGTTAGTAATCGAATACATTTTCTAACACATATTGTGTTCTGTAATCATTCTTATTAATTTAAATCGTAGTATTCACGATTATATGAATTATCTTCATATTACACTAGTCCCTATTTTCTTTAGGAACCAGTTCAAGACAAGATATCTTCTTCATTCTTTATATACTTCATTAAGTATATACATTACACTTTAGTGCTTATTTATACCACTTCCAATATACACGTATCAAGTTCAAGTAGGTAGAAGAGTTAATCATTCTCTATCTAGTTCCATAACCCAATTCTTTGGTTATTCATACCATGTACCAATCAATCAAGAAGCCACATTCTATCAAGTAAATATATGCAAGATTTGCATATACCCATCAAGACTCTTTCAAGTTTATTACCATACACATATATTGTGTCAAGGCACGTACAAGATTCCATAATCTTATATTCAAGTCTTAATCCAATTATTTGGATGTTCAAGTCATGTACAAGATTTTATTGTCTTATACTTCAAGTTACTGTCTCATCTTAAGACATTCAGGACATTCAGGACATTCAAGACCTATACAAGATTTTATCATCTTATATCCAAGTTCTCAATCCATTTCTTTGGATGGTTAAACATGTACAAGAGTTAAACATCTTATACTTCAAGTTCAAGCTAGGTAGATGAATTATACATCTTTCACGTACTATTTTCCAAATCTTTTTCTTAGGACATTCAAGACATTAGTTGGTGCCCTTAAGGTACACAAACAT
Source organism: Campanula takesimana (assembly GCA_026119855.1). Classification (NCBI taxonomy): domain Eukaryota; kingdom Viridiplantae; phylum Streptophyta; class Magnoliopsida; order Asterales; family Campanulaceae; genus Campanula; species Campanula takesimana. The sequence continues at coordinate 455,941 of JAOWBW010000687.1, forward strand.
TAACTTCAAGACACATAAAAGAGTTACTACTCTTATATCCAAGTTATCATTTAATTATGATTCAAGTCCACATTTCATTTGTTCACAAAGGGACTATTTTTCAATACTAGAGTGTTCTACAACACTCATCTAGGCCATCTAGGGTAGTACACTAAACCTAGATCAAGAATACTTCAAGTTCAATTTAAGTAAATGAGCTATACAACTCATACTTACAAGTTCTTAATCCCCTACATAGGATATTCAATCTCAAGTCATTGTTTTAATGCCCCTAAGGTGCACAATCATAGGCTTCAAGACAAGCATAACACATAAGTGCTTGTTCATAGCACTTTCAAGACATATAAAAGAGTTCTTCCTTTTATACTCAAGTTCTCATTTGAGTTCTATAAGTGTTCATGTACAAGACTAAATTCTCATTTTAATTAAATGAGTATTCATGTTTAAGACCAAGTTCTGATGCCCCTAAGGTGTCACAACACTCGCTAGGACATCTTATACTAATGCTATATGCCTTAGGAGGGATAAGCTTTCATCTCTATTTAGTTTAAAACACTTTTGTGAAACAGGGGTTCTGGGCGGTCTCCCAACCCCATCCTGGGCGGTCGCCCAAGATCACAATTCAAAACCCAAAATCCCTGCCTTAGTGGGCGGTCGCCCAAAACCCCATGGGCGGTCGCCCAAGGCCAAAATCTGCAAAACCCAATTTCTTTCCCAGACTTAGAATTCTCCGTCCCAAGCGTAGGAGTAACATTTAACTAACACTCATAACATGCAAGAGTGCATTTTAACATGTTCAGAACACTTCTATAGGGACACTTTATTAATTTATCACCGTCCTACAAGTAATAGAATAATTCTCTTTTATTCCAATTTAATATTTCACCGTCCCCAAAAGTATAAGTACAAGATTATATTATACTACTATACCCATTTAGGGATACTTCCATTCATTTCTCCGTACCACAAATAATGGTACGATTTTTCTAATAATATTTAAATCAAGTTACTATTTTACCGTCTCACGAATAGGAGTACAATTTTTCCTATTAACTTTTAAACAAACCCAGGAGGTTCTTTTATTCATACGCAGAGTTTATACTCCCTTCGTCCCAAAATTACAAGTATCACAAAAATTGCTCAAAACACAATTTTAACAAGAACAAATAGCGGGAATAACATATATACATGTTATTACAAGTAAGGGGGAGTCAATAACTTACCTAGTCAAAATTCAAGTTGACCCAAATTAATTTCTGATCGGTCTGGAACGCTCTATTCAACGCCACGAATATTTATCCGGGACCGGAATCACGAACAGAGGAATAATTAAGCTCGAGGAGTCGAGAATAGGAAGAATCCTAAACCTAGCTTTTAGAACAGAAGGAGAGTACGAGAAGAAAATGAAGTTTGCTTTCTCTGAAGAGAAAGCAACAAGATATACTTGCCACTTTCAAATAATTGCAACTAGGCCCCTCAAGTTTCACTTTTAACAAAAAGGCCCCTAAGCTTTCAACTTTGACATTTAACCACCTTAATTTTCTAAAGCAGTTAATTAATTAACTCAAATAAAATAGCATCTAAATATGCTAGCCAAGAACTTAACAAGCACGTTAAATATTTAACAAGAATAAAGATGGGCGTTACATCCTCCCCACCTTAAAGAAAATTCGTCCTCGAATTTTTTACTAGATCAAGATTATAACATATATAATCAACAAGTAGGACTCGATCACATCAAGAATATACACATATACTCACAAATATTTTATGCAATTTAGATGTATCAATTATAACATCAAAACACGTAAAGTCAAACAGACTCGATTAGTCAATCCACTATATCGGTGAAACTTGACATATCCACTAGAAATAATAGGACTGGTCATATCCTCCAGATCACTGTAATACTAGTCAAATCCACTAGGCAATCTCAGATACTGAAGTCGTGGTTATCCATCGTTTCAATACTCAAAACTGACTTTACGTATATCAATCCATCAAGACAATCCATCAAAAGATGTAGCTCTCGGTGTCAAATAGTTAACAATGGAGCTGCCTTCGAAATTCATTCATGAATCTCTAACAAGATCAAGAATATCTCAAGAACACGCATACATTGGTTGTTTCCACTAATAAGTCAACACAGATACTCAATTCAGACATCCACTACAAGGTAGATATATCCTCTATCAAGAAATTCTCAAGTTGAATCTTTAACTCAATCGAGATCAAGAACATTAATCCAGATGTCAGCACTGTATTCGCACTGTAACAACTCAAGATAACCCAGTTTCTCATCAAGAATGGATACATCCATCTGGTTCGGTTTAGAAATTCCACTATCAATCAGATAGGTTAAATACCCAGTACAATCTCAAGAACCCTTTCTAGACTTTCAATGCAGAACATAAAGGTTATGCATAAATCTATCATGCTCACATATATAGTCAAGCATACTAGCAGAGAATTAATTACCATCTATTATGGTAAACAAGATTGGCCTAACACATAGAAAGCCAAGTCATGACACGTAGACAGCCAAGCTATATCACGTATCACATCAATGTCCCATATCGGTGACACGACCAAATTAACATAGAACGTATAGGGTGTTATCACCCACACTTCTATCAAGCTCTTACTAATAACAATATCAACACGTAGTCTCTTACTAGAGAATACACTTCCACGTAATTCACGAGATAAGGACAAGCATGCATATATAGCACGATCCACTGTCCACAAGACAAGATAGATACGCCTAAGTCTTTAAAGACTCGCGCTCTCGATTCTCAAACCATCTAATCCAATTGGATTAACACTATCAACACCAGTCCTATGCCTGGTATAACAACAAGTAACGAAGCACTCGGCGTCGAAAACACACCCAAGACTAACCCAACCTAGGCCATAGACCCTATCCAGGCTAAGAGCTAAACCATAGCTCTGATACCACCCTGACACGCCCCAAGTCCCAGGATTCCCTAATAGAACCTCGAACCTGGTGCGCGTAACTAACAAGAAACAAGAAACTAACGGGAAACAGGAACAATACCTGTTAGAAACAAACTGACATGCTATATCTACTCAAGAATAAGGAGCTAAGATAGCTCACAACGAGTTCTAGACCAAGAAAATTTAAACCAAAATGGTTACATACAGCGGAAGACATGCCTAGCAATTAAGCTGGCAACAAGAACTGTCTAGGGACAACAAATACTACCCCAATACAAGCCCAGAGTTTAATTAACTCACACAAGATCGTCCTTACCAAACATAAAAGGACACTAACTTCGAACAAGAATATCCTGCTGAGTAAATTCCCAGCTAAGTCGAGCCTCACTGCGTACTATCCCCTGCTTTCCTGGGGGGGGGAAACAATTAAACAAATAAAGGGTGAGATAAATCTCAGTAAGCTATTAACATGCAATTATATGTCATGTTATCATGCAATACAAGTAGATACTTAACTAAACATATATCAAGTATCATCAAGTAACAAGTATAGGAGAGGCTAAGCCAACTCAACAAGTAATCAAGCTCAAGAAAGGTTCAGGTAACAAGTAGTCAAGTAGAGTGAGAGGCTAAACCAGCTCACCAAGATGCACATAGGCCTATCACGCATTATACCTGAATCCTTCCTTATTTCTCCCAAGAATACCATTTTGTTGTCGATGCTTTTCCAGCTGAGGACAACCAAGAACAGGAACAGGAAACTGCTGTGCAGTATATAAGGAGACCTGGTAACCAGTGCCATCCACAATAACAAGATCCACGTGGTGAACAGGACAGGAGAACAGTATATGAGAGGACCTGGTATTCAGTGTCATCTACAAAACAAGATCCACGTGGTGTTCGGGACGGGAATTAGCATTCACTTAGGTCAGGCTTATTGCTCCAACCAAGGAAGCTATGCCCTTACTATGGCCAGTAGTAAGGGGTCGGGCGGAAATACATAGGGACCCGATTGTCACTTAAACCCCAGCTCTCGCGACAAGCGTGAACCTATATATTTTCGAACAAGCAAGGAGAACCAGCTGGACTCACAACAAGAAGGTACAAGTAGATATTTACTTGAACTACGGGAATAGAACTAAGTCCCATAATAGTGGACCAGTCTTTATGCACCATGTAATCATGTATCATGTGCTCACGAGAATATGCACCATGTAGTAATGTATCATGTGCTCACGAGAATATGCACCATGTAATTATGTATCATGTGCTCACGAGAATATAAGTACACGTACTCAATTATTTCGAATACCAATCAAGTTTAACTATGGCACATAAGTGTCCATGTAACACGATCAATCCAAGTAAGAGTCCATTTATAACAGACCTCAATCACGTAGTAGGGTATATCATTTAGTAACATGCCAAGAGTGCACGTACATATTTATGTCACGTTTAACACATTAAGGTGTCTATCACAATACCCTTACTATCAAGTAGAGCCCAATACCTTAGACTCTAAACACGTAGTAGAATAGGTCACATTGTACCTAGACACAGTCATACTTCACATATATGTATCGTTAGTAATCGAATACATTTTCTAACACATATTGTGTTCTGTAATCATTCTTATTAATTTAAATCGTAGTATTCACGATTATATGAATTATCTTCATATTACACTAGTCCCTATTTTCTTTAGGAACCAGTTCAAGACAAGATATCTTCTTCATTCTTTATATACTTCATTAAGTATATACATTACACTTTAGTGCTTATTTATAGCACTTCCAATATACACGTATCAAGTTCAAGTAGGTAGAAGAGTTAATCATTCTCTATCTAGTTCCATAACCCAATTCTTTGGTTATTCATACCATGTACCAATCAATCAAGAAGCCACATTCTATCAAGTAAATATATGCAAGATTTGCATATACCCATCAAGACTCTTTCAAGTTTATTACCATACACATATATTGTGTCAAGGCACGTACAAGATTCCATAATCTTATATTCAAGTCTTAATCCAATTATTTGGATGTTCAAGTCATGTACAAGATTTTATTGTCTTATACTTCAAGTTACTGTCTCATCTTAAGACATTCAGGACATTCAGGACATTCAAGACCTATACAAGATTTTATCATCTTATATCCAAGTTCTCAATCCATTTCTTTGGATGGTTAAACATGTACAAGAGTTAAACATCTTATACTTCAAGTTCAAGCTAGGTAGATGAATTATACATCTTTCACGTACTATTTTCCAAATCCTTTTCTTAGGACATTCAAGACATTAGTTGGTGCCCTTAAGGTACACAAACATTAACTTCAAGACACATAAAAGAGTTACTACTCTTATATCCAAGTTATCATTTAATTATGATTCAAGTCCACATTTCATTTGTTCACAAAGGGACTATTTTTCAATACTAGAGTGTTCTACAACACTCATCTAGGCCATCTAGGGTAGTACATTAAACCTAGATCAAGAATACTTCAAGTTCAATTTAAGTAAATGAGCTATACAACTCATACTTACAAGTTCTTAATCCCCTACATAGGATATTCAATCTCAAGTCATTGTTTTAATGCCCCTAAGGTGCACAATCATAGGCTTCAAGACAAGCATAACACATAAGTGCTTGTTCATAGCACTTTCAAGACATATAAAAGAGTTCTTCCTTTTATACTCAAGTTCTCATTTGAGTTCTATAAGTGTTCATGTACAAGACTAAATTCTCATTTTAATTAAATGAGTATTCATGTTTAAGACCAAGTTCTGATGCCCCTAAGGTGTCACAACACTCGCTAGGACATCTTATACTAAGGCTATATGCCTTAGGAGGGATAAGCTTTCATCTCTATTTAGTTTAAAACACTTTTGTGAAACAGGGGTTCTGGGCGGTCGCCCAACCCCATCCTGGGCGGTCGCCCAAGATCACAATTCAAAACCCAAAATCCCTGCCTTAGTGGGCGGTCGCCCAAAACCCCATGGGCGGTCGCCCAAGGCCAAAATCTGCAAAACCCAATTTCTTTCCCAGACTTAGAATTCTCCGTCCCAAGCGTAGGAGTAACATTTAACTAACACTCCTAACATGCAAGAGTGCATTTTAACATGTTCAGAACACTTCTATAGGGACACTTTATTAATTTATCACCGTCCCACAAGTAATAGAATAATTCTCTTTTATTCCAATTTAATATTTCACCGTCCCCAAAAGTATAAGTACAAGTTTATATTATACTACTATACCCATTTAGGGATACTTCCATTCATTTCCCCGTACCACAAAGAATGGTACGATTTTTCTAATAATATTTAAATCAAGTTACTATTTTACCGTCTCACGAATAGGAGTACAATTTTTCCTATTAACTTTTAAACAAACCCAGGAGGTTCTTTTATTCATACGCAGAGTTTATACTCCCTTCGACCCAAAATTACAAGTATCACAAAAATTGCTCAAAACACAATTTTAACAAGAACAAATAGCGGGAATAACATATATACATGTTATTACAAGTAAGGGGGAGTCAATAACTTACCTAGTCAAAATTCAAGTTGACCCAAATTAATTTCTGATCGGTCTGGAACGCTCTATTCAACGCCACGAATATTTATCCGGGACCGGAATCACGAACAGAGGAATAATTAAGCTCGAGGAGTCGAGAATAGGAAGAATCCTAAACCTAGCTTTTAGAACAGAAGGAGAGTACGAGAAGAAAATGAAGTTTGCTTTCTCTGAAGAGAAAGCAACAAGATATACTTGCCACTTTCAAAGAATTGCAACTAGGCCCCTCAAGTTTCACTTTTAACAAAAAGGCTCCTAAGCTTTCAACTTTGACATTTAACCACCTTAATTTTCTAAAGTAGTTAATTAATTAACTCAAATAAAATAGCATCTAAATATGCTAGCCAAGAACTTAACAAGCACGTTAAATATTTAACAAGAATAAAGATGGGCGTTACATAGTGTATGGCCGTACCCAAATGAATTGAAGTGTTCAATGTCATTTGCTCATATCAATCTACTCGGGATCGAGAAAACATTGGACAACATAAGTTGACATGGACCATGACTTATGTCCAATATGATATCGCGTGACAAAGGGATTGTGATATGTTCTATAAGGTAACTTTGGACTTTCAAAGTTATACTAATTGGGTAGTCATAATGGCTTGCTAGAGTCCGCTTATGACTTACGGGTTCTGAATGGTTTGGACTCGTTGCCAACATAGTATATGTTAGGTAATCTATCAAGAGTCACGGCCCAAAGCAATAAAGAGTATAACAAAAAACAAGAGCGAAAAATAAAATCAAGAAGAACACAAGAATTGTTTACCCGGTTCGTCACAACAATGACTACGTCCGGGGGCGCTTACCAAGCCAAAATATTTCACTAATATTTTCTCTGATGTTACAATTGTGTTTATGATTGTCCATTTATTTATATAGGGATACTGAGTCCAAAACCTAGTCTAAAACTGATTGGTGGAGGTGTCTAATTAATTCTGGAAGCTAATTACAATTACGAAACTAGGTTCCAAAAGCAATAAGGAATTTAATTCCTTTTCTCCTTCTCCACACCAGTTTCCAGCTCACACACGGATTCTCTGTCAAAGTGGGCGGTCGCCCACTTTCGTCGGTGCGATCACCTTCTCTTCTCCATTCCAGGCTTTGGCTACTCTGCTCAAGTGGGCGGTCGCCCTTTATTGCTCGGGCGGTCGCCCGCTCCTTCTGCCTTGCCGGGTCCGCTCGGTTTTGACTCCATAATCCCAACAATCTCCCACCTGGAGACTAAACCAACTTTTGAGACAACCTCGTCAAACTCCCACCCAAGAGAATGACTTCCAATAAACACATGTTCTTCTGTCAGTGGCCAACTGACCTTGGTAGCGCCCGGCCCCCTTGTCTAGTTCTCCAAGTGAGTTGAAGCCGAGCGAAGCTTCAACATATCTGCGGGTCCTTCAATGCTCTGAGTCTTCATACCTAATGATCCTCCCTGCACATCACCGCTCACTTGCTTGCTGACTATCAATCTTGAACATTGCGAATCCTCGTGCCTCACACAGTCACAAGCTTGGGACTTTTGTGTGTTCTTTGCAACCCATCGCATCACTGTTCTAGATCCCGCTCCCATGTTGGTTAAATTGGCACTTCGTCGGCCGGCTTCAGGCCTCAATTTCCTACCAACATACCGTTCAGTGAAATTTCTCCCACCATGGCGATCTCGGCCACCACCATTCATTATTGGGATGTCTCCTCATTTCCCCCAACGAACCATGTTGTATGTGGTATACAACATATTTTCGATACCGGCTCAAGCTACCAAGCTAGCTCCTCGGTATACTTTTCATGTCCCACAACCAAAGGTTACCAAACAACCTTCCTTATCGAGTTGCCTCATGGAAATCAAGTTCCTCTTCAAGTCTGGAATATGTCGCACATCACGTAGCTGCAATACAGTCCCATTCGTCCCTTTGACCCGAACAACCCCTTTTCCAACAATCTTGACCAGATTATTATCTGCAAGATGAAAAACCCCAAAATCGCCCAAAACGTACTGCTCCATCCCCTTTGCACTAGTGCATGAATGAAACGTCGCGCCCGAATCTAAGACCCACGAATCCGTTGGACTGCTCCCACCTAAGTTTAATGCATCTGCTATATCCTTAGCAACATTCAATTCCTTCTTACCGCGCAGCCTCTCTGGACATCTATTTTGATAGTGTCCCTTCTTCCCACAGTTGTAGCAAGTAATCACATTCTTTCCACCCTTAACCTTTTCACTGATACTTAGTGCTAGCTCGGATGTCTGCCCTTTGTTTTTCCTACGAATTCTTCGCCAAGAATTACATCCACGACATCCGCAAACTTCATCTTTGCCTTCCCTGTTGCCGTGTTAACAGCAACCACAATTGAGTCCCAAATGTCTGGTAAAGAATGAAGTAAAATCAATGCTAGTACCTCATCGTCTAGAGTAATATCCACGGAAGATAGTTGAGCCGCATTAGACTTGAATTTACTTATGTGCTTTGTTGACGACATGCCCTCCACCATCTTTGTGTTCAACAACTTCTTCATCATATGAGCCTTGTTCGTAGCCGATGGTGTCTCGTACATGATCGCCAACATCTCTCTGGTAGTCTTCGCCTCTAACATGTTCTTCGCCACATCCTTGGCAAATGTTTTCCTAACAAGCCCTAACGCTTTACGGTCCATGATTGCAAAATCTGTGTCCTTCACATCCTCCGGCTTTTCTTTTAATGGAAGATACAAATCCTTATTCCACAGAATATCCTCGATTTGTGTCCTCCAAAAACCTGAAATCCGTCCCATCAAATTTTTTGATCAACACTTTGTTACCATCCTCCAAAGCCCCCATAAATTCCATGACAAAAGACAAACGTAGCTATGGATCAAGAAACCAAAGCTCTGATGCCAGTTGTTGGGTAATTTATCAAGAGTCACAGCCTAAAACAATGAAGAGTATAACGAAAAACAAGAGCAAAAAATAAAATCAAGAAGAACACAAGAATTGTTTACCCGGTTCGTCACAACAATGACTACGTCCGGGGGCGCTATCAAGCCATTTCACTAATATTTTCTCTGATGTTACAATTGTGTTTATGATTGTCCCTTTATATATATAGGGATACTGAGTCCAAAACCTAGTCTAAAACTTATTGGTGGAGGTGTCTAATTAATTCTGGAAGGTAATTACAATTAGGAAACTAGGTTCCAAAAGCAATAAGGAATTTAATTCCTTTTCTCCTTCTCCACGCCAGTTTCCAGCTCACGCACGGATTCTCCATCAAAGTGGGCAGTCACCCGCTTTCATCTGTGCGATCGCCTTCTCTTCTCCATTCCAGGCTTCAGCTACTCTGCTCAAGTGGGAGGTCGCCCTTTGTTGCTCGGGCAGTTACCCGCTCCTTCTGCCTTGCCGGGTCCGCTCGGTTTTAACTCAATAATCCCAACAATATAATACTATTAGGTCACACATAATAGAATGTATTGAAATAGGCAAAAATCTGGGAATTTAGAGAAAGTAACCGTACGGCAGTATGGGCATCGTACGGCTCCTGGTGAGCCGTACGGCTGGCCCCCCGATTCTGTACAGTTTGTTTAGTTTTATTGTACGACAAGGAGTCCCGATCCCAAATGGAATTAGGTCAGACCCACATATAAGATATGCAACCGGGTTTGACAGCCTCTAATGTTGATTTTGGAAATCAATAACAATTGTTTTAGAAACAATAAATTATAGAGAGGGAGAATTATTTATTTTGTGATCCATGATCATCAAAATACAATAATTAATGAAGCAAAATAATTCCTATGAAGAAACCGTTTCTTCATCAAGCTTTGGATCTAGCAATCAATCAAGAAGGAATTTTTGAGTCCGTTCGACGTGTGGTTACCGATAGAGGTTGTTTGCGTTAGCACCTCAAAGTCTGTGTTCATGGATTCAATCTTCAAGGGTATGTTTCTTTTATCTTGTATTTAATTTAATCAACATACACGAATCCGGGCTCATGGGTGTTTGATCTTATGTTTTATTCCGCTGCGCATGATGCATCAAAACCCAACAGGCACTCCCCGGGTCTAATAAGATTATGTACGTAATTGGGCGGGGCATGGCTTGGTTAGGTTTGTGTATGCCTGTATAAATTTATGACATAGAATCTGAAAGGTGGGAAACCCTTGACAATGATTACCTACCTGCTGCCGTGATTTTTCTTCTGTGAACCAGCTTACTGTAAACCTAGGTTTAAGAAAGCATAAGAGAATAGTTTGGAGAATATTTTCCTTTATTGATTACTCATATTTTCAATACATGATATATATATACAAGTCAATACAAAGAACCCTCAAACTAATCTTGGTAACCTAGGACTCTATTTTAGACTGATATTGATATACCTAATTATACAAATATGTACTATAATTAAGGGATCTGATATATTGTGATAGAGATCACAATATCTCGGCTTATACTAACAATATATCAGCTTATACTTAGAAGGAATATTCCTAGATACATTACTTGCACGAGGATAATATTCTTCTGAAAATGATAGCGGTTTTATTGGTAGGCTTAGTCGCACGCCTACTAAATTAGACCTAAACTAGGCCACTAATAATGTAATTAGGGTAAGTCAGGGTCGATCCACGAAGAACGATGATTATTTACGTACTAGTCACTTAACCAGATTGGGGGTTGATTTTGATTATAATTAATTCCTAGACGGGAAATTAAACTAAATGTGATTAAAACAATAATTTAAAGGCACTTCAGATTGATCCCTATCCCCGTCCTCTATTTCAATTTCATTGGTACTTCTTTTTCTCCGTTAATCCTATTCACTTGATCACGAGATATATTTCAATCTCTGTCTCTTCTTACGGATTAGTCTTTAGCAGTGGCACACTCACTATAAACCCTAATTAAAATCAAATCTAGACTGGCACAGAAAAGATCTAAAGATTAATTGATTCAATTTAAGAGACTAAGATCAAGAACGCTTTCTATGATTATTTCACACAGATAATCGCTAAATTTTGCCTAGTTCCCGAATTGCTATGGCACATACACAATTCGTGAAAATGCTACGGTGAAAACCCTAATTCTGGTACAGAACAGAGAATTCTAGCATAGATCAATAAAAATAACTAATGGATTGGCCAAATCCACAAACCCTAATTATTAACCAAAAATCAGAACAAGCAAAATTATGAATAGATTAAATGAGAGATTAAGAAAATTACCTCAATTGAAATAAATTGGGTTCAAGCTTTCAATCCAAAGCTATGGAGATTAGTTCTCCATGGAAGAGTTACAAAAGCTCTAGAGAGAAAAGAAGAACGTAGTTTTTCTCTGATAAAAAAATAATCACCTAATCTATCTCTAAAACTAAAACTAAATAATCCTTATTCAAAAATTCAAATAAAAAGAATAATTAAAAATAAAGGAAAAAGAAAAAACAAAATAACTGTGTGAGATGCCGTGCATTCAAGACTTCAACGGGACCGTTTCCAACATTTTTCGTTTTAGTCCCTGAAGTCTTCATAATTTCAGTTCAGATCTCCAACTCTCTGGAATTTCAAAACAGTCCCTCAACTTCCAGAAATTGCAGTTTGTCCTATACTCTCCGCTCCGGTTGACTTTGACTTTACCTTGACTTTGACTATTCTTGATCTTTGAGACAAGACTTTGAAGCTCACCAAAAATTACATCCGGGAAAATAAATAAATAAAAATGACTATTCTACTCCGGATTACAATAAAGCCCAAATGATAAAATAAAGCCCAAAATACATCAAATCTAGTCTAAGTACATCAAAATGAATGAAAATATATAGGAAAATAAAGGAAATAACATATACAAAATCCGCCACATCAAATTTCCCCACGCTTAGACCGTTACTCGTCCCTGAGTAACATCCTAACCCCACTCTAAACTCCGGTCTATAAAGCGTAGCATGGGAGAAAATGACCCCTAATCTCCTCTAATCCTCCAAGTCAAAAGGTCAACAAATACTATCGGAGTATAAGAAACTCCGTCCCCATTAACACCAGGAACAAATAAATATCAATGGCTTTAGCCCGATACAACTCCAAATAATGCAATAAAAACGTATCCGGACTAAGGCCCACACATAAAAGCCTAGGGCAACTAAAAGTGTCCTAAGTTTCCCCCACGCTAGTCTCACACTACTATCGCCCTCGTAAAAATAAGAAGTTGATGCCTAGAAAGTGTTTCCGGACATAGCTTACCTCGTGAAAGCACCAATGCCCCCTTATTACTCAAAGAAAGAACGAGGGTTTCTATCCTAATCACCTCTAACCGAGCCTCCTGCACCAAGTATGAAAATCCTAACCCGAGACTCTGAACCTCCCTTATGTCTCCAACACCGGTGAATAAATGATAATACACTCAAAGCCTCACCTTTTGCCTAAGCGCCCTTTCGGGTTTTCACTTAGCCTCTCTATTTTTTTATTTTTTTATTTTTTTTTTAACAAAGAAAACTACATACTATACACAACATAAACCCTCCCCCACGCTTAAACTACACAGTGTCCTCTATGTGTGTAAATCAGTAAAAATATAGGACAGTAAAAGCGTAAGGAAAATGTGTACTCTCTCTACTACTTTCCCCGACCTTATTCCTTCCCTTACTTCACAACAAAAAAATTCACCCACAACAATTAACAATTTCACCCACGCTATCAACGCTCACAATCTCTCACCAACAACAATTCAACAATATATCAATACCACAATCACACCACAATCACCACTCTCCACCCTTCTTCTTCCCCATTATTCTTAACAAACAACCGTTTACCAAACAAAAAAAATCAATAATTGCAACCCATTTCACTCACCAAAACAATAATCAATAGTAAGACCAACACCACAATCTTAACACAACCACAAAACTAGCACAATTCACCAAATGATGTCACCCGAATCACCACAATTCCAACCAACAATATATCAATCCCAACAATTTAAATTTGAGAGAATTGGGAAAAGTTATACCTTTAAACGCTCAAGTATGCCCAAGTAATCTCCTTGTCCCTCCAAAATTGCTCCAAGAAGGATGTATCAAAAAGCCCCAAAATTTCAATTCTAGGGTTCTTGAACTTGTAGTGAAATTCGAACTTGAATGAAGAGGGTGTTGATAATTGGTGAAAAATAGGTAAGAGGGATGATTGGAAGGTGATCTAGTGGAAGAAATTGACCCAATTTGGTGATTTGGGTAGTTAGGGTTTAAAGAGAGAAAGTGGGTAGAGATGGTGTTTGAAGGTGATTTTGGGAGTGGGGATGGTGTGAGGGAGGAAGAACATGAAGGAGGGAGTTGTTTTAATGGAGGGGGCGGCGGTTTTGTGGTGGTTTAGGGATGGTGGTTTGGGTCGGCGGCGATGGGTGCAGAGGGAAGAAGAAGACGGAAAGAAAGGGTAGATTGAAGGGGGGGTAAATGACGCGGGGAGTGATTTAGGAAGGTGGGGAGGCTGATTTTTAGTGGGGGGGGGGTGTGTGTCGTGCCGGCGGCGGCGGAGAGGGAGTGCAGAGGGGTCGCCGGTTTTGGAGAAGAAGAAAGAGTCGACTGGAAACTTTTTTTTTTCAATGCCGACACATCACGGCTCGGGCTCCCAAGCACGAGTCGTGCTATCCAATTGCACACGGGAGTCCGACTCGGGCTAAAAAGATGCACACGTGCTGATAGAAATTGTGCATCGGCCTCTACATAGGCACACGAACTCCCGACTCGGGCAAAAGCACTGCAGACGTGCTGATGTCTGACTAGCGGAGCAGCAGTTTTTTTTTTTTTTTCAAGCATGTCCTTCATTCCAAGAATGCCTGCATCAACAAAAACAAAAATAACCTTTCAGTAGCACCAATTCAAGACATAAAACTAAGAATGTAAAAACATAATATACAACTACAATTAATTCTAAAAGCCTAAAATATAAATAAAAACCAAGAAAATAAGCAAATAAATTCGGGTTGCCTCCCGGTTAGCCCAAATTTATTTTTTATTTTTTTTTGAAACGAAAAACTCCTAATCTAGAAATAAAAATGCAAACTATACACCACGAAACCTTCCTCCATGCTTAAACTACCAGTGCCATCAGTGTGTACAAGTGAATAAAAATAAGGACAGTTTAAACGTAAGGGAATAAATGGTACCTCATTAATGCACACTCCACCCCGTTTGAGCTCGAATTGTCTGCATAAACCCCTTCTTCTTTTTGTTCATCGTGCTCAAACCTCTATTCTTCTCCATCGGACCACTAGCCATCATCAATTCTTCCTCACCTCCAAATGCATGCTTTCGGTGCTCAGGAAGATTCTTCACCTTTCTTGGTCCATGTTTTACCACCGGGATCTCCAAACCAATCTTCACATCATCACTACTACTATAAACCTTGGACACATTATCTACCTTTGGCTCTACTACATCCATAAAACACAAACCACGGACATCCTTAGGGTTTTTCTTGGAGTAAAAAATATTGAACTCCATTAAATCCCCATCACACTCCATAGTCAACGATCCGTTGGAAACATCCAACTTAGTGTGAGCCGTAGACATAAATGGCCTTCCCAATAGAATGGGAGCCTTAGGATCCGTGTCCATCTCTAACACATAAAAATCAGCAGGGAATATGAACTTACCAACCCGCACTAGAACATCCTCAACCTTCCCCTTAGGGTATGCATTTGACCTATCTGCCAACTGAATAACCACCCTAGTATCCTGTAGAGGTCCCAACTTGAGCTTTTCAAACAATGCATAAGGCATGACATTGATTGAAGCACCCAAGTCAAGCATTGCCATATGCTCAGAATCATCACCCAAAGACACAGGAATCACAAACATACCCGGATCACTGCACTTCTTGGGCATCTTCTTATGATAGACTGCAGACACATGCTCTTTCATCTTCACCTTTTTCTGACTCCTTTCCTTCTGATCCCTCTTCAATATACACAACTCCTTCAAGAATTTAGCATATCTCGGGACCGTCTGCAAAAGATCCAAAAATGGGATGTTTACCTCAAGCCTCTTGAAAGTGTCATATATAGCCTTGCCAGGATCCGGTTTGCGATGCTCTCTTAAGGCCTCAGGAAATGGAACATCCGGCTCATAAACTGTTGGCTCTGGTGTAGTTTTCTTCTCCACCTCCGGGATCTTCTCCTCAGATACAGCCTGCTCAACCTCAATCACTGGCTCCTCCGATACAACTTTCTTCCCAATCTCCTTACCGCTGCGCAAAGACTTGGCACATGCACTCTGCTTAGGGTTCGGTTCTATTCTAGAATGTACCTTCTCTGCCTCTCTAGCCTCTAGTCTCCCAACCGCATAAGCTATTTGCCCCATTTGTCTCTCTAGATTACCAATACTCACATCGGTCATCTGTTGATACTGTTGGAAATTACCATTCATCATACTCACTGACTGCGCTAAAGAGTGAAGCAGATCATTCGTAGACTGTTTCGGAGGATTACTTTGATACTGCTGCTGCTGCTGGTACGGTGGTCTGTACTGATTATACTGACTAGTGGGATACTGTAGACTCTGTGGTGGACCCATCAACAATTGTTTCATCATCCCCTTAAGGTCCTCTACATCTGTCTCCAGCTTACTTGGCACACCACCACTCGATCCCACAACACTAACCTGTCTAAAACTCGATCTCTGGCCATGTGTCTGAGTGCTCTTAGCCAACTCATCAATTATCTCATTAGCCTCCTCAGTCGTCTTGTTGAGTATACTGCCCCCACAACAAGAATCCACCAACTGCTTATCCATGACTATCAACCCTCCATAGAAATATACTATCAGCTGATCATCATCAAACCCATGATACGGGCAACTCATGCACAACTTATGGAACCTGTTATAATACTCGTATAGAGTCTCATCTACCTTTTGCTCCATGTTGCTAATGTCCCGCTTCATCACATTGATTTGATCGGTAGGGAAGAACTCATCAAGAAACACCTCCTTCATCTGCTGCCATGTGGTAATGCTGTTTGGTGGCAGATGGTAATACCATGTACTAGCATCATCTTTCAAAGTGAAAGAAAATGCTCTGAGTAATAAGTGCTCTAAAGGAAGTGTAGCCGGCTTCATGCTTTGACATATCTGCACAAACTGGGACACATGCTGATTCGAATTCTCTCCAGGCATCCCAATGAAGTGTGGTAACTGGCTCAACAGCCCCGGCTTCAACTCAAAAGTCACTCCGGCATGTAAGACAGGGAATTGGACGGCATGTGGTTGCTCATTCCAATTTGGTGCAGTTTTCTGCCTCAATATCTGCGCTGCCATCTGCTTTCTAGCTCAAGACTCACAAGCAATTATCAGTAGAACGGGTGTGGACCGTACAAGGTACCACACTAAAAAAAATATATATATATAAATAATACCAAAAGTAAAAATAAAAAATAAAAAATAAAAAGAGAACTAAATTAATAAATTAAATAAAAAAGAAAAATAAAAATAAAAAGAAAAAGAACAATAAATAAAATAAGTACGTAAACAAATAAACACCGTTCCCCGGTAACGGCGCCAAAATTTGGTAGGCTTAGTCGCACGCCTACTAAATTAGACCTAAACTAGGCCACTAATAATGTAATTAGGGTAAGTCAGGGTCGATCCACGAAGAACGATGATTATTTACGTACTAGTCACTTAACCAGATTGGAGGTTGATTTTGATTGTAATTAATTCCTAGACGGGAAATTAAACTAAATGTGATTAAAACAATAATTTAAAGGCACTTCAGATTGATCCATATCCCCGTCCTCTATTTCAATTTCATTGGTACTTCTTTTTCTCCGTTAATCCTATTCACTTGATCACGAGATATATTTCAATCTCTGTCTCTTCTTACAGATTAGTCTATAGCAGTGGCACACTCACTATAAACCCTAATTAAAATCAAATCTAGACTGGCACAGAAAATATCTAAAGATTAATTGATTCAATTTAAGAGACTAAGATCAAGAACGTTTTCTATGATTATTTCACAGAGATAATCGCTAAATTTTGCCTACTTCCCGAATTGCTATGGCACATACACAATTCGTGAAGATGCTACGGTGAAAACCCTAATTCTGGCACAGAACAGAGAATTCTAGCATAGATCTATAAAAATAACTAATGGATTGGCCAAATCCACAAACCCTAATTATTAACCAAAAATCAGAACAGGCAAAATTATGAATAGATTAAATGAGAGATTAAGAAAATTACCTCAATTGAATAAATTGGGTTCAAGCTTTCAATCCAAAGCTATGGAGATTAGTTCTCCATGGAAGAGTTACAAAATCTCTAGAGAGAAAAGAAGAACGTAGTTTTTCTCTGATAAAAAAAATAATCACCTAATCTATCTCTAAAACTAAAACTAAATAATCCTTATTCAAAAATTCAAATAAAAAACAAAATAACAAAATAACTGTGTGAGATGCCGTGCATTCAAGACTTCAACGGGACCGTTTCCAACATTTTTCGTTTTAGTCCCTGAAGTCTTCATAATTTCAGTTCAGATCTCCAACTCTCTGGAATATCAAAACAGTCCCTCAACTTCCAGAAATTGCAGTTTGTCCTATACTCTCCGCTCCGATTGACTTTGACTTTGCCTTGACTTTGACTATTCTTGATCTTTGAGACAAGACTTTGAAGCTCAAAAATTACATCCGGAAAAATAAATAAATAAAAATGACTATTCTACCCCGGATTACAATAAAGCCCAAATGATAAAATAAAGCCCAAAATACATCAAATCTAGTCTAAGTACATCAAAATGAATGAAAATACATAGGAAAATAAAGGAAATAACATATACAAAATCCGCCACATCATGTATCTAGCTAGCTCATTGGATAGAGGTAGTCATACTCTAGCGTTGAGGATGTTGTTTTATGGAGCGATCACGAGGTGGATGACACTATAAGCTTCTTCGGGGGTCATCAGATGGCTTCGGTTGAGTCGCATGTAGATGTGATCGGTGGGACTGGGAAGTACGAGAACACGAAAGGGTATGCTACTATTGAAACTCTGCCTCATATGGATCAGCACACTATTGATGGTGTTGAAACAATCTTACAGTTCACTGTGTATCTTGCATGATTCTACTTTGTTTATGAGTCTTGTTTGGGATTCTTACTTCAATGTTTTTTTTTTTTTTTTTTTTTTTGCTTTATTTATGTATCTTTGATGCCAAAAGAAATGGGAATGATTTCAACGTGATACTCTTTCTGATTTTTAAATTTCTAGAAGTTTATAGTGTCAACAATTCTTTGAAATCTATATAGCAATGATATTGAGCTAGGTATTGCATTTTTAGTGAAATTTGAGGTCTTTGAAGAGCCGTATTGAAATACAATATTGCTAGATTTAAAACAGTCAGTAATTAAGAGCATACATTTGTCCAAAAATATTAGTTTCTGTGTTAAAGAGAAATTTGGCTATAGACATAAGAGAGATAATTAGGGTTTCAAAGCTTGATTTATTTCATTGATCTCATTTGTTTATGTAGTAAATAAAGGAGAATCCTATTTAGGAAATCATTCTAAGGAGTGGGGAAGAAGAAAGAAATCTAGAACAATTATAAGCTAAGCAAATCTCTATCAAATCTGAGATTAATATTAATCGGATCTCCTAAACCCATTAGGAGATCCCAATATTCCGTAATAACCCCCTCAAGTTGGAGCATGGGGATTCAAAATGCCCAACTTGCTTAAAAGAAAATCAAACTGCTCTTGCCAAGAACTTTGGTAAAGATATCCGCCAACTATGTAGATGTAGGAACATAGGAAGGAGCTATAAGATCCTCCTTGACTGCATCTCGAACAAAATGACAATCAACTTCAATATGCTTCGATCGTTCATGAAAAACTGGATTTCGAGTGTATTGCCGATTGACTATCCCAGAAAAGAGGAATCGCCTTTGGATGATGAACACCCAAGCTAAGTAAAAAATCCTTCAAATATTTCAATTCACAAGTAACAGCCGCCATGGACCTATATTTGTCCTCTACAGAAGATCGGGACATTGTTTCTTGTTTCTTGGTTTTCCATGAAATGGGCGAATTTCCAAGAAAAACCAGCCAACATGTTAGAGATTTGCGAGTGATAGGACATGTAGCCCAATCAAAATCACACCAACCACTTAGACTCAAGTCACTGTCACTTGTTAGGAGAATTCCCTGAACAGGTGTACCCTTAAGGTAACGCACAACTCGCAAGGCAGCTGCCCAGTGTTCTTCCCGAGGAGCATGCATAAATTGTGACAAAACATGTATAGAGTAGGCCAAGTCTGGACGTGTCACAGCAAGATAAATTAGACGACCCACAAGGCGTCTGTACCGTTCTGGATCAAAAAGCTCCTTGCATGTAGCAAGGCCAAGTCCGTGGTTTTGAATAATAGGAAATTCTGCAGGTTTTGCCCCCCAACCATCCAGTCTCAGAAATAATGTCAAGAGTATACTTTCTTTGACACAAAAATAATCCCGAAGTGATTCGTGCAACTTCAATACCAAGAAAATACTTAAGAGGCCCAAGATCCTTCATTTTAAAGCAATCACCCAAATAAGCTTTAAATTCTCGTAAGGCAGCGGAATCGTTCCCAGAGATAATGAGATCATCAACATATACGAGCACATTTATCTGAACAATACCTTTTGAGAAGGTGAAAAGAGAATAATCAGAATAAGATTGCAAAAATCCATACCCCTTTAAGGGAGCTACGAGCTTTCCAAACCAGCAATGTGGAGCTTGATTTAACCCATATAATGACTTGCACAAACGAGAAACCATATTCGATTTGGAGGCCTCAAAACCTGGAGGTAGCTTCATGTAGAATTCTTCTTCAATATCTCCATGTAAGAAGGCATTGTGAACGTCCATCTGATGAAGCTCCCAATTTTTAGAAGCGGCAACTGCTAGAAAAGCACGAACAGTCACCATTTTTGCAACTGGAGCAAACGCTTCAGCATAATCAATTCCTTCCTTTTGATGATTGCCGAAGACCACTAAGCGAGACTTCAATCTTTCAATGCTTCCATCAGAACGATATTTTATTTCATAAACCCACTGATTTCCCAATGCCTTCTTACCTGGTGGTAGAAGCTCTAATGTCCAAGTGTAATTATCTTCTAAGGCTTTGATTTCTTCGTGCATAGACTTTTTCCATCCTTCATCCATCATGGCTTCACGAAATGACTTTGGCTCCTTGTCCAAGGTTAGTGCAGCAAGAAAATTTCGGTGGTTCACAGAAAAATTATCACAATTCATATAATGTGCTATAGGGTAAGGTGTACCTGAGGGAAGTTGTGGAGAATGTGAGACGAGAGATGGACTTTTAGTATTGATTGTGTGGACCACATAGTCACGAAGACGAACTGAATGAGTCTTCGCACGCATTCCCCTACTCATTTCAGTAGGATAGGGATTAAGATCATGAGCCAAGTTATCATCAATTTCAGTTTTTGTTGTTAAAGAAGAAGGTGCAAATGGGCCGGCAGATGGGGTAGTAGTTGTCTGAACATCCTGCTACACAACTGGTGCAACAGGAGCTGGGGTTTCCGAAATGTCATAATCAGCAAAATCTAAGTCGATCGCCCAATTCAATTAAGCAATTGTCTCAGGAACAATGTTTACTGATTCAGGTTCTTTAAAAGGAAATATATCCTCAAAAAAATTGACATCTCTAGAGAAAAAAACTCTTTAGTGTCTAGATCAAAGAGTTTCCAACCCTTTTTCCCAAATGGATACCCCAAAAAAATGCACTTTCGACTACGACCGGCAAATTTATCACCACCTGTTTTTTTATTGTCAGCAAAACATAAAGAGCTAAAAACTCAAATAGTATTATAAAAAGGGGGTTGCCAAATTGAATCTCATGGGGGGTTTTGTTATGTAATAAAGGAGTTGGGATTCGATTAATTAAATGAGCTGAAGCAAGAACTACCTCCCCCAAAAAATAAATGGGGAGATTGGCTTGGAACCTCAAAGCCCTGGCAACATTCAAAATATGTTGATGCTTTCTTTCAATACTTCCGTTTTGTTGAGGAGTTCCAATGCAAGACATTTGAAAAACAATTCCCGTGGTAGAAAAGAAATCCATCAACCTCCTCAACTCAGTACCATTATCACTTTGAACAATTTTAATGGTTTGATCAAACCGGCGATTCACCATAGCAACAAAAGTCATAAACGCTTGAAAAACTTTAGTTTTGTCGATCAACAAATAAACCCAAACAGCACGAGAATAATCATCAACAATGGTGAAGAAATAATGTACCCCACAAGAAGAAGCATGTCTATAAGATCCCCACAAATCACAATGTACTTTTTCAAAAATTCTAGTAGACTTATTTTCACTTAACAAAAATTTGTCTCTATGTTGTTTAGCACGAAAGCATACCACACAAGCTTTATTCAAACTACACTTAGAGTCACTGACAAGAGGAAGTAACTTTACTATTCTTTCAGACGGATGTCCCATTCTTTTATGCCAAAGTTCCAAGGTAGATGTTGCTCCATTAGCTGAAATTTGATGCAATGTATCCACTCCTTTGAAGTAGTAAAGTCCATCTCGTCTAACACCCGTTCCAATCAACTCCCTCGACTGATCCTGTATAGCACATATAAGAGAGTTAAATTGGACAATACACTTCATATCATCATTTAATTGTGAAACTGAAATTAAATTGCAACTTAAATTTGGCACGAAAAGAACATTCCGAAGAGTTATTTTATATGTCAATACCACTGATCCTTTTTTCGTTGCAATGACAGAATCACCATTGGGGAGACTAACTGGACAATTAAGAACTTTACCAGTGTGACATAATAGAGCCATATTACCAATGACATGATTAGAGGCTCCGGTATCAATTGTCCATACAGAATTATCAAGCATACCATTCAAGCGATCTTCTGAAAGTCTAGTATTATTACCAGTAAGTCCAGCAACAACTGCTCCTACAGAAGCAAGAGTTGTACCAGCAGTTGTTGGGGCAGTTATGTGAACAACAGACTGCACATCTGACCTCACATATCCGTTGCTGGTTGCTGCGTTGGCTTGAACTGGACCATTCTGACCATTCTTGCCTCTTCCAACCTCTTGAAAAACAAGTTTTCGACCTTTACCCCCCACCATTCCGGGTAGCCTATGATTTTAAAACATCGACTGATCTTGTGACCGGGCTTCTTGCAATTATAACAACGCAAGCGTGATTCATTTTGACGCACCAATTTTCCACGCGGACGTGTTAGGTTTATAAAGTGACCTGGCCGATCTTGTGGTCCAAGGAAAATGAAGAGGTAGGTTTTATTGTAAGTGGTGGAGTTGGGTGGCTAGTTGTTCTGGCAGTTGGTTGCTCAGCCAGTTGCTCAGGCTCGGTCATAATGATGATCTTGATTTAAAAAATACCAACTGATACCATGTTAAAGAGAAATTTGGCTATAGACATAAGAGAGATAATTAGGGTTTCAAAGCTTGATTTATTTCATTGATCTCCTTTTTTTATATAGTACATAAAGGAGAATCCTATTTAGGAAAGCATTCTAAGGAATGGGGAACAAGAAAGCAATCTAGAACAATTCTAAGCTAACCAAATCTCTATCAAATCTGAGATTAATATCAATCGGATCTCCTAAACCCATTAGGAGATCCCAATATTCCGTAATATTCTGAGTTAGGCCAATTTTTGGCTAAAAAATCATGGGTTTAGTTGATAGTCACTTATTTATTTGTGTGCTAAATGTCAAAGAAAATTTATACTCTTAAACTTACTTTTAGGGTTTCTCGTAAGAATTCATCAGCTTTGCATTTTTTTTGGAATAATGAAAAAAATCATATATATATATATATGCATGACTTGATTGGAAATGAATTTGGTATGAAATTTAGGATTGATCAAACAAAAATGAAATAACACATTCGCCTTTGTACTTCATATGATTGTCGTTTTATATAATGCTCAAATTGAATGATCTACTGAAATATACTTATAATCAAATAAGTTTGATTAATCAAGCATGAATAAAAAATTCATCCTATTTTACCAACAGGTTTTTGGACAATAATGTGTCTATTTGTAAATATTGTTAAGTTTATAGTGTTCGTTCCGTCCAAATCTTGGGATTGGATTGTTGAAATATTGGAGATAATTAAAATTACGTTTATAGTTAGTATATGAGTGCTCGAATTTATAATAGTGTTCAATTATTATGAACAATCATTAATCATGTTCTAATACTTTTTAGAGATTTTATTTCCTAACATGAAAAGTACACAAAGCAATCCCTATGAATGAATTTACCCTGTAATGGTATAGAATTTAGGAGATTAAAATATAAGCAAACTGTGGATGAAAACTTAAATTTTGACATGGTTGGGGTCGAGGATGAAGTAAGGGTGTTGTTGTTGGCGAGCCAGTTCTTCGAATTTATTCAAAGCCTTTTGTTTGATTGATTTTTGGGATAGGTAATTGGTTGACGTCTTGGGAATCAAGTATGTACTAGGCACAGAACATATGGAAGGCCAAAACGGTTTGTTACACTTCCGAATAGTAGATTTGGATGGTGAGAACTTGATTTGTGGTGATGAAATTGATGCCAAATTTGATGTTTATGGCTTTTTGTAATATTAACATTGACAATTATTAAAAGTGTTAGTTTAATTGTTTATAAATGCCATTATATGACTATTGCTGTTTGACTCGTTGTAACGTTAACATTGGCATTTACGATGCAAATACGTGTTTTTCAGTCATTTAAACAAATATCACCGGTTTGTTTTTAAAACAAGTGTCAGCTACTTTTAGAAAACATGTTTTTCTTATGCGTTAGGAAAAACGTATTTTTCATAAGATCTACTCAATCAAATGTAGTTTTTAGCTTAATAAGAAGCAATGTTGAGTAGACATATGGAGTTGTTGTTGGTGACTTAGAGGCGAGAATTGATAGAGTTATTGCTTTATCGTCCTTTCAGCAAAGTTGAAAACATTGATTTCTGAGGATTATCTCGAATCCATTTGGCTTAGCTTGTTATTGTTATAGTGGGGGATAGTTTGGGTGAAAGTTTTCCTTCTAGTGTGTTAGTTTGAAATTTTGAACGATAAAATCGCAGCAAGCGTTGTCTATGTACAAATGAAATTTTGAACGATAAAATCCTGATGAGCCATCATTGGTTTTACTCTCACAAAGCATGATGAATTCATCAAGGGTGTCCCATACCCAAAATGTATCCTTCAATTCAATGCATTACTGAGATTATGGTTTGTGTACAATTTGGTGGCAAGATTCATATATAATCTTATAATTCTCTTTACAAACATTTAGTTTTTGCAAGTATAAAGAGACCGGTGAAAAAAATTCAAAAATAAAAACATTTAGAGACAAAGTTATGATCAAAATGGACACTCATTTTGGGACAAAATGGACACTCATTTAGGGTCAGAGGGAGTATATGCTTAGGAAAAGAAGCAGTTTTAGTCTGTATTTTTTAGCATCTACATACCTTTATACTAGGGTCAGAGGGAGTATATACTTAGGAAAAGAAGCAGTTTTAGTCTGTATGTTTTAGCATCTACATACCTTTATACTTTTTGAGTACCTGGATGAAAAAACATGGATTTGTTTTCAACAGTTGATTGATCAAACACATAAATTCATGCATCATTACGAGTTTCTAAATCTTAATGAATATGATTAAATATTCATATTTATTTTTCATTAAAGTTCAATCAAATTGACAAAAAAAAAAAAAAAATACAATATTTGTTTGGGGCAGGGGAAGAGGGAGGCAAAGAGAATACCGTCTCCGTTCCACTTTTAGACTAAGAAAAATTAGTGAAGAAAACACATACTATAATCTAATAAAGCATTACTTGTAACATCAATATTTGAGTACATTATTATCTACTTCTTCATCCAAAACATCAAACCAAATCCTATACAGTAATATCTTTATATAAAAAGCAAGGCTCGTGAAAGCGAAAAAACTGATGGCACTATTGTTTCTGCTGCCTACCACTGGCTGCAACAAGTGAACTTGATGAACTTCTACTAAAAACCAACAATTAAAGAACATTCCGGATGACGGAACATCTGACGAAAATCTAGCCTGACTTTCCTTCATTAGGCTTTGGGATTTTCTTGAACTCGTAGTTGTTTATGTCGATACTTGCTTGCAAAGCCTGCAAAGCCAACGCATGATGTTGTCTTTATATACCTGTAATCCCTCCGACCCATTTTAAACTTCAAAAATTTCCATTTTGGTTGTCTCATTTTAAACTTCAAAACCTAAAAAAAAAGTTTTTTATACTTCTTTATTTTTGGGCCCCACATGTCATACTCACAACAATTACCCACTAACTATTTTTCTACCCCACTTTCTCTCTCCTACCAAACCATCTACACTCACAACACATCACATTTTTCTTAATTCTTGAACCCAAAAAATTTTTAAAGTTTAAATTGGGACGGAGGGGTATATATATATATATATATATATATATATATATATATATAGACATATAAAATGAGTTATTCCCTGTCTCAAAATGATCTTCTCATTTGTCATTTTCATTGTCCCAAAAAGTTCTTCTCATGTCTACAGTTTTGGCTTAAAAGTGCATAAACAAAACATGACTATGAAGCTAGTGTTCATATCCTTAAAAAGTTTGAATAGTCAAATGCGAAGATCATTTTGGGACGGAGGGAGTATTTTATTATTTAGATAGATTGTTCCGAACCTTCAGCTCCTCATCCAATGAAATCTTTTTGGGCTTATAAGCATCCACAGGCCCCGTTCTGGACAAAGCTTTTCTTGTCTCAATGATTTCCCATTCCTGATCATCCTTCACCTTTGCTATATCCTTGCTAATAAAAATACAGCAATTTACCATATTTCATTAGAGATACAAAAACATGTGAAGTTCATATCATGAAAACAACACCACAAGGTCCACAACTACAGAAAGATAAGAGTTTAGACTTCTTTCCATACGCACATAAATGGAGTAACATCGAGATAAAGCTAAAGACAGACCTCAGTCTCAACATTTTTTAGAAATCTAGAACATCACATCCCTTTCATGAGGAAAATGATAGGTCCCGCTATGGATGGCTTTGTTTTCACAATAAACAATATAAGTACATACTCAACTCCACTCAACTAACTTGGTCTCAATCTAGAACATCACCAAACCTTAAAGTTTCATACTTTCGATACATCTGTCCACTTTCTAGGCGAACTGAGCTACACGATCCAAATGGCGAAATCGTGCTTCATAATAAGGCAGGGAGGGAAATTTGACATAATATTGTGAAACTACTCTCATAAAGCCACCATAAACTCATGACCAACAGATGCATTCAATATATTGTCTTTGGAATGAAGGGAAGGTGAGGTCTAACAACTGTCATTGTTGATCCGTCAATATTTCTATATAGCCAACCTGGTAAAGCTAAGCACCCACAATACGCGCTAGGCAAGTTGTCTTACTGAAGATACAGAATAATAAGGTATAAAGCCCACCCCCACACCACCACCAAAAAAAAAAAAAACCATATAGGGATTCAAGGTAACAGAAATTTTTATCGGTAAGATCCCATCAATTTTGCTTAACCAAGTTAAAGTCTAAACGTAATCAAGATTTCTTTTCTTTACAAAGTTACTAACCTTCCCTGCAGAAGATTACCAAGCCCAAGTGCTCCAAAGACGGTCAGTGAAATCATAGGGAGCCGACCTCACAAAAGGTGATCTCCTCCCCCACCTTTTAAACCCAGAGGTAGAGCCCTGAAACTTAGCAGCGGTTTTAGAAGTAAGATTACTAGTTCTGTTAGATTGATCCATTTGTGTTCCAACTGTTGTCATCTTTCATTCCACAAACGCTACCTGTACTGAAAATTCAGCATATAACATTAAGAGTTGTATAATTTCCATTATAAAATCTTCAAGTCATTCAACAATAAAGGCCTTCAGCTTCAATAATAAAAATGTGGCATGAAAATAATCCATCAACACGAAACTCTTTAGTGCTGCACTTTCTCTTTTATAAATTCTCAATGATTTGGATGACATAACTTACTTCATGTGATTTTTACATAAAGAAAAATTCAAGTTTAAATGTTAAAACTTCAGAAACTGGACTATTCTTCTGCGACAAACGAAAATAGGAAGCAGGGACGAGTTTTGGGGGACAGGGTGAATACATAAGTCGAAGGCAAGACAGAGACCAGCTTTACAAAATGTTTGTACATTGAAAAGGATCGAAATTGTCTCTGCTTTCTCATTCAAAAACAGATATTGATAAATTTTGAGTTCCCTAATCTTCATTCTTAACCAATTTGTTTCGTTTCATCTCCCGATTCAGCTCTACTTTCACCCCGCAAGTTACAAGACACTAATATCTTCGCGTTTGCTATCTATCTCAACCAACAATCGTAAGCGATATCAAAGATTTCAATAAAATTGTTATAGCCTAAATGAAGGCTTAGTTTATAATACCGCAAGTGCACGGGTGGTTGTAATATAGAATGTGCAAATACGGGTCGATCTCACGGAGACAAAGTTACTTTGGAAAATATTTGCTTTTATGGAAATTATGAATAAAAATTGATTGGGAAAATAATGGTTTGTCACTATCTAGAGATAAATTGTAAACTACTCTAACTTTGTATTAAAACTTCTTATATTGAAAGAATTCCCGGGATTGGGACTCGAACAATCATGTGTTCATCAATTAACTCTTTAGATTAAAGTTTCATTCTAAAATCAAGGATGGTACATTAGGCCTATACTACTTCTCACGGTCAAGCAAGTAGTATTTGTATTCTCATACTAATCATGGTCTATCTCTCGATGATCCATGAATTAGTAAGAATCCGTTAAGTTTATAAGAACATCCCTAGGTCATTAATCTACTCTCGTGATTAATAGAAACCCAGTTTACTTCATATGGATCCGCTAGTCGAGATTCTCCGCTAGGTCCTTCTCTCGACTAACTAGGATTCATACGAATTATGGACTTCATACTGATCCACTAGTCTATATTAATTTTGGAATTTCCTATTTACCATCCAATATAATCCTAGGTTATTTTTATCAAATTTTTCAAGACGTAAAAGTTAGAAAGAACAAAAAATTTACTTAGGCAAATGATAATTAAGATTATCGATAACCGTCTCATCATGAATGGGAGCATTGGTTTTTTTTGTTTTTTTTTTGAAAAATCGGGAACATTGCCCTTACATTTTATATGCATAAAATAAAATATGAACCCTAATAAAAACTTACCAATTGCTCCTCAAGTCGGTCAACTAACCATTTTCCCATATAAATCCTATTGTATCCCGTCACGAATGCCCATACTAAAAATAACTCTGTTTTATGTATTGCCCCTTTTTCTTCTTTTGCAAAAATAGTGCAGACGTACATCCTATGAATGTAACGGAGAACGGGATGAATAATTTGGGAAGCTTTGGCTCTCTTAGTGACAAAACGTGGTTCCCCCGTTATTTGTTCCCAAAAAAGGTCAGAATTAAAATGTTGGGGGAATTCGTTTGTGAAATCTCTCGAGTTGGGCCAATGAAGGATATCATTAATTTGCTCAAGGTTAAAGGTGTATGTTTCATTCAAAAGCCGGAATTTTAATTTTAAATCATCAAATTCCTCACCGGTGTTGGCATCTATCTTCTTCTTTCTTCTCTTAATTGCGGTGCTCAGGAATTCGAATGTGATTCTTTTATAAGTGGGTGCTGAGAGATGCAAGAAATTTCCCGCGTTAAAAACTTGATGCAAATCCAAAATGCTTCTTTGAATGCCTAGAGCCACCATTGTTTTATAATCTGGTGTTAGAGCAATTAAACAAGACTTGATGAGAAAATAGAGCAATCACAAGAACACAGATTTACGTGATTCACCAACTTGGCTACGTCCACGGGGAGGGGAGAGAATATTATTATCACTGGAGAAACAATTACACAAGATCACACTAATCTACTTTGCACGAATTTTGATCACAAAATTCCTGACTTTGCAAACCCTAGATCTAGAATTATTGATCTCTCTATTCTGTGTAAAACTGAGCAAACTGAGTAATTAACTGAATTAATTTGGAACAGAGGGAGTATAATTAATACGTGTCCTCAAATCCTAACCAATTCTTATTCCTTGGAAATAAGGACACCTTTATTCCCTAAATATAACTCAAATAAGGATACTTAATCCTTATCAAAACATACTGCCAGTAAACCTCCACATTGTCCGGCCCTTCAACTTATCCTTGGCGTGTGTATGGCTAAGGCTCAAAAAACTTTGCCACAAAATCTAGTTAGGCGCAGATTATGTGGCCTTCGCCCATAGCTATTGCCACAACTCCTTCTGTCTCGGAATTACGAACTTGATAATTTAATCCACTAAATTAGGCGTCCCCAATTTCAAAGGCATTAAATTTAACATCTGGAAATTGGGTAGGGTTAAGAGTTTTTTCTGCTAGGAAAGCATATCTATCCTCCTCTCCACTTCTCCTAAACTCAATGCCCAAATTATCTAATTCAAATTTCAGAGTTGAACTAGAAGCTTTATCCTTCCGATTTTTCTTAGAGGGAGGGGGATTGCTAGGGGCGGCTGCAATTTCTTTGTCTTTTCTAGTCATACTCCTTCTACCATCCATTGCAATAATAAGTCAAAGCTAAATCCCAGTAAATTGTAGACAGAGAAAGAAAGGAACTTTGTTACCGGGATGAAGAAATTGATATTGTAAATCTTGTGCCTTCTCCTTCAGTAGCCTTGAAATACTTGCAAAAACTGAATCTTGAACCTTAATTTTGGCAAAAACCCGAAACTGAAATTGGGGCAGATTCTAGGGTTTCGGATTTTGGTGAATTGGGACTGAAATTGGATGTTTTTGTGGTGGGTTTGGAGTTTGGAGGTATAAGGGAGGTGGAATTTGGCGAGATTTGAAGGTTTTAGGGAAGAATTTGTGAGATTGGGTTGTAGGGCTTGATTTTTGGTGGATTTTGGGTGAATTGGGTGTTGTTCGATAGGTAAGATGATGTTTGAGAGGTGAATGGAGGTTGGGGAGGGGTGTGTTGGCCGGAAATTATGGAGGATTAGTAGGATTTGTGAGTGATTGGAGATGGTACGCGGGTGGAGTGAGGGTTAGGGAGAGAGAGTGAAAAAGCAGATAAGGAAAAATGGGAAAAATCTTCAAAAGATCCGACTTTTGGCAAAGGAGAGCGCCGTTTTCAGCGCATAGGCTCCGGTCGGACCTCCTACAAGCTCCGGGCGGACCAATCAAGCGCGCGGTCAGGCAAACTTGTTGACTCGGGCGGACTTCTTGTGATTATTTTACGTTGTTTCCTGTTCCTTTTTGGTCAGACCGGGTGTTATTCCAGGTCCGATCGGATCTCTGTTTTTTTTTAAAAAATATCCCTACAAAACAAATATTAGAGAACAAAATAAAACAACAATTATAGTAAAAGTAAATAAACGAAATAATTCATCGGTTACCATCCCGATGATGCGTGTTTTAGGTCATTAGCTCGACCCCTTTATTTTAACCGGAATAGGCAACGAATGATATCGTGATGGCCTATTGTCTTTAACAATTCGCCATTGCATGCCCATGGAGTGATAGAATTTCTGCGATCGATGCACATGCGCCATCCGGTATTGTTTTCAACGGGATTGATTGTCTATAATCTTTGCATGCTCGCCATCCCGTTGTTTTCCTTTTTGGTGTCACCTCTTAGGACTTTTCAATTGTGTCATCTACCTCCTCATCGTCGT
This sequence comes from Campanula takesimana, assembly GCA_026119855.1. NCBI lineage: Eukaryota > Viridiplantae > Streptophyta > Magnoliopsida > Asterales > Campanulaceae > Campanula > Campanula takesimana. The sequence continues at coordinate 487,238 of JAOWBW010000687.1, forward strand.
GCAACAATCTTTTCCGGTCAATACTTTTATCCCTAGCCCTTGATTCCTTTATTTTCTTGATATATTTTCATAAGTATTGAGTTCATTGATGGATGTGTTTCTACCCATCCAAATCATATACTTCTATGACTTATTTTATGCTCAAACTTGGGTGTTTTGATGGTTTTTTGAGTGTTTATGAGTAGAGGAAAGGAGCGAAAGAATGTATGGATTCATGTACGTTAAAGCGTGAAAATGAAGGATAAAGAACAGACCAGATAATAAAGATAAAGTGATGTGACTTCTTATTAATCAAGTCCATTGGATAATACTTTAAAAGAGATTTCCAACGATAGTTTACACGTCCCAATCGGAGTTCGTATGAAGAAGTTATAGCCTTCCGGAAGATTGCGCGATAATCACCGAAGCACCAGGCCCCACTTGCTCCAAACCAGGCGCCCACTTGTTGTTTGGGCAGAAAATGCAGTAGTTTTTTTACCAAAGTAGGCGCCCACTTGCCCAGGGAACTTAGGGGAATTTTCCAGGGACTTTTCTGGAATTATCCAAACTTTGAGGGGCCTTTCAGTAATTTCCAAAATTCCAAAGACTTTTCTGAAATTGTTGGAGGACCTTTGGGGAATTTTTGAAGGGCTTTTTTGAAAACTCAAAAAATCCAAGGGGCTCCTGGGAAAATTCTGGCCAGCAACTTAATTTCTCCTTTTTCAACGAGGAATCATATGGTTTTTCCTAATTTTACACCTCATTAGCCCTAGTATTCAAGATTTGTATCAAGATTTTCATCAATTCATTCCAGGTTTTGATGTTCTTTATTATTTTTCTTGTTTTCTTTGTTATGAATATGAGTAACTAAATATTTAGATTCATGGATTGGTAGTAGCAAATACTAGATTTTTATGCTATAGATTTAATTCTTCCATTCAATATTAATTATTGTTCATCAAAATATTCGTCATGCTAAATTCTTTAGTTTCAATTATATCCGCATATTGAAATAAAATAGAATGAAAAAATCTTATTACTACTAAATTAAAGTTTTTTTTTTTGAAGGAACTACTAAATTAAAGTTAAAAAGATAATATTTTAGACCTTAAATATGACTATAAAATAGTCATTTATCAAAAATCAACAGAAATAATGGAGTATAAAGATACTGTTATTGAAAAATTCCACAAATCAATTCAAAAGGCTGAGGAATTTGAAATTGGCGGCTGACCTAGATGATTTAAACATTTTTAAATTTGGATCTAGACGAGTTAGGGCAAAATCGTGTCCACACAGAAAGAGAAAATCGAATGAAAATAGACTGAACTATATAACTTACAAGTCTATCGTTGGAGAAGACCGGCGCCAAGGGAAGTTCTCCGGTGGGGATGCAATTGTTTGCCGACGATAGACATAGATGTTTTGTTGATACCGCCGGAAACGATTGAAGTTTGAAACGGCAATTAACCATGGGCATGGCCCATTTTAAGCCCCACGCTACAACCCCTAGTTTTTTTTTAAAGAAAAAAAACTATTTTACATATCATTCATTCAAGCTAATTGTCATCGTTTTTACAAAATTTTATGGGAAATAATAAAGTTACAAAATATGGTTACAAAATGTGGCTTACAAAATGAAGTGTCATAATTGCATTGGTGTTTTTAATTAGAGTGTGTCGGGTCCACTATCGATGTAGCCAATGAAATATCGTCACCGCATCTTGTATCCTTTATTTTGTAAACTTCTTTTGTAAGCCTAGCATTGCCCAATTTTTATTGATTCTATTACAAATCTATTTTCTGCTCTAGTTAGATTCGTGGACTTTGTTTTTCCTATTTGGAATCCCGAATTTATTTTTATTTTTTCATGTTTCATTTGTAATAATCACTATTGTGGCACAATAATTTTGGTAGTGAATTTTTTCTCGTGATTTTTATTTATGAGTATGTTATACTTCACATTAAATTTTAAGAAAATTTATTAATTAATTTTAAATGGTGATCAATACTGATTTTAAAATTTTTATAAAAAATATTATTTTTTTGTACTTTTTCCGTCTCAAAATAGAGGTGTTCTCTTGTGAAAACTCCTAGATCCGTCTCATAAAAGACACGGGTCGACCCATGACCCGTGTACAACATTCTCCGCGAATCGTAGAATCCCAACCCATGCTCCACTCAAAATCTGCCACGTGGCAGTGACCCATTGGCCAAAAAAAAAAAATCCCATAATATTTTTACAAAAAAATAACTTATTTTACTCATCTTTCTATTAACTATAAATACGTGTAACACTAACAATAACTAATGTAATTATCGTTATACTGAAATGTAGTGTTTTTCCAGAATAATTTTTATTTTTGAGTATTTTCATTTTATTTTTTAAAGGAAAGTAACATTTGAAAAATAACAACTTATATACATGAATGTAATTATTTGTACAAGTAAATGTAACACTTTAGTAGATGAAATTAAACAGATTTCTATAGATAATGTAATACTTTTACATGTATCATAATAAATTGAACCCATTGTAACTTATTATTTGAAAACATATCGATATACTATTATACAAGTAAACGTAACTGTTTTACAATGTTATTATACAAGTAAAATGTAACATTCGTTTATAAAATTGTTACTTTCTTATTTTTACAATGTTACTAACACAAGTGTTTTTAGTTCTAAAGTGTAAATGGTTTAATTATTACTTTTCTATACATATGTGTTACAATTATGTATAAACACTGTTACATATAAGTAACACGTTCGTTATATTTTAGTTATAATAAGTGGAGTATTACTTTTGGAAAACGAAGAAAACATTAAAAAAAAAAAACACTGTTACTTTTTTGTATATATGTATTACTTTTATGTATACAAATTGTTACATATACGTAACACGTTCGTTACATTTTAGTTATAATAAGTGGAGTATTCCTTTGAGAAATGCTAGGGGCACAAAATATGGTCACAAAATCTTACTTACAAAATGAGGTGACGATATTTTATTAGTTGCATCAATAATGGACCCGCCACAGTCTACTTGAAAACACCAATAAAATTATTACACCTAAGATTTTGTGATTTTTTTGTGCCCCTAGTATTATTGTTTTCCTTTTCGGTCTCGATTTTTACTCCCCAACTTAACCGATATATACAGAGGAATGCGTTAAGCAGGAGCCCTAAGATCCTGATGTTAGAAATAGTTTGCGATTTGTGGTCAAACAACAAAAGTCTGCGACTTGCTAAGAACCTAACCGCCAACAGGTATGGTGAAGAAGAAGGCGAGAAGTTGTAATTCACATATCCCAACCGAAGAATAATACTAGGGGCACAAAAAAGTCACAAAATCTTGCTCACAAAATTCTAAGTGTAATGATTTTATTGGTGATTTTAATTAGAGTGTGACGGGTCCATTATCGATATAGCCAATAAAATATCGCCACCTCTTGTTGTGAGCAAGATTTTGTGAGCTTATATTTTGTGCCCCTAGCATTGCTCCCCAACCGAATTAGTATTTGAAAAGATACTTGTAAGAGTTCCGGCCAAGTCTCTGATGAGATTCAAACTTGTTTGCAAGCTTTGGCGATCGACCATCCTCCATGATCGCCGCTTCCATCTCTCCCACCGCTCTCTTTCTCCCTCCCGCCCCTCCCAGCTCCTTGCTTTTGTCGGCACTTATTATCCCTTAACCTAGTACAAGCCTTCTCCTCCTATTCACATTCAATACCCAGTTATTCATTCCAGCTCAGGAATCATATCCAAATACTACAACGAGAATGATCTGCTGAGGGACCCTGTTTCACTTGAGAACCGGTTTGTATGCGCTTCCGCCTCCACCCATTGGGAAAGGACTGTTGGGGAAGACTATTGCATAACATAGGTTGTCAACGGTCTAGTGTGTTTCTACTCGAACAACAACATATTCTTATGCAACCTCTCAACCAGCGAAACCATGACTCTTCCTCCACCATCACCGCCTCACCCTCATCGTTGCTACTTGGGTTTTGATGACATTAACAAAGTGTATAAGTTGCTTCACATTAAGAAAGAAAAGTTAAAGATTCTCACCCTTAGGTACCGAAAAAGCAAGTCGATGGCTTAAGTCAGAAAGGAAGTGTTATCAAAGGTGTTGTCACTACAACGATAACACTTCGGACAACACTTAACACACACGAACAAAAAATAATTTCTAAAAAGAGTTTGCAGTGGAAAAAACACACAAGAATTATTTTTCTCAAGATATATAAATTATATATCTTGTGGGATGCCTCAAAAGGCGAGACCTTTACTAATAATATGAAATGAGTACAAGGCCGAGAGTTCCCTAATGCTATTACAATGAAAGCTTTGTGGAACGACTAAGACTATGCACAAGACCCTATCCTAGCCAAGACAAACTCATAATACTCGATTACAAGAATGGAAATGTTTGGGAGACGGGGTTTATCGGAACCAAGGAGTGTATAGACTTTCTTGTGTGAGAATGTGTGTTGAAGTAGCTTCAAGTGTTGTATCTTAAAGCATCATCCTCCTTGATATTTATAGGGTTGAAGTACTTGGGGAATACTTCAATAATGGCTTGGAGAGTGGATAAAAATGTGGTGGAGTGGTGGAGTGGAATGGCCGAACTTGGGGAGGTTATTCTCCACATTTCCTAAAATGTAGGAACAAACTCTTTGTGCCCAAGTCTTTGCATAGCCCTCTTATACCTTCTTGCTATCCACGCCTTGTAAATTCTTGATCAACAACTAATCCTTTTGAATGGGTCAAATCCCATGTGTTTGTTGTGAAGTAAATCCCACATGTTTATGGATAAAATCCTCTTTTATCCATAACTCTTCTTTAACTTCCTTGCAATATTCTAGCATAGTATATACCTGAAAATTGGACCAACATAAACACTAAACTTGCATAAATATTAGACATTAGTACAGCAATTATTTATGAAGTAAATATCCAAATATAATCCCAGACAGTCCGTCGGGTATTACTGGGACAGTGTGGTATTACTGGGACAGTGTTGGCAGCACTTGTGGTATCACCACGTTCTGCACTTACAATCTCCCCCTTAATTGGATATTTCTTCACAAACTAACTAATGCTATGACTTGCAAGACAATGTTAACCAACAATACAGAATATGCATAAGGTCTTCTCACAAAGATTAACTCCCCCTCAATAGGTGAGTCAACCGAAACAAACAATGACTTTAAAACCTTTTTAACTAAAACCGAGTACTGAAAAACAAAGTACTAAAAACTATTTTGACCAACATACTTCATGGTAAAAAACATCCAAACAAAATGAAGTATAACACACTTCAACCAACCATCCAACCAAAAGAAAATTGTTTAACAAACCACCTAACAAAAACAAATAAAAGTGTTTAATGACAACCATCACAAATTTTTAAAACAACTAACATAAAAAATATTTTGATCACCACCCAACTTCCAAAATAAAAGAGTTCAGAAGAAACAGAACCATAACCATAACCCGCTGTTTTACTCCTCCTTGTCCTCGTCCTCTTCATTTCCTTGTTGAGTATCAATACCTCCAGCACCTGCAGCAGCACCCCGGGCAGCACTTGCAGCAGCATTTCCTCCCACTGTTTGTGAAGAAAGCTGATCAAGAAAAGCCTGCAAATCTGTATGAATTTTCATCCAGGACTGCACTTGATGCCCTTCATTCCCAATAATCCTTTGAAGAACCTGTATTACATTTGCCTTTGGAATTATAGTGGAAGTGCTACCAGAGTGTTGACAGCACTTTGGGTAGCACCACCAGCTGTACCTGTAGGGATGGGAAAAGCAAAATCTGGAGCAGTAGGCTGTGCACGAGAGGCTGTACCCTGAGAAGGAATGGAACTGGAACCTGAAGCTTGGGACGGTTTGGACCAAGGGAGATCTTTGTGCCTATTTCCTCTCTTTTATTGATTGTCCACAACATAGAAACCGGGACCGAAAGTAAAAATATCAGAGGCTTCTATGGGGAGTTTTTGGAAAGTGAGCACTCGAAAGATCAAGGAGGGATATGGGAAATAAGATGGTTCTTTCCTCTTTGGCCAAGTAGCAAGGTGTTTAAAAACAAGATTCCCAAAATTAATAGGTTTGTTTTTCCCTAGCTTATACAAAACTCTGGCTTGTTCCATGGTAAGATTTTTATCACTTTTAGAAGGGAGCCAGTTAAACAAGCAAAGTTTGTGCAAAACTGAATAAAGCGAAGTAAGCTTAGAAGCGGGAAATTTGATTTTGGAATCGGTTGGCCACTCACGAACTTCATTGTGGGTTAAGAATTTGACCATCACATCTTTATTGCAATAAAAACTCTCCTCATTAGTATTGGGCATACCTAAGGCTTTGTTAATGATTTCTGGGTTAAAGAGATACACTCGACCCATAACAAAAACCATACCAAATTCGGGAGAGAGATCATTGTCCAGATTAGGGCTCAAGTTGGCATAAAAATTCCTCACAATTTTGTCAACATAGGCTTTGGCTTAGGTATTTGGAATCAAAAAATTTCGGTCCTCAAGGAATTGAAACACACCATTATTATTCAAATCAATCTCATCAATATTTTTCTCTTCCCAAAACGGGGACATACCCGAGTCTTTGAAAAATTCTAGAGAGAAGTGCTGTAAAGGAAAAGCATCATTATCCTCTACACGAATTGTTTCATAATTAGATTCATCACTAGAATCAGAAACATGAGGAGAAGAGTGGTGTACCTCCTAGGATTTTGATTGAGTCTGAGCTGGATGAGGTGTTTCCGAAGGTTCTGTTCTCTTCCTGGCAACACTTGGGTCAGCACTCTGTATACCTTTTCCTTTGGCCAGCCTTTGTTTAGCAGTGGCTAGGGTTTCACTGTCTTGTTCATCCACCTAATCATCAAAGTCATCATCGGGATTTTCTTTTTCCACAGAGTAATTCTCATCTGAAGCATGTAGAGATGACAAGCTTTGAGAATCTTCATCCGAGACTTCGACTAGACCATAAGGAGTGTTGGTGTTGGCCTTGTTGAACATATCCCTAAGCCGACTGGATGTTCGTTTTCTTGGAGCTTGGGTTACCGGAGGTTGAGAAGAAGAAGGGGCTTTTCTCTTCTTCTTGGTGGCCTTGGTGGTTGCTTCAGCAGGTTGGGAAGGAGCCATGGTGGGCGGAGCTTGGGCGACTGGAATTGGAGGAGGACCGGACACCACAATCGCTAGAGAAGGCGGTGATGTCTCCATGGGAGAGAAAAACCTAGCTTCACCACCACTTGCAGAAACTTCCATAGGCTCAGAAAAGGGTTTGGATGGAGAAGCCATTGAAGAAAATGAGAAGAGAAGGAAGAAATTTTGAAGCGGGATTTTTAGGGATTGAATGACAGAGAGAGAGATCGACGAGGGAGAGAGAGATCGGCGAGAGAGGAGGGAGGAGGGAGGAGGGTTTAGGATATTTTTAGGAAGTATTAAAATGGAAGTTAAATACTCATTATAAGATAACTTTTCCTATTCCTAAAAACACTCAACTCCCTCTATTTCCTAGCTAGATAGATTAACTCTATCACAACACTCACATTTTAATCAAAACAACCGGCCATTATCCCCAAAAAACCTTTTTTTTTTTTTTAATGAAAACGAAAAATAAAAAAATAACTAGGAGAATCCGGCATAGGTGACCAAATCCCACAAAATTTTGAGTTTGATTTGAAATTTTACTCCAAAAATTTTTAGGGATGAAGTTACCTAATTAAATTCACCAAAAATAAAAAGGAATTTAATAAAGATTTTTTGAAAATAAAAAATTCCTCAAATAAAAAAGGACTTTCGGACTTTCAAAATTTAAATATTAATTCCGAGAAAATAATAAATAAAAAATAATAATGTGGCACATACTAATTTTTATCGGCAATGATGGTAACACTTTAGAAAACATATAAGTCAAATATCCCCTTGATAAAAAAAATTCACTTAAGAACTTAGGCAAAACAATCCTCATTATAAACACTTGAAGCAATTTGTTAGGCTTCTTTTAAATAAGCAATTGAGGCAAAAACAAGCTTCCCAAATTCAAACACTTGAGGCATAGCAAGCCTTTAATTATAAGTGTTTGAGGTAAAATAAATCTAACAAGTTAGATAAAATAAGCTTGTTCTTCATCTTCAAGCACTTTAAAATAAGCATAATTTACACTTTTGTATCTACAAGATAGCATCGTAGTAACGAGCTCCGTGCTCCGAGTCCTTAAAAAGTGTAAAAAATACTTTAGTGATTTGTACCTGTAGATACCCCGGGGGACCACGGCTTGGCTAGAGCGGTGAATTATCCTAGGATGTCTACTTGATTTTAAGAGTCGCCACCAATGTTTTAGAGGAACATAAGAAAAACCTAAAAAGAGCCAATTTTATATACAAAACCAGAGATTCGGGAAAAGATGGGTTCGGGGGTTAGGTGACGGAGTGGGAAGTACTTAAACACCCACTCCGCCCCGCTTACGCGGGTCTTGCTACTTTTGGTGTTCTAATGCTAAATGTCCTTCAATTTAATGATAAGAGAAATGTGCTAACAATTATAATGAAAAGAAAGGGGAAATTTATAAAGGAAAAATAAAGGAGAATTGCTTATTTATTGATTTATACTAAAGATTACATATCGAATTATTGCTAGATAATTACATTAAGAAATGAGAATGTAAATTAAAGTGAAATTAAAATGTTGGGATGTAACCTTGACCAAACTTCAATAGTGAAGTGGTCTTTTGGTTGTATCCTTTTTTATGGAGATTGCATACACATTAGAGATGAAGAAAGTATTTTAAAAGGTTTTTTGTTTAAGAAGTGATAAAGAGAGAATATAAGATAAAACAAGAATTTAGAAGAAGAAGATGGACATTGTACCTTGTGCTTGCAAGAGGAAGGACCAAACTTTGTGTATAATGACTACCTTTGAAAATGGACTTTTGTGTGTTTAGAGTGTTTTTTACTCAAGAATTCTTCCTCCCTTTCCATGGTGGAATGAAGAGGTATTTATAGGTGTTAGGGAAGTGTTTTTGGTCATAAAAATGGCCCTTCCCCGGATCAAGCCAAGGCATAATGACCTTGGGGGTTACAAATCAGAAAATGAGGGAAATTTGGCAAAATCTGAGATTCTGGAAGCGGGAAGCGCGCGCTTCCCACCCCCCCTATGGGAGGAGCATGCCTCCCACAAAGGAGGGCAAAGTCGTGCGCATCCCAGCTTCAGAAAATTCATATTTTAGCCCAAATGTTAACCCCGTTATGCAGTTAAGCCCCAAAACTAACGAATTTAGTACAAAAACTTAACGAACATCACGAAAGTCAACAAAAATAAATGAAACAAAGACTCAAGGTTGACTTTGCCACTTAGTCAAATCCAATACTAACGGAGTAAGTCATGAACTTAATGGAAAGTAACGAAAGTTAACGAAAAGTAACAAAACTTAACAGAAAAGAGGAAGACAAAGAATGTGTATGCAATCGGGACATGAGAGGTCCAAGGCGGGGTGTCTACAGAGCCCCTCGGTGACGTGGATTGTGAAGCAAAACACGTTGACGAAAGAAAGACAACCGCCGAGGACATGACAAGAGAAAGCAAAGACTCAATAAAACATGAATTTGAAATTTGCGATGGATAGGGGTGCGCTCCCTGTGTGAGCGGATTTCGCGGATGGAAAGGGTGTGGTGGCTTGAGGCAGCCCACCACGGCCACAAAATTTTTAAAAAAGTGTGGTGGCTTGAGGCGGCCCACCACGGCCACAAAATTTTAAAAAGGTGGGGTGGCTTGAGGCGGCCCACCACGGCCACAAAATTTCAAAAAAGGTGTGGTGGCTTGAGGCGGCCCACCACGGCCGCAATTTAAAGAAAGAGGGGAATTTTGAAATTGTGAAAGATGGGGGTGCGCTCCCTGTGTGAGCGGCTTTATTGATATAGAAAGGATATAGCGGGATCCGTTTGCTGATGCGGGATCCGTTTGCTGATGCGGGATCCGTTTGCTGATGCGGGATCCGTTTTGCTGAAGCGGGATCCGTTTGCTGAAGCGGGATCCGTTTGCTGATGCGGGATCCGTTTGCTGAAGCGGGATCCGTTTGCTGATGCGGGATCCGTTTGCTGATGCGGGATCCGTTTACTAATGCGGGATCATCGTGGACCAAATTGCTGTCTAAAGCTGCAGTTGCTTTTGACTTTATCGTGGGGATGCAGGCATGGTTGACTGTGGACCATTTTCTGCTGGGGATGGAGTGCATTGAGTAGCGGATGCTGTTGACCTTGTGGTGGTACCTGTTAAGTGTGTGCTTTGCAGGTATATGTGCTTGTGCAAGAAGATGCATGAAGTGTGAAATTAAGAGAGAAATTGTGCTCGTGGTGCAATTTGATTTGAAAGCAGTTTTGCATGAGAGAGAGTTTTTGTAAGAATGGAGAAAGTGATTTTGTGTACGGTGTGATTTGAGGAAAGCCTCGGATGTATTCATACCTTTACTTACCATTGCCACTTGATCGGAGATGGATTGCTGAAGGATGTTGATGCTTTTGATGAAGAATGTCCATGCTTTGGATGGAGAATGATGATGTTGGTGATGATGAATTGTTCTTGCCTTTGATGGAGTATTGGCGAGATGGTATTCTGGATGATGGGTTGGTCGTGCCAAAAGGCTGCCTACGTATCCCTTTAAGAGAATCAGACCAGCGTAGTTCAAGGATGCTGGGGAATGCTGGGGGAGAATGCTAGGAGCAAAGCAACAAGGAAACACATAATTTTGCGCAAGAAAAGAAAAAAAAGAAAATAAAATCTTTTTTTTTTTTTTAGTTCGTGGGTGAACCATTTTAACCATTGTGTGTTTGTAAAGCCAACCCAAGATCAAGTCGTGTTCAATCGAAGTCCGGATTGCCTTGTTGAATTATGTCGTTGTTGTCGTGGTATCCAACGAAATTGTTGTCTAGCCCCAAGAGATTTGTCGATTATGGGGCTTCAAAAGGCATTTGATGCTGAGATAAGGGGTTGCTGATTGTAAAGCCCCTAGAATGCCTTTGATGCCAAACTATGAGAGACTTGCATAGCCCCAAGATGAATCGACTCTTGAACTTTTCAAATAAATCGCCTTTTGCTGTTGACGTAAGCAAGCTCTAAGAGAAGATCATTGATACCAAGCTTCGAGAGATTACTAAGCCCCAAGTGTCGTGGGCTTGTTGTTTGCGAGCTTGTAGATGGCGGGATGTGAAGACCTTTCGGTGTGAAGCCTCAATTTTTTTTGGAGTCGGCTTAGCATTATGTTGGGAGCGGATGGCGCTATTGGGGAGAACTCTTGAAAGCGATCTCCTTCTTTCTCTTGCTTGGAGATGGATGGCTCTTTTTGTGGTTGATACCCAAATGGCGGAAGGTCCATATTGAAAATGTAGTACGGTCTTCGGGAGACGTCTCATGGGAGATGGTGATGTTGTTGCAGATGATAAGGTCTTGGTGTGATAAAGTCTCAAACGGTACGTTTGCTTGAGTCTTCTTGAGTCGAACCGACGGCGGATCTTCGGATGCAGCCTGTGCTTTTGATCTTGGAGAAGGGGGTGCAGTACTTGCAGAAACATTGGGATTGGCCGTAACTCTGTCTCTAGAGTTAACATATTGGCATTGCCCGCTATAACTCAGCCGGGTGAGTCTAGCATATTGAATCTTTTCCTTTCTCTAAGACTTCCTTCAGAATCTCGCTGTGAGTTCTAACAAAAATCATCAAATTCATTCATAACATTGGAGCCCTCATTTAAAACCAAGAGACCTTTGACTTGAGGTGTTGAGAGAGACCCTTGAAGTTTGATCCCTTTCATGGAGCCATAAGACTACTCCCAAATTGTATTGCTCGGGTACCACTGCCCAAAAGCTTGTTAATTGCGAAGTCCCTTAAGATCTTTCGGTATGAAGCTTCAAGTGTTGCTGGGGACATTGAAGTGAATTGCTTCTTGCCGAGGGAGCCTTTAAGACTTGACCGTAGCGAGAAAGGTCCATCCTTGATTGGGGGGAACAAGTATGAGCATACATGACAAGAAGGTGCTTCTCGACATTTCTTTTGAGAGACTTTGAGGATAGTCTCACACATCTTTCTCGAGCATAGCCCCTAGGGCTTATTGAAGCAAAAGAAGCCCTTGTTCTTGAGTCACATAGCCCTTAGGGCGTCACCATTTGTTGAGAAAAGCAAGAGTGACTCATCCTCGTGCGAGGGAACAAACATGAGAAGACATGGCAAGAGCTACTCCATTTCTCAGGAGACTTTTGGCGTTCTTTAGAAGCACATACTTGAAGAAGCTTTGAAAACTGAGACACATGTTGTTGCTATTTGCTGCCCAAGCCAATTGACTAGCTAAGGATTATTTGTGCAACCTCGTGCCCTTTTATGATGGGCTCGTTCTCGGATGGGTCTTGGTTACCACGGGCCTTGTTTCTCATGAACCCAAAAATGCACACTGCTGGAGAATGATGTCAATAACCTAAAACAACCTTTGATGGTGCCATATCTTGTCGAGCCTTTTGCAATCCCAAAGTTGACTTGGTGGGGAATTGACTTGCTGAGGAGACCAATGTAGAGCTTGTGAAGTTGTCTTCCTTAGAGGCCGGAGATCTCCATTTCTCTTTCCTTTCTCTCTCTCACTCTCTCATTATTTTTTTATGACGCACCCTGTTTTTTGCCTAGACCGCCCTTTCGGGTTTTCAATCTAGCGGGCATCTGTTTTGCGTCTTCATTTTTTTTTTGACTCGATTAATGGGGAAGTGTGCATTGACTCTGGTTGAGGAGATAAGACATGTGATTTTGCGGTGAAGACCTCTTGTCACTAAAGATGAGTGACATCGACTCGACTAAGGAAGTGTCCCTAGTATTGACTTTGTATATATTTGTTGAATGACTCACGAAGGTAAGTAAGTCATTAAGAGAGAATAGAAGGAAAGCCCCAATTTGGTTGAAAGAAATTGGGAGCATGCAGAAAGAATAGAAGCCCTAGACTCGACAAGGAACGGAAAGTGATTCCAAATCTAATAAAGTTGTTCAATCTTCTTGGTGATTAATTCATTGGCAAATGAATCGTACAAAGATGTCTTGACAAGTTCGAGAGAAAGGCCGATCACAATAGCGCGCTAAGGCTAAACATATCTTCTTTCTTGCATGAGACCAGACCCGAAGGTTGCCTACGTTCTTCCAGTGTAGAGGCTCAGGTCACCGTAGTTCTTGTGGATTCTCCATTCGCAGTGATGAATTGTTGCTTCGTCGTGATTGTTGTCGATGTTGCTTCGTTTGGTGGAATGATGTTGATCTTGTACTTCTTTGATTGAGGGGGATTTTTTATTTTTTTTTGTGCTCTAACTTTTGCCTAGGTTGACTTGAGGATTTCAACCTAGCGAGCTTTTTTTTTTTTTTTTTTTTTTATATCCCCTTTTGAAAACTTTGCTTCATGATCATTGCTCCACCTTTCTTTGTCTTGATTTCGTCATTGTTGATGTCTTCGTTGTTGATGCCGTCGCCGATGTTTAGCTCCTAGGCGTTCAAGCGATGGCCTTCATTCTAAAACGTGTTTAGACATCTTTTCATCATTTTGCCAAGAATTAAATTGAACAACTTGTAAGAGTGTATGAGGACAAGAACGACTTTTATTTAATGATTGACTCCAAATTTAACATTGGACGAGAGAAAACTTTAATGCACACTAAAGAGTACTTTGACTTTTTTTTTTTTTTTTTTTTTTTTTTAAGCCTATTTCTAGGTAGAGAGAGAGAAACGGAGATTGTTGTTGTCGGCCTTGTAGCATGATCTCTTGTTGAGACCCCATTTCAAATCTGAGCCTCTTCCTTGATGAGTTCTTGCATGTTGTCACTCTCTAACTGTTGTTCTTCAACCACGGTAAACTCACCATTGTCAATCAAGTCTTGGATGATGTCGCGGATGGAGAAGCAATCCTCAGTGAGGTGACCGCAGCATTGGTGATAGTCACACCACTTGTGGTGGGCATGGTTGCGACATAACGGTTGTGGTTGCTTGTACCCTTGGAGAGGAGAAACTTGTCCCTTGGTTTTGAGAGCTTCGTAGGCTTCGGTGATGGTCATGCCATTGAGAGGGGTATAGACACGGTCGTTGGTGGCACCTTTGTGACTTTTAAGGGGTGAGCCACTTGAGCGTGCTTTACCGTGGACCTTTGCCTTGCTGTCGGTGAGCTCTTGCAAACGAGCCTTAAGTTCAGACACTTCTTCCTTGTGAATTTTCCTCTCGAGATCAAGACGGTCTTGCCACAAATCATCCTTGCGGCGGGCATCCTCGACAAGTCTATCCATTTGTTCCCCCATGGCTCTTATTATGTTGAGGAGCCTTTCGTTGGACACGGAGATGTTCTCACCCTTGTTGTTGTTGCTGTTGGAAGCCATTGGACCTATTGAGAGAACACGGTCGATCTTAGGTTGGCCCCACAAACATATTTTGAGTAAAATAATTGACCCACAAACAAAGGAAAAAGACTTAACCACATAAGAAAAATGACTTTTTTTATTATTTACAAAAGTCGAAAGGACGTGGTCCTTTTTGGAGTTTCTAGAAAAATAGTGGAATCGTCACACTAGTATATAGACCATCTCGCGGTCCCATATACTCATCGGATTCCACCACGCTTGTGAATCCTACATGTGCTGGGATTAAACTAAATTAATGTAGTAAAGCATACATGCGGGGACGGATTTTTATTTTCGTCCATAATAACCACTTAGGGACGGAGTTTTATTTCGTCCAAAACAACGAGTGGCATGTATGATTTGAAGACATTAGTTTAGGGAAATCTCGGCACATGGAAACCGACTTGAGTCACGGAGTGTTAGACCCTAACTAGAATGTGTGGTTTGTGCTCGGCTAAAGAGAGACTTAAAGGTCACCCCCGGCATGTAGTCGTGAACTACGCCACGGGCTGAGGTTTACCGCTTCGGAAGAGTCAAGGTCGAGTGGAGCTTGAAACTTCCTAGGACGGGCCTCGATGGGTTTGGGGTTGGACTTGTGCGATTCAATAGTGAGCAGTTGATAAGAATTGTGCGCGTAGTGTGAGGTCTAACAAGTGACAAAATATTTTTTTTTCAAAGGAAATAAAAAAAAACAAATAAGCACGTAATTTAAAACTTTCGAATCACCCGTGTGACCGACAAAAATAAAACAGAGAATTAAAAGATTGTTTTGTGTAGGCCCAGTGCCCACACACTATCAAAACTGCTCTGTTCTGTGCACTGTTCTGTTCCGGAAAGTTTCCCAGACGCGCGCGCTTTATGCTGTGAGGATGGGAGGCGCGCGCCTTAGGCACTAGAGGGAAGAGGCGCCCGCTTCTGGGCAGTACCTGCAAATTCCTGGGTTCAAGGGACTGACTTGACCCTAAATAAAAACACTTTTCTCCTGCAGAAACTGTTAGCACAATAACACGAAATTTGAAGGACAAGATGGAAGGTGGGCGATTCTGGTAATAAGGGTCGGACGCGCGCGCTTTAGGCCAAGAAGGCCGGAGGCGCGCGCTTCCTACCCTTTTTACCAGAATGCCCAGAAAACAGTTATAAGAACACCAAAAGTAGAAAATGCAAGTTTAACCCTCTATGACCCCAGCGGAGTTGCCACTGTAGATACCCCGGGGGACCACGGCTTGGCTAGAGCGGTGAATTATCCTAGGATGTCTACTTGATTTTAAGAGTCGCCACCTATGTTTTAGAGGAACATAAGAAAAACCTAAAAAGAGCCAATTTTATATACAAAACCAGAGATTCGGAAAAAGATGGGTTCGGGGGTTAGGTAACGGAGTGGGAAGTACTTAAACACCCACTCCGCCCCGCTTACGCGGGTCTTGCTACTTTTGGTGTTCTAATGCTAAATGTCCTTCAATTTAATGATAAGAGAAATATGCTAACAATTATAATAAAAAGAAAGGGAAAATTTATAGAGGAAAAATAAAGGAGAATTGCTTATTTATTGATTTATACTAAAGATTACATGTCGAATTATTGCTAGATAATTACATTAAGAAATGAGAATATAAATTAAAGGGGAATTAAAATGTTGGGATGTAACCTTGACCAAACTTCAATAGTAAAGTGGTCTTTTGGTTGTATCCCTTTTTATGGAGATTGCATACACATTAGAGATGAAGAAAGTATTTTAAAAGGTTTTTTGTTTAAGAAGTGATAAAGAGATAATATAAGATAAAACAAGAATTTAGAAGAAGAAGATGGACATTGTACCTTGTGCTTGCAAGAGGAAGGACCAAACTTTGTGTATAATGACTACCTTTGAAAATGGACTTTTGTGTGTTTAGAGTGTTTTTGACTCAAGAATTCTTCCTCCCTTTCCATGGTGGAATGAAGAGATATTTATAGGTGTTAGGGAAGTGTTTTTGGTCACAAAGATGGCCCTTCCCCGGATCAAGCCAATGCATAATGGCCTTGGGGGTTACAAATCAGAAAAGGAGGGAAATTTGGCCAAATCTGAGATTCTGGAAGCGGGAAGCGCGCGCTTCCCACCACCCTATGGGAGGAGCACGCCTCCCACAAAGGAGGGCAAAGGCGTGCGCATCCCAGCTTCAGAAAATTCATATTTTAGCCCAAATGTTAACCCAGTTATGCAGTTAAGCCCCAAAACTAACGGAATTAGTCCAAAAACTTAACGAACATCACGAAAGTCAACGAATATAAATGAAACAAAGACTCAAGGTTGACTTTGCCACTTAGTCAAATCCAAGACTAACGGATTAAGTCAGGAAGTTAACGGAAAGTAACGAAAGTTAACGAAAAGTAACGAAAGTTAACGAAAAGTAACAAAACTTAACATAAAAGAGGAAAACAAAGAATGTGTATGCAATCGGGACATGAGAGGTCCAAGGCGGGGTGTCTACAGTACCTTTCAAGTAGGATACACTGTAGTAGTGAACTCCATGTTCCTAATACGTAGTACGAAATCACTAGATAGTATCTCCCTTTAGCAAGAGTGCATCATCGCAGCGAACGCCGTGCCCCGAGTTACTCAGAAACTACTATAAGTGCTTTTTGTCTTTGCCTTTTATTTTATCACAAAAATTAGTGACTTTATCACTTTTAAGTACAAACAAACATGTTAACCAAGAATAAACCTACCGAAACAAAAAGGTCAGCATGTGCCGCTGCGAAGGCTTAAAACAAAAAACTAATTTTTTTTTTAATTACAGTGTTACCAGAAGTGTTGACAACACTCAGGGTAACACTTCTAAAACAGCAGATTAAAAAATACAAAGACCAAGAGATCTTTTCAAACTTGAAAATCTCTCGTGGTTAAGGGTCTTGGTAAAAATGTCAGCAAGTTGATACTTAGTATCAATATGCTTTATATTTATCAAATCTTTTTCAACCAAGTTTCTTAAAAAATGGTGACGGATATCAATGTGTTTAGTACGGGAATGTTGAACCGGATTTTTGAAATGTTTATAGAACTTAGATTATCACAATACATGGTCAAGATATTACTATCAAGACCATAGTCGTCTAACATGTGTTTTAACCAAATGAGTTGGGAACAACAACTACCGGCCGTGACATATTCGGACTCGGCAGTCGAAAGAGACACACAGTTTTGTTTACGACTATACCATGACACTAAGTTATTACCCAAAAAGAAACACCCCCCACTAGTACTTTTCCTATCATCCATGTCACCCGCCCAGTCAGAATCACTAAAACCAACAAGGTTGGTATTAGTATCCTTAGAAAACCATATTCCTAAATCACTCGTGCCTGACACATATTTGACAATCTTTTTGATAGCATTTAGATGAGAGAGTTTAGGACTGGCTTGATAGCGTGCACATACGCACACACTGAACATTAAATCAGGACGACTCGCGGTAAGTTAAAGGAGACTATCTATCATTGAACGATAGAAGGTTGGATCCACATCCTCCCCCCACTTGGTCCTTTCCCAACTTTGAGTGTAGAACCCATTGGTACTTTAGACACCTTGGCATGCTCCAACCCGAACTTTGTTACGAAACTTTTCGCATACTTGCTTTGTGAAATGAAGATCCCTTCATTCAATTGTTTCACCTGCAAACCAAGGAAAAAGTTTAGTTCCCCTATCATACTCATTTCAAAAGTTGATGACATGGCATCCACAAATTTTTTCAAAGCCGTTTCAGATGTGGAGCCAAAAACAATGTCGTCAACATATATTTGAGTTATGACAATGGTTTTACCATTTCTTAAGATAAACAAAGTCCTATCGGCTTCTCCTCTAACAAAACCATATTCCAACAAAAATTGAGTTAAGCGACCATACCATGCTCGAGGAGCTTGTTTCAAGCCATATAAGGCTTTTACAAGCTTATAGACATGGTGTGGTTTGAATGGATCTTCAAAACCTTTTGGGTGTTCAACATATATTTCTTTATCAATATATACATTCAAAAAGGATCCTTTCACATCCATTTGGTGCAATGTGATTTTAAGATAGCAAGCTATAGCCAAGAGGAGTCTTATGGACTCAATTCTATCCACAGGTGCGAAGGTCTCATCATAATCGATACCTTCAACCTGTGTGTAGCCTTGAGCCACAAGAAGAGCTTTGTTACGAACAATGTTACCCGTTTCATCACTTTTGTTTTTGAAAATCCTCATTTTATTTGAAATACCCTTTTGTTCTTTGAATATCTGCAGACCAGTTATTCATATCTGGATGTTGTCGGGAGAACAGTGGTGGTTTTGGAAAAGAATAATGTAGTTCCTGAGAACAACTCTTATGTCCAGGTAATCTCACATAGCTTCTGGTGTGATTATTTTCTTTGATTTAGTTCTTATCAATTTGGGCTTGATAAGCTAATGTAGGCAAGTAGAAAACCCCAAATAGTAACCTAGTTTCAGATTGAACTTTAGCGTACAAACCAGGTCTTCAGCACAAGTCACACCAAATTTCGGGTCAAATTGTGCGTATGAGTATTAGTTCCTTGGAACTTGTCTATGGATTGTGGAAGACAGTGCAATCTTTCATACCATTTGGCCATGCAAGTATAACCATATAAAATTCTTTTAAGTGACAGTCTCTATTATTTGTATCTTGGACAAGAGTCTGGTCCTAGTTCTGGGAGTCCACAACCCTCCTCCTCACCCCCACCCCCCCCCCCCAAAAAAAAAAAGAAAAAAGAAAAAAGAAAGAAACAACACCCAATCATTTTATGGTGCAGTGCCCAAAGACATATTTTTGTTAACCTGTATAGTTTCTTGATCTTTGGATAATCCTTAGAGAGTTCCAAGCTTACATATATATTTGTAACAACCGGCCCCATTATAATTTTTTTTTTTTTTTTTTTTTATTATGTTGGGCTATTATAAATTGAGTTATGGAATGGGTTTAATGTTGGCCCAATTAAATTAAAAACCCAATAAGGTTAGTTAACCTTTTCATAATAAGAATGGGAAACCATAATATATATATATATATACATATTAAAACCCTAAACCTACTATCATAATTCCTCCGCAAAGAACAAGAAACGGGGATCGAGGAGAGGGCAGCCGCAGCAAGGTTATACAGAGAGGGAGATCGGGTAGGAGAAAGGGAGAAAGAGAGAAGGTTGGAGATTGATCTTCAAGGTAAACCCTAACCTTCCTAACCTTTTCTTATTCATCTTGGATTAATGAAATCATTAGAAAATCATGGTTGGGGAACCCTAGATGAGAAGTGATGAACTAGGGTTTGAGTAATATGGGTTAAGAAGGAGAAGAAGATGATGAATGTGGTGTATGTGTGTGCGTGAAGCATGTGTGTGTGTGCGTGAAGTGTGTGTGTGTCCAGTGTGTGTGCGTTATGTATAAACTGTGTGTGTGCGTTAGGTGTGTGTACTGTGTGTGTGTGTATTCTGCGTGTGTACAGTGGGTGTGGCGTGGACGGTGTGTGTGTGTGTTCGGTGGGTGTACAGTGTGTGTGGTGTGTGCAGTGTGTGTGGTGTGTGCTGCGTTTGTGTGTGTACAGTGTGTGTGTCGAGTGTGTGAAAGTAGGGTTTTGTATGTGTTTTCCCAAGGTGAAATTAGTGCGTGAACAGTAACGTGAATAGTGATTTAATCAGTGAATAGTGATTTAATCAGTGAATAGTGATTAAGCTGTGAATAGTGATTTTACGTGCTGTGAACAGTGATTTTACGCGCTATGAATAGTGTCTGTGAATAGTAATTTCATAAGCTGGGAATAGTGTTTTAATTAGGATTAATGCAACCCTAAAACTTATTATTGGGAATTGAATTACTATAACCCTAAGGGTATTTTAGTAATCCGAAAGGGGTATTTTGGGAATACCAATAACGGTAGAACGAACCCTAACAAAGAGTTTAAGAAGATGAACTCGTGAAGCTAAGAAAGTAAAATAAAGTATAATGGGGACGGGGAATTAAAGTGATTCATATTCCTAAGAAATCCTCATTGCATGTTTGTAGATTGTGCACGTGATTTTGCTAAGTGAAGAACGCAAAGTCAGGTAAGGGATTACGTTCCTTAATTCTTGATGTCTCTATCCTTTAATGTAGGATTCCTATATATTCTTTTATGAGTAGTTACCTAGTGGCGGTAACATTTGAATTCTTAAAAGTTGTGAACGCCTTTTTAATGTTCCTACCCTTGACATGTTTTAAATCAATGGGTACCAAAACATATCTTTGAAATTGTATGGTGTTCTCGTACCTTGAACACTAAGTTGAAACCTTGCTATATCTTAATGTAGTATAGACATTCGTTTACTTTGCTATATCTTAATGTGGTATAGACATTCGCTTACTTCGTTATATCTCAATGTGGTATAGACGGACTAAGTAGGTTAATCTAGTTTGAAATGAAAAAGAACTAGACTTTGGTACTGCTTAAATGAAGTAGTTGATTATCATGATAAATCTTACCTAAATGCCCTGATCAGGCATTGCACCTGAAATGGTGACGATATCTTGGAATTGACGGACTTGAAAGTAAATGCCACCCTTCTTTTGAAAAATGTTATTGTTAACTGTTTGAATCTTAGCGGTTAACTCAATATTTAAATGAAATCTCATCCTTGAAAATACTATCATTGTTTCGTTCTTCCGGTCATCTCTCCTTAGAAAACCGGAGAGATCCCGTATGAACTTACTGAGCATTGTTCGCTCACCCCTTCCATAATATTTGTTCTCCAGGATATAAATAGGAGGAGGTCTCGATGGACAAAAGAGGAGTTGTTAAGGTGATAATGAAGACCTTGACGATGAAGATTGAAGGAAGTCTTTTAGTAGTAGTTAGAAAGAACTATTTATGAATGTTTATTTAAATGATGGTTATAATTAGCCGTAGGAGTTTTGAAAGACAATTAATTCGCTTCCGTTATTTATTTTGAATAGTGGTTAGAGATACTAGCCGTTGATGTTTGAATTATTGTTTAAGACCGTTGTTTTCCCGCGTTTGGGGACGGGTTTTATTAAAGGATATTATATTATAACACTCCGAAATTCGGGGTGTTACAGTTGGTAATCAGAGCTCCGGTTTAGGTTTACATGGGAGACTATAGAAAGAAGTTAAGACTATGAGGATAAATAGTACTTAACATAGATTGGGCTTTAGAACTCTGATAAGAAAGATAGTACTTTTGAGGAAACTTTCTAAATTAGGAAACTTTCTAAGTTGAGGAACTTTCCAAATAAGGAAACTTACTATTTTGGGAAAGAACCTAAGATAGGAAACGTCTTTTTTTTTATGTTTTTCTTTTATATGCTTAAGATGACGGTTATTTGACTTTAAGTATGTGATTCTAACGTTGATCGTGTCCAAATTATAGGAAATGAACGGACTTAAGGACAAGATGATGAAGAATATGAGGCATAAGACACCGAAAGAAAGGGCAGCTCTGAGGCATGCATGGACTGTCAGAAAGCTCAAGAAGCAGCTTAAACATGAAGAGAAGAAATCAGACGCTACATTTGAGCGATGGATGTATACTAGGGAAAGGTGGCATAAAGCGGTAGATGAAGTGGAGAAGCTAAAAGAGGCTGTGAATAAGCAGGACGTGTATGAAGCCTCGATAAGGGAAGAATATTACAGAAATTACTACAAAGTCCTAGAACTTGAGGAAGCACCCAATGTGGGGGAAATGGGAGCCAATGAGGAGATAGAGGGACTAGAAGAGGAAGAAGCGGTAGAGAGAGAGGTCATAGTGGAGGGCAATGAAGCTGCCCCAATTGTGATCGAAGATGAGGAAGAACTGGAGGAAGCACCGGTTCGTAGGCCGAGAGGAAGGCCAAGAGGTTCAAAGAGTGCACCAAGGGTCCCTAGTGGAAGGCCTAGGGGAAGGCCTAGGAAGAATGTAGGCCGTGATTGAGGAACGAAATTTAGAATTTTTTTTTATTCTTAGTATTAATAGCTAGCTTAGTCAGTTAGATTCTTTTAGTAGAACTCTCGTTTTGTTTGAATTCCAAAATTCTTTTAATAAAATTATTGAAGTTATTTTAGCATATAGTCTTGTAAATTGTCTTGTTTTAAAGTTGTGGCAAACGAACTAACTAAAACAAGAAATAGTGGTCAAATGAAAAGATCATGAATGAAATTGGCTTAGTGAAACAGCCAAGTGAAAGTTAGTTTCGGTCAGAGTAGAATGATTGAAACAAGCATAAGCGGACTAATGAAATGGCCAAGGCAAAGAAGTACCAAAGAAATCTTTTGAAATGAATGTATGATTGGTCGGGGAAGACGGCCAAATATAACCGAAAGTATGGTCTAGTGAAATGACCTATGAAAGTAAATCAAGATTCATAGAAAGAAATAATAAAGATAGGGGTATAATGAGACCCAAGAAATGTAGTAAAATTTACTATAATAAGAAAGTGTTGGCTTAGTAAACGGCCATAGGTCTAAGTGAATGACCTTTATTTAGATAACAAGCCTAGTAAGGCGACCTCAGTGTATGTTGTGAAAGTAAAAGTATAAAGTACGCGAGAGCGTGTAAAACGTTTTGTATTCGCAGTATTAATAGATATCCTGTTATCCTCAGATGTCGAGGAACAACAGAAGGAGCAATGCTGGAAACGATGGTGGACAAGATCCCAACATGACTAACTTACTACAGACATTAGCTCAGACAATGGCTGGAATCGGCCAAGTAGTGCAAGGATTGGCAACTCAGCAGCAGCAACCACAACCTCAACCAGTGACACAGAGAGATCCTCTTGAGTCATTTCAGAAAAGAAACCCAGAATCATTCTCTGGAGAGCCAAAAGATAAGCCAGAGGATGGATAAAAGACATGGAGAAGATTTTTGAGACGTTGACTTGCACAACGGAACAACAGGTGGTGTTTGCAACGTTCATGTTTAAAGGGAAGGCTCTTAAATGGTGGGAAGCCGAAAAGAGAGCATCAGCTGCGCGTGGAGATGAGGCCTTCACGTGGAACAGGTTTAAGACGGTGTTTTATGAGAAGTATTACCCCGCAAGTGTCCGCAATGAGAAAGTAGCGGAGTTCCTGATGCTGACTCAGGGTAGCATGACCGTAGATGATTACTGCGCGAAGTTCACAGAGCTGCTGGAATTCGCTCCGACTTTCTTTGATAACGAGGGGCAGAAAGCCCGTAAGTTTGAAGCGGGATTGAGTGACCGCATAAGGTTCAGGATTACACCTTTAATGCTGCCAACATACAGTGACATTGTGGACCGGGCAAGGTTGGTAGAAAGAATCTGATAATTACCGCAGCAAGAAAGAGGAAAAGAAGAAAGCCATTGAAAAGGAATCGACTGGATGGAAGGAAGTTCCGGAGGATGGAACCGAGATGGGGGTAACAAGCGAAAAGCCAGTGATGAAAATCGTGGGAAAGAAGGTACTGGGAATAAGTATCAGAACAAGGGCTTCAATAACCGCCGAGATGGAGACAAAAATGATGCTCGTGATAAGGGAACGGGCGAGAAGTGTCAGTCCTGCCAGGGAAGGCACAAAACTGAAGACTGCTGGTTCAAGGAAAAGAAATGCTACAACTGCGACAAGATGGGACACCCGTATTGGAAATGCCCAGAACCAAAGAAGAATAACAATGCACAGGGGCTAAGGATGGCGACAAGGACAAAGGTGGAGGCCGTGATCGTGTGTTCACTATGACGGCTAGAGATGCAAGAGCTTCAAACGATCTGGTAGCAGGTACTCTTCGACTCTGCCTTCGAAATGTATATGCTTTGATTGATACGGGCGCTACGCACTCCGTTATTAGTACTCGAGTAGCGAAGCAAATGAATTTGAAATCTGAAAAGTTAGAGACGCCTCTAGTGATAGATACACCTACTAGAGAATCGATTCCTATTGTGTCTATATATAGAAAGTGCCCGTTAAGCATAGGCGAAATGGAACTAGAGGTGGATTTGATCGAATTAGAGGTGGGAGAGTTTGATGTGATTTTAGGGATGGACTGGTTAGCTGCATACCATGCCCATGTTGACTGTTTCAAGAAGGAGGTTCACTTTAGGTTGCCATCTGGTGAAGAGTTTCGTTTTCAAGGCGTGAAGCCTAGAACCAGATTGGACTTCATCTCTGTGATGAGAGCTCGCAGGTTGCTAAGAAAGGATGTGAGGGGTTTTGGCTTACGTTGGAAAACCGATAGTGGGGAGATTAGTATAGAATCTTTGTCAATAGTTAGAGAATTTGCAGATGTGTTTCCAGAGGAATTGCCTGGTATACCACCAGAGAGGGAAGTGGAGTTCTCTATCGATTTGGCACCAGAAACCGCGCCAATATCAAAGGCACCTTACAGAATGGCTCCGGCAGAATTGAAAGAGCTAAAAGAGCAACTACAAGAACTGTTGGATAAGGGTCTGATTAGACCAAGTGTATCGCCATGGGGTGCACCTGTATTATTCGTGAAGAAGAAGGATGGGTCAATGAGAATGTGTATCGACTATAGAGAATTGAACCGCGTGACGGTAAGGAATCAGTACCCATTACCCAGGATTGATGACTTATTCGACCAACTTCGGGGAGCATGTTACTTTTCGAAGATAGATTTGAGATCTGGTTATCATCAGTTAAGGGTGAAAAAGGAAGACATTGCGAAGACGCCTTTAGGACGAGGTATGGTCACTACGAGTTTTTGGTGATGCCTTTTGGTTGACTAATGCGCCTGCCGCGTTTATGGAGTTGATGAATAGGGTATTTCAGGAACTTCTGGACAAATGTGTCATAGTATTCATTGATGATATTCTAGTCTACTCAAGGACTAAGGAGGAGCACGAGGAGCAATTGAGGTTAGTGTTACAAATCTTAAGGGAACAACAATTGTATGCTAAGTTCAAGAAGTGCGAATTCTGGTTGGAAAAAGTAGCGTTCTTAGGCCATGTTAATATCTAAGGATGGGGTAGAAGTGGACCCGACAAAGATAGAGGCTATCGTGAACTGGGAGAGGCCTACTACTGTTAGTGAAATAAGGAGCTTTTTGGGTTTGGCTGGTTACTATAGGAGATTCGTTGAAGGTTTCTCTAAATATCTGTGCCATGACAAGACTGACTCAAAAAGGAGTAAAATACGTTTGGTCAGAGGAGTGTGAGAAGAGTTTTCAAGAGTTGAAGCGACGATTGGTGTCTGCACCCGTTCTTACATTACCCTCTGGATCAGACGGGTTTGTAATTTATAGCGATGCGTCGATTAAGGGATTAGGCTGCGTGTTAATGCAGAGTGACAAGGTTATAGCCTATGCATCAGGACAATTGAAGGTCCATGAAAAGAACTACCCGACTCATGATTTAGAATTAGCCCGGTAGTATTTGCATTGAAGATTTGGAGACATTACTTATATGGGACGACATGCCAAATTTATACGGATCATAAGAGTCTTAAGTACAATTTTACTCAGAAAGAGCTTAACATGAGGCAAAGGCGATGGCTCGAATTATTAAAAGACTATGATTGTGAAATCTTATACCATCCTGGGAAAGCCAATAAGGTGGCGGATGCCATGCGCTAAGTAGGAAGAATCATGGAACCCTAGCGACGTTAAAGCCTAAGGAGGTAAGTACGTGGAGTCGTATCGAGATGTTAGGCGTGAAGGTAAAAGTTCAAGGCTATATGGCACATTTGAGTGTACATCCTACGCTGTTGGATAGAATCAAAATAGCGCAAGTAACTGATGAAGAAGTGAGCAAAGTACGTGCAAACTTAGTGGAAGGGAAATGGAAGGACTTTCGTATGGGAGAAGACGGATTGTGAGGTACCAATCAAGGATTTGGGTGCCAAGCAACGAAGACATCAAAGAGAGATTCTAAATGAAGCTCATTGTTCGAGTTTTCTGTGCATCCGGGAAGCACAAAAATGTATAGAGATCTGAGGGAATCTTATGGTGGAATCATATGAAGGGAGATGTGGCAGAATTTGTGTCAAGATGTTTAGTTGTCAACAAGTAAAAAGTGAGCATCAAAGGCCTGCAGGATTATTACAGTCGTACCTATCCCTGAATGGAAGTGGGAACACATAGCTATGGATCTAGTAGTTGGATTACCGAAGACGTTGAAAGGGTATAACGCAATTTGGGTGATAGTAGATAGGCTCACTAAATCGGCCCATTTCTGGCAATCAAGGTGACAGATTCGCTAGAAAAGATGGCTAAGTTGTATATGGTGAGATTGTAAGGTTGCATGGGATACCGGTGTCAATAGTGTCTGATAGAGATGCGCGATTCACGTCAAAATTTTGGAAAAGTCTGCAACAAGCTTGGGGACAGAGTTGACGATGAGTACAGCTTTTCACCGCAGACCGATGGGCAATCAGAGAGAACTATTCAGACATTGGAAGATATGTTAAGAGCTACATCGTTGGATTGGCAAGGGACCTGGATGAACATTTGCCATTGGTAGAGTCGCATATAATAACAGTTTCCATGCTAGTATTGGAATGGCACGTACGAGGCACTGTATGGGCGAAAGTGTAGATCACCGACTTGTTGGGACGAAGTAGGTGAAAGGAAGTTGACTGGACCTGAAATAGTCCAAGTGACGGCGGACAAAGTGCAACAGATAAGGAATGGTTGTTGACCGCTCAGAGTAGACAGAAATCTTATGCCGATCGTAGGAGGCGTGATTTAGAATTTCAAATAGGGGATAGAGTGTTTTTGAAAATCTCACCAACTAAAGGAGTTATGAGATTCGGTATTCGCGGAAAGCTAAGCCCGAGTACGTGGGACCGTTCGAAATTTTGGAAAGAATTGGAGCAGTGGCTTATAAAATTAGCCTTACCGCCGGTGCTAGCGGGAGTGCATAATGTGTTCCATGTATCGATGTTAAGGAAGTACCTTTTCCGACCCAAGCCAGTGATCGAGTATAAGCAGCTTAGAGTTCGAGCTGAT
>JAOWBW010000687.1:514652-713006 GCA_026119855.1 Campanula takesimana
TGTTAGCACAAGAGCAACGAGAGTCCACAAAGGAGAACGCCATTTATTTTGTCAGTCGCCGATTCCAAGGAGGCGAAAAGAACTACTCTGTCCTAGAGAAGTCATGTGCAGCATTGGTTTGGGTCACTCAAAGGCTCAAACACTATATGGAAGCTTTTCCGATCAAGCTAGTAGCAAGGTGGACCCGCTCCGCTACATCTTCGAGAAGACTGTCATGTCAACAAGAATAGCCAATGGTACTTCATGCTCGCCGGCTACGATATCACTTACGTCACACTAAAATCCGTCAGGGGGAAAGTGTTCAGTGACCAGCTGCCGAATTCCCGTGTGACGAAGTGAAGGGGGAAGATGTACAGTTCCCCGACGAGCATTTAATTTGTACCACAACGAGGAAGACAAGTGGCAATTTTTTTTCGATGGCGCCGACAATAAACACGGTTTTGGTATAGGGGTATTGCTTGTCGATCCAAAAGACATCTACACTCCCATCACCATACGCCTGGAATTCGAAGCTACCAACAACATTGCGAGTACGAATATGCATAGCAGGGCTCGAAGCAGCTATCGAAAAAACGTCACGGAACTAGAAGTGTTCGCGACTCTTTGCTTCTTATCAATCAGCAATCGGGTAAATGGCGAACCCAAAGACCCGACTCTCCAACAGTATGGTCAGCACCTTGAAGGACTGGTTGAACAATTCCAAGAGATCACTTTCAACTACCTGCCAAGGGGATAAGAATCGCTTCGCCGATGCACTGGCCACTATAGCTTCATTAGTTGAAATGCCCAAAGGAAAAAATGGTGAAGCCTTTCAAAATTGCTCGAAGGAACAGTCCGGCATATTGCATGAGTATCGAAATCAACGAGGTTCAAACAAACTCTCCGTGGTATTCAGATATCATGAACTTCCTCAAAGACGGCACTTATCCCGAGAACAACATCAATAAGAAGTCTCAAGCAGCTCTGCAAAGGTTAGCCTCTCGGTATGTACTGATTGGAGACCGAGTATATAAAAGGCACCACGACGGGATCAATTTCTTATGCGCCAATGAGACCGAAGCTCAAGAGATAATGTGTGAAGTGCACGAAGGAGAATGTGGACCCCACATGAATGGGTTTATGCTAGTCAAGAAGATACTTCGCATTGGTTACTATTGGAGCACTATGGAACGAGACTGTATCGAGAAAGTCAAAAAGTGTGCCAAGTGCCATTTCCACGCTAATCTACAACATGCTCCACCCTCACAACTTTACAACATGGTCACACCTTGGCCTTTCTCTTGTTGGGGGATAGACATCATCGGTAAAGTTCATCTGCGGGAGCAATGGGCAGTCATTCGTCCTAGTAGCAGTCGACTACTTCAAAAGTGGGTCGAAGCACAAGCCTATCGAACCCTCAACGCCAAGAAAGTGGCCGAATTGTAAAGATTAATATCATGTGCCGATACGGCGTGCCTCATGAAATCATTTCCGACAACGGCTCTCACTTCGAGAAGGAAATGGATGCACTTTTGGTAGAATACAAGATCACAAGCACAAGTCATCCCCTTACCGGCCCCAAGCAAATGGCGCAGTCGAAGCAGCAAATAAGACCATCGAGACCATCGTCAAGAAAGTGGCCTCAACAGGAAGGGATTGGCCCGAGAAGCTACCATAGCATTGTGGGGCTACCGCACATCGATACGATCCGCAACAGGAGAAACTCCTTATGCATTGGTCTATGGTTCTGAAGCCGTACTCCCTATCGACTTGAAGTCCCATCTCTACGGGTCCTCCTCGAGAACAAGTCAACGAGGTCAACTG
This sequence comes from Campanula takesimana, assembly GCA_026119855.1. Taxonomy (NCBI): domain Eukaryota; kingdom Viridiplantae; phylum Streptophyta; class Magnoliopsida; order Asterales; family Campanulaceae; genus Campanula; species Campanula takesimana. The sequence goes on from JAOWBW010000687.1 coordinate 516,456, forward strand.
GATGCAGAGTCGATACGAACAGCTAGCCTTACTCGACGAAAAAAGGTTAAGGGCACTACGAAGCACGCAGAGCAGCATATCATCAAGGATGGCAAGAGCTTTCAACAAAAAAAGTGAAGCCTCGAAACATCAATGTGGGAGATTTGGTCTTAAGACAACATCCTCCTAATGCCATGAATCCCCTGGGGAAATGGGGACCCCGATGGATCGGTCCGTACATGGTCAAAAAGATACTAAGCGGGTGGTGCAGTCCGGCTCGTGGATTTAGATGGTGACCAGCTGCCAAAGAGGTCAACCTCGACAAGCTCAAGAGGTTCTACGCTTAATAAACAAAGACCATTAAAAAAAAAAAAAAATAATAAATAAAATCGCTCGCTAGGTTGAAAACCCGCAAGGGCGGCCTAGGCAAAAAATAGAGCACGTGCAAAAAAGAAGCCCGCTAGATTGAAAACCCGCAAGGGCGGTCTAGGCAAAAAAACAGGGTGCACCAAAAAAAAAAAAAAAATAAAAAATAAAAAAAAATGGTTCTTTGTTTGTTTGAACTACGAAGACCTGAGCCTCCCAACTGGAGGAACGTAGGCAACCTTCGGGTGCGGTCTAAAACATATCAAAAATACCCAATTCACTTCAAATAACAAAATGCAATTTTTATTCATTCAATGAATTATTCAAACCATTACCAACGGATTTATTGAGCAACAAAGACATCAAAATATTAAATCCTAAACAAAAGTGTCTAAATTGCAATCTCTTAGGTACTAAGAAAAATCCAATTTTCTCTTAGCTTTCAAAGGACCGCCCGATCGTTTTTCAATCCTTTTCTTCTTGGGTAGCGAAGGAGCACTTAATACGCACCGAAACCTTTCTGTGCTGCAGCACGTCTCCTAGAATAAAAGTCATCCAAAGGAGTACCGAAAGGGTCAGCGAGAATGTTACTCGAATCAACAGCAGCCTCTCTATATCTCAAAGTGCTGCTAGAGCTCAAAACCCTGTCCCAACAACTCGGCACGAAGCACATCAACCCAAGTGATGCCACGGTAAAGGGTGCCAAATAAATAATCCAAGTAGCTCTCGGGAAGGAAGACACTCCCCCGATGCAGAGGAGCGAAAGCCCAACGATTGCGGTCATCTCCCCCAAGCCGATTGAAGCTCACTCGAGAAGTCAGGACCCATGTAAGCAACTGGACGAAGCATTCCATCCCTCGGAAAAGGAATTGTCTGTTGGTGACCAAACTCCGCAAAACCCGCTCTGGCTGGTTAAAAGGAAGAATCTCTCAAACCGGGCACAACCACGTGCTGATGAAAACCAAGATTCCATTCCACAAAAGGACGAAGACCCCAAGAAGGAGGACACCACTCAATATCGACGGTCACCCGAGAGGCAAAGAATTTCTTCCAATCCTCTTCAGATAAATCCGGATCAACAACTTCCTCCTATGAACAGCAAAAGGAGACAATCACCATCCGGAGAATAAATTCTGAAGTGTTCTCGAAGCCATATGGTCAAGAGCAAAGGGCTTCCCCGACACATCTTGCCCGTCCTGTGTAACTCATCAAGACCATGCAACGTCTCCCCTACAATAAGAGGAATTACACTAAACCGCTGGTCCTTAGCTTGCAAAATAATCTCAGCCAACTGCGCGTCCGCAGTCCCGAAAGGTGTAACAAACAATACTTCGCTGAGAGAGAGACAAACAGCCATGGGCATTTCTTTTGAAAGATTGAACCACCGGGTCCTCCGAGTGCAAACTGAAGAACATCGGCAACTCAGTTATGTCAATCACGGTACCGTGCAACATCTTCCTCACATCCTCAACAGGGAGATTCAGTAACTCAACCAAGAGTCGACGGCACCACGGTGATATTGGGGACGGCAATCCGACCGGCAAAAGGCACGCCAAGGATGGCCCCGAAATCGTCAACAGTCGTCACCATTTCATTAGCTGAAAGGTTGAAAGTATGGCTGTCGCAATCCCAGAAAGCCGCGGCAGCTCTCAACAAATCCCAATCCGGTTTCAACGTCCGCAAAGTGAAAAGAATTCGGAACCCGAAGTCTTTAATGAAGGCCTTCTTGGGATGGGTCTTGAAAGAATACACAAAAGTCCCAAGTCCTTTTCATACGCACTAACGACCTTGGCGTCAAGGGCAAAAGAATTGGAAGCCATGGAAAATGTTGATCACAAGCGAAGTTAATCAATAATATGATGTTCAAAAATGGCAGAAAGGAGCTGTGAGAATCAAGTGGTCGAACAGAAGATAATATTATAGCTGTTGGAGGCTCTTTTGGTCAGCAAACGTCAAGCCCGGAATTCCGCCTCCCAGACGCGCGCGCCACCCGCCATCAGAATGAAGCGCGCGGCGTCCCAAGCCTACATAGGAAGGCGCGCACCTCCCAGGTCTAAATCGCTTGAAGAAAGGGCCTTGTCAGAGATCTCCAGCCTAAATCAAGACACTGTCCCGATCCTCGGACACACAGTTGGGCACACCTTTTCTGGTCCGCCCTTAAGGCACGTCAAAAATCGAAAGCAGGATAGAAACTCCCACTCATAAGTAGGCTGTCCTCTTCAAAAAAATTCCGAGCTCCCTAAGTTCTGTCACGGGTTGCCACGCCCCCCTCAAAAGTCAATCTCAACATTTCATCCCCAGCAGGAACATTTTTCTGGTCGCGGTCAACTGTGCCCGTTACCCCACAATTTCAAAGTCAAGTGTGACTCCAAATGGCACGAGACTTCAAAACAATATTTCATCAAACGGATTCACTAACGGATTCGTCAACAAGGGTTCACCAACGGACTCATCCAAAGGATTCACTAACGGATTCATCAAACGGATTCACCACGGATTCGTCAACAAGGGTTCACCAACGGACTCATCCAAGGGATTCACTAACGGATTCATCAAACGGATTCACCAACGGATTCGTCAACAAGAGTTCACCAACGGACTCATCCAAGGGATTCACTAACGGATTCATCAAACGGATTCACCAACGGATTCGTCGACAAGGGTTCACCAACGGACTCATCCAAGGGATTCACTAACGGATTCATCAAACGGATTCACCAACGATTCGTCAACAAGGGTTCACCAACGGACTCATCCAAGGGATTCACTAACGGATTCATCAAACGGATTCACCAACGGATTGGTCAACAAGGGTTCACCAACGGACTCATCCAAGGGATTCACTAACGGATTCATCAAACGGATTCACCAACGGATTCGTCAGCAAGGGTTCACCAACGGACTCATCAAGGGATTCACTAACGGATTCATCAAACGGATTCACCAACGGATTCGTCAGCAAGGGTTCACCAACGGACTCATCCAAGGGATTCACTAACGGATTCATCAAACGGATTCACTAACGGATTCGTCAACAAGGGTTCACCAACGGACTCATCCAAGGGATTCACTAACGGATTCATCAAACGGATTCACCAACGGATTCGTCAACAAGGGTTCACCAACGGACTCATCCAAGGGATTCACTAACGGATTCATCAAACGGATTCACCAACGGATTCGTCAACAAGGGTTCACCAACGGACTCATCCAAGGGATTCACTAACGGATTCATCAAACGGATTCACCAACGGATTCGTCAACAAGGGTTCACCAACGGACTCATCCAAGGGATTCACTAATGGATTCATCAAACGGATTCACCAACGGATTGGTCAACAAGGGTTCACCAACGGACTCATCCAAGGGATTCACTAACGGATTCATCAAAAGGATTCACCAACGGATTCGTCAACAAGGGTTCACCAACGGACTCATCCAAGGAATTCACTAACGGATTCATCAAACCGGTTCACTAACGGCCTCATTCAAAACATTCAGCCGGCAGGTTCACCTAACGGATCATGCCACCCCCTCTATCAACAAAAGCCGCTCACACAGGGAGCGCACCACTATCTCTCGCAATTTCAAATTCCTGCTTTCATCGAGTCTTTGCTTTTTCTTGGTGATGTCCTCGGCGGGGGTTTTTAACTTTCGTCGACGCATTTTGCTTTGCAATCCACGTCGCCGAGGGGCTCTGTAGACACCCCGCCTTGGACCTCTCACCCTGATTGCACATTTGATGTTGTGTTTCTCCCCATTTTAAGTGTTCCTCGTGAGTTCCTGTCACTTCCGTTAAGTTCCTGACTGACTTCGTTAAGTCCAGGGACTAAACTGAATGACAGGGCTGACTTTCTAGTCCATTCTGTCAAAATTGCCTTCTCTGAGTCGCGCGCCTCCTACAGGAGGAGCCAGGCGCGCGCGCCTCCCACCCCCAAAGCAGGAAGCGCGCGCCTCTGGGCGTCAGTTACAGATTTCTGGCCAGGATTCCCTCCCTTGCTCAATTTACAGGATTTTGCCCGGGAAGGATTTCTTGGTGACTGAGTTTGGCACCAAAAACACCCCTCTTTCACCTATAAAAACCTCTCTTTACCTCCATTTTTCAGGATCGAAAACTCAGACCGAAAATTGAACTTACAAAAACTATACCAAAATCACTTTCTAAAGGTTCTCCAAGGATCTCTCCAAGCAATATTTGAAGTTCTCCAAATTGTAGGTAAAAATCCATCTTTTCCTTTCTTTTCTACTTCATCTCCTCTCTCTCTTTTTATTTTAATCAAATGTGCAATCACCCAAATCATTTTGGGACATGACTCTAGTGATCACCTCATCTCATTGAGGTTGGTTAAGGAGTTATCTCCTACATTCCAAATCCTATTTTAAACCCCCCTTTTTATAACTTAAAGAAGAAGAAGAAGAACGTTATCATTCATGTAGATTTTGATCAAGCAAGACCAACTTTAGTTGGGCGAGATGGGTGTTTCGGTACTTCCCATCTTGTAATCTAACCCCCGAACCTCAAAACAAAGAATCTCTGTTTTCGTAATCAAATTTAGGCTACAATAAATAGGTTTTTCTTATGTTCCTCAAAACATAGGTGGCGACTCTAAAATCAAGTTAGACATCCTAGGATAATTCACCGCTCTATCCAAGCCGTGGTTCCCCGGGGTATCTACACCTTCAAGAACCAATACCAAGGCAACACCACTCACTGGCCCACAAGGAAAGAGCTCGAGAATACCACTCAAAGAGACAACGAGTCCTTCATTGACTTCACAAGGAGATGGAATGACAAACTCTCTGAAATTGTTGAGAGGCCGAACACAAAAGAACAAATGGACATCTTTCTCAAGTGTCTCAAGATTGATCTCCGCACCCACCTAAGTGGGGCTTGCTACTCCGACTTCTCCCAAATGTATGAGGCGGGGGTACGCATGGATGACTTGCTCAAGGAGATTAAGAAGGCCACTCCTACTTACCGATACAAGGCCGCTTCCAACTCCACAAAAGAGGCCCCAGTCAACGCCGTCACTATCGATAAGGGGAATTACAAAAAGGTTCCTCCACCCCAAGGGAAGATGTCCCGAAATGACCGTGTCTACACGCCTCTCCAAGGCATGACTCAAACTGAAGTTTTCGAGGTCCTCAAAGCAATGGGTCAAGTCACACCCGTGCAAGGGTACCAACCCAAGACGGTCCACCCCAATCATGCTCACCACAAATATTTTGGCTACCACCAATATAGTGGCCACACCACCAAGGATTGCTTCATTCTCCGCAATGTCATTCAAGATCTACAGACAAGAAAGAATTTGTAGTGACTAATGGCGAATATGTCAATGTAATAGAAATAGGAGAACTCGAGGGGACCACCCATTCAATCCCAATTGTGAATGGGGGCCCCTATGTTATGAATAAACTTGACAATTCTTGTTATGTTGTAACTTACGATGAGGTAATGAGGGAAGTACTAGAGAATAGGAAAAAGAAGCAAGATGGGAACGTCAACATGCTAACTCGATCCGGCCGAGTGATAGCAAGCAACCCTTCCACTTCCGCACCAAGCTCCTCTTCTCAAAGGCCGCAAACTCGCGACACTCCCGAAGATCCTCTACTTGTCCAAGTCAAGAAAACTCAAGCCAACATCTCTATTTGGGACCTCATTGCATCCTCAAAGAAACACGGGATCTTGTCATCCGCAATCTCGATGATACATCAGTTTCTCCCGATACTACTCCCGAGGACCTCACGGCAATGATCGGTCGCATCCATTTTGGCAACGTCATCACCTTTGCCGATATGGACCTTCCACCATTTGGTTCCGACCACAACGAGGCTATTTACCTCAAGGTACGAGCAAGGGGGAGGCCCGTCTCAAGAGTCTTAGTGGACGGTGGCTCTGCACTCAATCTCATGCCTGGAAGAATCATGGGCATACTGGGGCTTAAGGATTCCGATTTGAAACCTTCTACTCAAGTAATCTGAGGTTATGACAGCACCGCCCGTACAGTCATGGGCATGATTGAAATAGACATTGAGTTTGGGAGCATGGTCATGTCCGTTCCATTCCAAGTGCTTGACATCCCGGCATCGTTTAACTTACTTTTGGGTCGACCATGGATTCACAGTGCTAACGCCATCCCGTCAACTCTCCACCAATGTGTCAAGATCCGAAATGGTGATGAAATAGTGACCGTCATGGCTGAAAACGTCACTATCCACAGAAAAGGTGAGCCCGTCCACCAAGTTCAGCATGGTTTACCAGACTCCACTCTCTACGGCGTCTCAATCAATGCCATTGACAAAGAAGGGGGAAACGGATCATGGACCCCCAGCAACCACAAAGTCCTCCGCATGATGAGGAATATGGACTACTTCCCTAGTTTAGGCCTAGGGAAATATCAACAAGGAATCCTACATCCTGTGCAAGTCCCATTCGTTAAAAAACACCTTCGGTTTGGGGTACGAGCCTTCCAGAGAAGACTTGAAACAAGAGCAAGCAATCAAGAACGAAAAGGCCCGAGCTCGTAAAGAAGGCCGTCGTTATGAGGTCCCTAATCTAAAGCCTTACCTCAAGACTTTGAATGGCTATTTTGTCCGCCAAGGGGAAGACGTTCCATACATGATCTTTCCCGAGCCATGGGTTAACAATAAGGGTGTCAAAAAGCCCGGTCTCGAAATCTTCTCCAATTGTGAGATCCAAAAATTCGAAAGGGAACCAACCCCCCTGTCGCCCCGTGAATGGTGGGGAAGGAAGGTGACTTTAGAGTCCGAGACAGAAATCACTGTGGGGGAAGAACTGACAGATTTAGCCTCCATGTTCGAAGAGCTTGCCATAATGAATGAATGCCAAGTCAACGCCATCCATGGCACCATCACCATAAACGAGACTATCAGTGAGATCCCGCCAAGCTCTGAGCCGATCAACAATTGGTATTCAACGAAAGGGCCCGTGGTATCCGAAGAATTCTTAGTCCAAGAAATGGGTTGCATACCCCGCACAGCAACAAAGGAAGAGCGGCTCACACTTACTTTCGAGTCCGAGAGTGTCTCTAATACCCTCACCCAAGAAGATTTGGAGGCCATAGCCGAGCATGTGTTTCCTTTCTTTGCTAATGAAAAATTTGATATTTCTGAGTACCCTGAAATTGCAAACATCATAAATGATGAATTAACTAATAATGAACTTAATGAACAAGTTAATAACGATTCAAATTATGATGAAATAGACCACAAAAACACAACATACTTAAATGAACTTGCTCAACAAGTCCGTAGTCGTGGTGAAAATGGTCCAAAGGCTGACGAATAATTGCATGTTATTAATCTGGGTACCGAGGAAGAACCAAGAGAGACTAAGATCGGAAGCTTCTTCAAGGGGGACGACAGAGACAGATTGACTGCACTACTACGGGAGTTCGTGGATGTGTTCGCATGGTCATACAAAGACATGCTGGGTTTGGACAGAAAGGTAGCGGAGCACAGAATTCCGATCAGAGAAGATGCCAAGCCGATAAAACAGAAGCTCAGAAAGATAAAGCCAGAATGGTCTCTGCAAGTCAAAGAAGAGATCGAGAAGCTCCTCAGTGTGGGTTTCATCAAGGTTATCGAGTATCCGACATGGTTAGCCAACATCGTGACAGTCAGAAAGGCAAACGGCAAGGTTCGAGTTTGTGTGGACTTCCGGGATTTAAACAAAGCATCCCCAAAGGATGATTTTCCACTCCCTAACATCGACATGCTGGTCGACTCCGCTGCTGCCTATGAGGTTCGCTCATTCGTGGATGGGTTCGCTGGGTACAATCAGATTCTCATGGCCGAGGAAGATCAACATAAGACAGCCTTCACAACACCGTGGGGTACCTTTTGCTACACAGTTATGCCATTTGGGTTAAGAAACGCTGGGGCTTCCTACCAAAGAGCCGTGATAGACTTGTTCCACGATATGATTCACAAAGAAATCGAGGTCTATGTGGACAACATGATCATTCACTCCAAAGGGACCGATGGTCAACATTTAATTGATCTCCGCAAGTTCTTCGAAAGGCTTCGTCAACACAAGATGAGTCTCAACCCTGCAAAGTGCACGTTCGGGGTTATCCGAGGCAAAGTCCTTGGTTATATGGTCACTGAAAGGGGAATTGAAGTAGATCCTTCCAAAATCAAGGCAATCATTGACATGCCTCCTCCAAAGACGCAGAAAGAGATCAAAGGTTTCATGGGCAGACTGAAATACATCAGTCGGTTTGTACACCAACTCACTTCCATGTGCAAGCCAATCTTCAAGCTACTCAAGAAGAATGTGGCTCTAGAATGGACCGACGCGTGCCAAGGAGCCTTCGACCAAGTGAAGCATTACTTGACGTGCCCTCCTGTTCTAGTTCCACCGCACAAGGAGAAGCCTCTTTTGCTCTATCTCACTGTCAATGATGAAGCCCTAGGGGATATGTTAGCACAAGAGCAACGAGAGTCCACAAAGGAGAATGCCATTTATTTGTTAGTCGCCGATTCCAAGGAGGCAAAAAGAACTACTCTGTCTTAGAGAAGTCATGTGCAGCATTGGTTTGGGTCACTCAAAAGCTCAAACACTATATGGAAGCTTTTCCGATCAAGCTAGTAGCAAAGGTGGACCCGCTCCTCTACATCTTCGAGAAGCCTTTCATGTCAACAAGAATAGCTAAATGGTACTTCATGCTCGCCGGCTATGATATCACTTACGTCACACTAAAATCCATCAGGGGGAAAGTTTTCAGTGACCAGCTTGCCGAATTCCCGTGTGACGAAATGAAGGGGGAAGACGTACAGTTCCCCGATGAGCACTTAATTTGTACTGCAACCGAGGAAAATAAGTAGCAACTTTTTTTTCGATGGCGCCGCCAATAAGCACGGTTTTGGTATAGGAGTATTGCTTGTCGATCCAAAAGACATCTACACTCCCATTGCCGTCTGTCTGGAATTCCAAGCTACCAATAACATTGCCGAGTACGAAGCATGCATAGCAGGGCTCGAAGCAGCTCTCGAAAGAAACATCACGGAACTAGAAGTATTCGGTGACTCTTTACTCCTTATCAATCAGCAATCGGGTAAATGGCAAATCCAAGACCCGACCCTCCAACAGTATGGTCAACACCTTGAAGAATAGGTTGAACAATTCCAAGATATCACTTTCAACTACCTGCCAAGGGATAAGAATCGCTTCGCCGATGCACTGGCCACTATAGCCTCATTAGTCGAAATGCCCAAAGGGAAAATGGTGAAGCATTTCAAAATTGCCCGAAGGAACAGTCCGGCGTACTGCATGAGTATCGAGATCAACGAGGTCCAAACAAACTCTCCTTGGTATTCGGATATCATGAATTTCCTCAAAGATGGCACTTATCCCGAGAATAGCAATAAGAAGTCTCAAGCAGCTCTGCAAAGGCTAGCCTCTCGGTACGTACTGATTGGGGACCGAGTCTATGAAAGGCACCACGACGGGATCAATCTCTTATGCGCCAATAAGGCCGAAGCTCAAGAGATAATGTGTGAAGTGCACGAAGGAGAGTGTGGACCCCACATGAATGGGTTTATGCTAGCCAAAAAGATACTCCGCATTGGTTACTATTGGAGCACCATGGAACGAGACTGTATCGAGAAAGTCAAAAGGTGTGCCATGTGCCAATTCCACGCTAATCTGCAACATGCTCCACCCTCGCAACTTTACAACATGGTCACACCTTGGCCTTTCTCTTGTTGGGGGATAGACATCATCGGTAAAGTCCATCCTGCCGAAAGCAATGGGCAGTCGTTCGTCCTAGTGGCCGTCGATTACTTCACAAAGTGGGTCGAAGCACAAGCCTATCGGACCCTCAACGCCAAGAAAGTGGCTGAATTTGTAAAGATTAATATCATGTGCCGATACGGCGTGCCTCATGAAATAATTTCTGACAACGGCTCTCACTTTGAGAAGGAAATGGATGCGCTTTTGGTAGAATACAAGATCACCAAACACAAGTCATCTCCTTACCGTCCCCAAGCAAATGGCGCGGTTGAAGCAGCAAATAAGACCATCGAGACCATCGTCAAGAAAATGGCCTCAACAGGAAGGGATTGGCCCGAGAAGCTACCATTAGCATTGTGGGGCTACCGCACATCAATACGGTCAGCAACAGGAGAAACTCCTTATGCATTAGTCTATGGTTCCGAAGCCGTACTCCCAATCGAACTTGAAGTCCCATCTCTACGGGTCTTCCTCGAGAATCAAGTCAACGAGGTCGACTGGATGCAAAGTCGATATGAACAGCTAGCCTTACTCGACGAGAAAAGTCTAAGAGCACTCGAACGCACAAGGGCGTATCAGCAAAGGATGGAAAGAGCTTTCAACAAAAAGGTGAAGCCTCGAAACATCAATGTGGGAGATTTGGTCTTAAGACAACATCCTCCTAATGCATGAATCCCTTGGGGAAATGGGGACCCCGATGGATCGGTCCGTACGTGGTCAAGAAGATACTAAGCGGCGGTGCAGTCCGGCTTGTGGATTTAGATGGTGACCAGCTGCCAAAGGAGGTCAACCTCGACAAGCTCAAGAGGTTCTATGCTTAATAAACAAAGATCATAAAAAAAAATAAAAAAAATCGCTCGCTAGGTTGAAAACCCGCAAGGGCGGCCTAGGAAAAAATTAGAGCACGTGCAAAAAAGAAGCCCGCTAGATTGAAAACCCGAAAGGGCGGTCTAGGCAAAAAAAGGGTGCACATAAAAAAAAATAAAAAAAATGGTCTTTGTTTGTTTGAACTACGGAGACCTGAGCCTCCCAACTGGAGGAACGTAGTGGTCTAATTGCAATCTCTTGGGGTACAAAGAAAAATCTAATCTTTCTTAGGTTTGGGAACCCATTGCTTCTTGTTATGTCCTTTAGTCTTCTTGGATGGGGACGGAACATTCTTGGGACCGCCAAGACGGGAGAAAATGCTAGGACGGGACGGAGCTTCATCAATAGCTTTCCCTTTGCCCTTATCAAGCGGAGCCTTAGCGGGGACAACCATGGGACGCTTCCACACATAGGAGGAATTTCCCTTACCTTTCTTCTTCTTGGGAAAGTGACGGGGTCTATAGTCCCGCACATGAACCACCGGTCTCACGGGGTCAACAACATCGTCATTGGGCCTTCCCAAACGATCAAAAACGCTCGGACGCTTCTCCACCATTGGGACGGACCCCATAGTTGGAACGGCGTTCACCATTGGAACGGACTTCTCACCCTCGGGAACGGAGACCTTGACTTCAAAAGAAAAAGTCATTGGGGTCATTATGACAAGAATTTTGTGGTTTAGGAGGAGAAAATGTTTGCAGAAGAATGCTGTGTGACCATTCTGGTCGAAAATGGTTCAAAATTTATAGCTATTAGAACATTCTGATCAGAAAAAGAAAGGGGCTGTAATTCAGCAGGCCAGAAGCGCGCGCCTCCGACCAAGGTTGCACAACCCGCGCGCCTCCCACAAGCAAGGCCCAACGCGCGCGCCTTTGACAGCAGTTCAGTCAGAAACAGCCCTTGTCAGTTCAGAACAGAACCCAAGCACTTCAACATATCCAACCTGCAGCAAAATCAAATCCCAGCAGCAAAAAGGAGTTCAAGCATCAACAACAAGCATCCTTTGGGCACACATTTATTTGTAAAGAGTCAACATCTAAGATCGAGTCGCTAATAAAACATAAAATGAGTAGTAAGATAACTAGGATTGTAAATACATGTTAAATGTTATTACAGGCAAAAATAAAAATGTTTTTAATCCCTCATCCTCTCAGCCGCAACAGCTCGGGCACATCATCACCAGCACTGTTCTCACCCCCTGCTGCTGCTCTCGGTCTCCTCATCATCATCGTCATCATCATCCTCAGACTCAGATGTCTCAACCACAACATCAGGATGGGTCCTCTTGGCATCTCTCCCAGACGAACTAGCGCCACCCCGGCTCTGGCTACCCTCTCGGCTCAGACTCCTACTATGGCTACCTCCGTGGCTCAGACTCCTGCTCAGCGACTACCTCGCCGAAGAGACAGCCTCATCAATGTCCAGTGCAGCATCCCTGCAGCCTCGTCCCATGCCCCGAGCACCTCGGGCAGCTCCTCTTGCAACACCAGAAACAGCACCAGCAGCATCTCTAGTCATGGCAGCAATATCCCTGGACAGCTCCAGCACCATCTCCTCCAGCTGACGGAGCCTCCGCCTCATCCCTTTGTTCTGTCTGCCCAAATTCCTATAAGCAGCTACGGGCACCTGTTGCAACAAAGAACAAGAAAAGGAAATTACATCAATACAAAGGACAGAAAAACAAGACTGGAACTGAGAAATGCAAAGATGGTCAGAAAACATACCACAGCAGCCTGAGCGGGAGGCTCTCTCTCCGGTGACATATCCTCGGGAACAATCTCCCTCTGCTCCTCAAAGACCCCGAAGTTGGAATAAGTGTAATAAGGAGGACGCAAAGGAGGATCAAAACAATACCCAGCACCGGTAGTATAAAACCGAGCGGAGGTCGTAGGAGCAGCATGTGATATCCTCGGATCAGCAAACATGAAGCCTTGCATCAAGTTGTTCTCCCTGAAGAGGCCATAATCCTGATCCAAGTGAATATAAGGGACGGCATCAACCCCTACCATATATGCCGCGCGATCAGCCTCTGAAAGTGACTCCAATTACGAGGGCAGAAAGGAGGAACATCTGGAACTGCAGGACGAGAGGGGGGTGTAAAACTGGTAAAAGTCTGGCACATGCGGTACCATGCTGCCAGAACACTCTGTCCCCCAAATACAGAGCCATGCACTCACCCGAACTCATCAAAATCCGAGAACGGGTAGGAATAAGAGTATGCTCAAACCAGTGCTGAACTGATCTCCACGGATACAAGAGAAGGCAATAGACTCAGGCCTCAAGGTGTCCAAGTGCCGTCGGGCCAAAGTAAGACTAATGGGGTTCGTTCCAGTCTTCACATTCCTCTCCTAATATGCCCACCGTGCGCAGTCCGGATACTGGGGCTGGCCTTCCTTGGCAATCTTGAAATCCCTCAGATTCAGGATAGCAAAAGCCCAAAGCTGTAGACAAGAGGAAGAAACAAAGTTAATGACAGTCAAGGAAAAAGGCAGTCATGACCAAGGCAAGGAGAATATAAAAGGGACAGTAAGTGGTATACCTCCCACAGCAAGTTGAAAGCCCGTAACGAGCTAGTGGTCGAGCAGCTGGTCAAATCCATGCCGTGGTAACAAGCAGCTAAGCCCGCGGCGCCCCAGTTATACTGGCCAATCTGGTCCAAATCCACTAACAAGTCAAGCAGAGCCAAAGAGGCCGAAGATCCCCCGTTGGCAAACAGAGTATGGGATAACAGGTACCAAATAAAGCAATGGGCCATGGCATCGACCCGATCAGCAGTAACACCTTGAGCCTCAGCCATCAAGATGCTGAAATAAAGCCCCGGATTCGCCCCCATGTCACTCGAGAATTCTTAACCTCGAACCGATAGTCAACCAAAGCCAGTAACTCGTCCGGAGTCGGACATCCCCTCTCAAACAAAAGGGACAGGCATCCATGAACGGCAAGCCCGTCAAAGCTGTGAAATCGGTAGTCATCATAGTCACCTCGCCCATGGGTAAATGGAAGGTATGGGTGGTATCCCACCCACCTTCCCTCAATGCCTGGACCACATCGGGGTCATCTTCAAAGCTGGGAGACTGGTGACAAAAAGACCAAAATGAGTCCCTGTAACTCGGGCCTGAACATTCTCAGGCAACCGCTTCCATATAGAGATGGGGCCATGAGCCCCATTACGAATCTCTGTCAGACGGGTCCACTCCTGAAAGGAAAGAAGGAACATCAAAAATTCATCAGCATGACTGCTAGAAAACGGATGAACTCAACACAGAGATTTCAATGGCAGAACAATGTACAAGCAAGTATGTGAACATGAAAATGGTGCCCCAACATGTTTCTTACAACAAATCAGCAGCAACAAACAACATGCAAAGAATGATCAATAAATCTGCTGCAGCGATATTTCGGGTAAAGAAAACGGAACTTCATGAAATCCGAAATCGACAAGAAAGGTGAGGCATTCTTACCAAACTCGAAGTCACGAAGTGAGAAATGTGGGTATGAGGCCGGAAAGTAAGCAAACTTGGGTCCATAGCTTCAACCCCAATTTCGGGCTCCTCGCCATGTGGCATCTCGAACGGAGGTGATTGCTGACGATCCGACATCGTTTCTGTGACGGAATTGATCCTAGAGCAGCAAGAAAGTGTTTTGGGGTGATTTTCTCTACGAAAATTGGGCTTGAATTTGGAGGTTCTTCAAAATTTTGAAAAACTTTCCGAAAACAGTGAACCGCCTGTTTAAATATGCTGAACTTATGCGCCAGGCGCGTGCCCCCCGACATACTTATCCGAGGCGCGCGCGTCCCATAACGAGGCCCGGACGCGCGCTCTTCCCATCATCAGGCAGGTTCAGAAGCAGTCTCCCATGCAAGAAACCATGCACCGTATCATCAGGTTTCCCCACGAATTCCAAACTCCCTAAGTTTTGTCACGGGTGACATACCCCCCTCAAGGGTCAATCTCAACATTTCATCCCCAGCAGGAATATTTTTCTGGTCACGGTCAACTGTGCCCGCACCCCACAATTCAAAAAGTCAAGTGTGACTCCAAGTGGCACGAGACTTCAAAGCAATACCTCATCAACGAATTTCACAAACGGATTCGTCCTCAAAGGTTCACTAACGGCCTCCTCAAAGGTTCACCAACGGCCTCTCCAAAGGTTCACTAACGGCCTCTTCAAAGGTTCACTAACGGCCTCTCCAAAGGTTCACCAACGGCCTCATCAACGAATTTCACGAACGGATTCGTCCTCAAAGGTTCACTAACGGCCTCCTCAAAGGTTCACTAACGGCCCTCTCCAAATGTTCACTAACGGCCTCTTCAAAGGTTCACTAACGGCCTCTCCAAAGGTTCACCAACGGCCTCATCAACGAATTTCACTAACGGATTCGTCCTCAAAGGCTCACTAACGGCCTCCTCAAAGGTTCACTAACGGCCTCTCCAAAGGTTCACTAACGGCCTCTCCAAAGTTCACCAACGGCCTCATCAACGAATTTCACTAACAGATTCGTCCTCAAAGGTTCACTAACGGCCTCTCCAAAGGTTCACTAACGGCTTCTCCAAAGGTTCACCAACGGCCTCATCAACGAATTTCACTAACGGATTCGTCCTCAAAGGTTCACTATCGGCCTCCTCAAAGGTTCACTAACGGCCTCTCCAAAGGTTCACCAACGGCCTCATCAACGAATTTCACTAACGGATTCGTCCTCAAAGGTTCACTAACGGCCTCCTCAAAGGTTCGTTAACGGCCTCTCCAAAGGTTCACCAACGGCCTCATCAACGAATTTCACTAACGGATTCCTCCTCAAAGGTTCACTAACGGCCTCTCCAAAGGTTCACTAACGGCCTCGTTCAAAAGGTTCACTAACGGCCTCATTCAAGATATTCAGCCAGCAGGTTCACCTAACGGATCATGCCACCCCCTCTATCAACAAAAGCCGCTCACACAGGGAGCGCACCACTCTCTCTCGCAATTTCAAATCCTGCTTTCATCGAGTCTTTGCTTTTTTCTTGGTGATGTCCTCGGTGGGTGTTTTTAACTTTCGTCGACGCGTTTTGCTTTGCAATCCACGTCGTCGAGGGGCTCTGTAGATACCCCACCTTGGACCGCTCACCCCGATTGCACATTTGATCTTGTGTTTCTCCCCATTTTAAGTGTTTCTTGTTAGTTTTTGTCACTTCCGTTAAGTTCCCGACTGACTTCGTTAAGTCCAGGTAGTAAACTGAATAACAGGGCTGACTTTCTAGTCCATTCTGTCAAAATTGCCTTCTCTGAGTCGCGCGCCTCCGACAGGAGGATCCAGACGCGCGCGCCTCCCGCCCCCAAAGCAGGAGGCGCGCGCCTCTGGGCGTCAGTTACAGATTTCTAGCCAGGATTCTCTCCCTTGCTCAATTTACAGGATTTTGCCCGGGAAGGATTTCTTGGTGACTGAGTTTTGGCACCAAAAACACCTCTCTTTCACCTATAAAAACCTCTCTTTACCTCCATTTGTTGGTAGTGGTGCCCTAGGCACGTTTAATAAATGTTGTAATTGTTATCATTTATTTCATATCAATAAAGAGATGTTTTGATTATTATTATTGTTCATGTTTACTTATAATAATCTCCGTCCCTAGTACTTGTTAAGCACTAGTATAAAGGCTAAATGATCATGCGATGATCATGTTAGATTTATGGGTACTTGTTTGGAACAAGGTACTGGACATGACCCGCTGTATGAGATTTGTGTCATGGTCCATGTCAAACATATATCTCATATTAGTTATGTCATTTGAATCCTTAGACATGAAGTTATTATAGTCTTCCACTTGATGAACATTATGTTTGACATATTCAAACACTACCTTTAACCGGGAAGTTATAAAGGGTATGATTGGCATAATCGGATTCACGTAGGGAAGAATAATATGCTAAATGAATTTGTCCCTCCTCGGAGAGATGTCAAGCTTGGGCCACTTGTAGGAATGATGTTGATGAAATGTTCGGCCGGACTCAAATGGATTGATTGGATCAATAGCATTTGAATTATCAACATATTCGGAATCGAGAAAGTATTGAACAAAACAAGTTGACTGTTTGACCATGACTTGTGTTCAATGACATCGTGGACAAAGGGATTGTGACATATTCTAAAGGAATGCGAACTTGTATCTAGTTATACTATTTGGGAAGGTATGACGGTTTGCTAGAACCTAAACATATCTTATGGGATCATGTTTGAGCCCATTGCCAACTTAGTATAATCCTAGAGGGTCATACACAATAGAACGAATCTTTAAAAGGATTACATTGGAATTTTGGAAATTCTGGACTTTCTGGGAAATGGGCGACCGCACATAATGGACTGGGTGGCCGCACACTTAGCTCAGAAATGTACCAGTTTTGTTTCAGATAGTTGTGCGACCGCACAGAGGCTTTTGGGCGGCCGCACAGTACTGTCGGGTGGCAGATTCCTAATTTGATTAGGAAACGAATTTTGGACGGATTTTGACACAAGTTTCCTATTTGGAATAGGTCATACTTGTGTATAAAAGACCAAATTCGGCCAGCACTCTAAGCCAATGATTTTGTGAGTCTCAAAGAGTTTGAGAGAGGGTTTATTTTGTTCCAAGACATTCTTGGTTGAAGAACAAAATAATACACAAAATAAATTCCATATAGTTCTTTTGATTGTGGAAAAGTGTTTCACAATTTGGTCTAGCAACCAAGATCAAAGAAGCTCCTTTGATATTCGTTCGAAGTGTGGATACCGCTAGAGGGTGAAAATCATCATCTTCAAAGTTCGTGTTCAAGCTTTGTGATCGTGATCAAGTCTTCAAACCTCCACCAAAGACCAAGAGAATTTGATAGCCATCAAGGGTTAGTTTTATCCTATATTCATGTTATTGTATTTGATTTAATCATATGAACGGATCCATGGCTTTGGGTTTCAAAATTTTAAATGCTAATTTCCGCTGCGCATGTATCTACGAAACCCAACAGTGGTATCAGAGCCCCGTTCATGTTGATTATTTCAATACCTAGATCATGTTATGTGTATATAAATTGTTTATGTGCCTTGCATGATTTGAATATTGGAATATATGTTGTTTATGTGTTTTGTGATTTTATGTGGTTTATTGTTTTGCAACTTTAATCGCACGATTCAATCGCAATAAATAAATTATGGTGGATTCAGAATTGTTGATTATTAATTTTTGATTGGATCAAAGTTTTAATAATCGGGGAAAAACGATTTTGGGACAAAATTTTCGAACTTTGAAAATTCTGCACATTCTGATGGTACTGGGCGACCGTACAAAATGCCTTGGGCGGCCGCACAGTTTTGGGCGACCGCACAAGGGTTTTTGGGCGGCCGCACAAGTTGATCAGAAGGTCTGATTTTGGTTGAAAAACCAGAATCTGGAATTTTTCGAAAGATTCAACAAAACCAGTAACAGAACCAGTCCAGACTTGCTGATCTGGAATGGGTTTTGGGTAGTTGGTTTGTGTGTGGATTTTGGGGTTTGATTTTCCTATTTGTTTTAGTCTTGTGATTCTAAGATTGGTTCAAGGTTTGGATGGCTAATCTGCGTTCATCGAGATTGTGTTTCCCAAACTTGATCGCAATCAAAGTTTCAAAGATAAAACGAAGTTAGAATTATGAAGAGTTCATAATTGCTAAAATTGAGAAACAAAGTTCTTGATTCAATGATTGGAGATCCATGAGGAATTGTGAATGCAATTGGCCTACGTTCATCGAGACTATCTATTGCTTAGTTTCGGCCACATGGACTACTTTCTTGGTCTCTTGAATTAGTGCGGGATTGTGGTTGCCTAATGGCTTAGTTCGACCGCACTTCTTGTTGTATTGATTTGGAGATAATAACCAAAGTTGAAATAGTCTCATCCTCATAATTATAGAGAAACTAATGACACATAAATATCATGCTTAAATTAATGGAGATTAATTTAGTGGCTAAACTTGATGTGTAACATGTTTATATTATGTGCTCATAAATGTGTTATATGCTACATGTGAGGAACCTTCAAAGAAAGTTTTAAGTCTTTTATTGCCATGCCATGATTAAAACACTTGTTAGTACATGAGTGATTTTAATGTAGATTCTCCCTAGCGAGATGCATTAAATTTGTTTATGTATGAGCAAGATAGATAGTGTGGGCACGCCCTAGCGGGACACATTAACTGTGCGTTTAAAATGGTTAGACTTAATTAGGCGTCAAAACAGTTTTGGGCGTAGGCAAAGATGAGGTTTAACATGCTTTTTGAAATTTGATTTCTTAAAGAATCCCATAAAAGGAACTAAGAGTCATATGAGATATGATTGACAAGAGTTGTCTACCTAATTAATTTGATTTTGTGTAATCCGCCTTAGCGGACTTGAAATTAAATTAAAGTTGGATCTTAACCCATTTAAATTATATTATACATTGGATGTATATGAAGGTTATATAATTTAGTGGGAGTATTTTGTTTGAAAAATACATTATTTATCTCTTTAATGAAAATCGGTACTTATTAAATTTTGGAAATTTTTGCATATTTGTAGATAATGACTAATAACACTCAATCAATGTCGTTGCGATCGATCCTTGAGAAGGATAAGCTCGAAGAGAATGGTACCAACTTTATGGATTGGATCCGTAGCATAAGAATCGTTCTTAGGCAAGAAGATAAGTTGTACATTCTCGATGGGCCTCTCCCCGCTGAACCACCGCCTACTGCCCCTAGGGTAGAAAGAGACAATTACAAGAAACATCGTAATGATTCTAGAGATGTAAGTTGTCTCATGCTTGCTGCTATGTGTTCAAAACTCCAACAAAGTTTGGAACATTTGGAAGCCTATGAGATAGGCGTGGAGTTGAGAACCATGTTTCAAGAGCAAGCTAGGCAAGAGAGGTACAAGACCATTGTTGCATTCACTACTAGTAAAATGAATGAAGGGCAACAAGTGAGTCCTCACTTTCTTAAAATGAAAGGTTATGTACAGCACCTTGAGAAACTTGGCTATCCAATCCCATTGGAGCTAGCCACGGATCTCATTCTTAATTCATTGCCTAAAAGTTATAATCAGATTGTGATGAATTATAACATGCATGGAATGGATAAGAATCTCTCTGAGTTGCATGGGATGCTCAAAACTGCAGAGATGAAAATTGTGGAGAAAGGTTCTCCCATGCTCTTGGTTCATGATGGGAAGAAGCCTGGTGCCAAAGGAAAGGGTAAGGCAAAAGTTGTCAAACCCAAGATAAGCAAGGCAAAGGTTGCCAAGGCTTCTGAGGCAAAACCCGATTCACAAAAGGATGCAATCTGTTTCCATTGTCAAGAAATTGGTCATTGGAAACGTAATTGCAAGGCTTTCTTGGAAGAGCAAAAGAAGAAGAAGAGCAGCAAGGCTGCGTCGACTTCAGGTATCTATATGATAGATATTCTCCTTTCTACCACTGATTCTTGGGTATTGGATACCGGATGTGGTTCTCACATTTGTCTAAATGTGCAGGGACTAAAGAATAGGAGACTGCTTAAAGAAGGTGAAGTAGATCTACGCGTGGGGAATGGAGCAAGAGTTGCTGCATTAGCCGTAGGGACTTATGAAGTCACTTTACCTTCCGGATTAATTCTTGTTTTGAACAATTGTTATTATGTTCCGGATTTAAGCAGAAATATTATTTCAATTTCTTGTTTGGATAATGAAGGTTTTAAGTTTCTTATTGAGAATAAGAAATTTTCTATTTATTTAAATGATGTGCTTTATGGTATTGCTAATTCATTTAATGGCCTTTATATCTTGGATGTCAAGAATGAAAATAATGTCTATCATGTAAATAAGAAATCTAAACCTAATGATATAAATCATACTTATTTGTGGCATTGCCGTCTTGGTCATATTAATGAGAAGCGTATCTCAAAACTCCATGGGGACGGACTTTTGGGTTCATGTGACTTAGAGTCATATGACACTTGTGAGTCGTGTCTTCTTGGAAAAATGACTAAGACACCTTTTACCAAGTTGGGTGAAAGGGCAAGCGACTTATTGGGGTTGATACATTCCGATGTATGCGGACCATTAAGTAGCAATGCTAGGGGAGGATTTCAATACTTCATAACCTTCACTGATGATTATAGTAGATTTGGGTATGTTTACCTAATGAAACATAAAAGTGAAGCATTTGAGATATTTAGAATATTTCAAAATGAAGTAGAAAAACAACTTGACATAAGTATAAAGGCACTTCGATCAGATCGAGGTGGTGAATACTTAAGTCAAGAATTTGACGATCATCTAAAGAATTGTGGAATAGTTTCACAATTGACTCTGCCCGGAACACCACAATGGAATGGTGTGTCTGAGAGGAGAAATCGGACTTTGTTAGACATGGTTCGATCAATGATGAGTCAAGTTGATCTACCAATATCCTTTTGGGGTTACGCCCTAGAAACCGCTGCTTTCACACTAAATCAAGTTCCAACTAAATCGGTTCCAAAGACTCCATATGAGATGTGGAGTGGAAAGAAACCTAGTTTATCTTTCATGAGGATTTGGGGTTGCGAAGTTTATGTCAAGAGACTTATCTCTGACAAACTAGCACACAAATCTGATAAATGTATTTTCGTGGGATATCCTAAGGAAACTAAAGGATATTACTTTTACAACCGAGAGGACAACAAAGTGTTTGTTGCCTGAACTGGTGTCTTTCTAGAGAAAGAGTTTCTCTCCAAAGAAATCAGTGGGAGTAAAATAAATCTTGAAGAAATTCGAGACCCAGAAAATAACATTGAACCAATAGTGGAACAAGAACAAGAACCACAAGGAGTTGTGGAACCTGTTCAAAATACACAAGCATCTCGCAGATCTAGTAGGTTACGATCCGAGCCCGAGAGATATGGATTTCTCGTAACGGATAGTAATGAGGTAGAAATCATTGAGAATGATGAACCGTCAACCTACCAAGAGGCGATGTCTTCTCCTGATTCGGACAAGTGGATTGGAGCCATGGAATCTGAATTGCAATCCATGCAAGACAATCAAGTTTGGAATTTGATTGATGCGCCCGAAGGTGTAAAAACCATAGGATGCAAGTGGGTCTTCAAGAAGAAGACTGACATGGATGGGAAGGTGCATACTTACAAAGCTAGGCTTGTAGCGAAGGGTTATAGGCAAGTTCATGGTATTGACTATGATGAGACCTTTTCACCCGTAGCAATGATCAAGTCTATAAGAATTTTGCTTGCCATTGCCGCATATCATGACTATGAAATATGGCAGATGGACGTCAAAACCGCTTTCCTGAATGGAAAACTCCAAGAGGATGTGTATATGACACAACCAGAAGGTTTTGAACAAGATTCTAAGGTATGCAAATTGCAAAGATCCATCTATGGATTGAAGCAAGCTTCAAGGAGTTGGAATCTCCGTTTTGATGAATCGGTCAAAGAGTTTGGTTTCATCAAGAACGAAGATGAGCCTTGTGTATACAAGAAGATTAGTGGGAGCATAGTGCTATTCCTTATTTTATACGTGGATGACATATTGCTCATTGGAAACGACATTCCTACACTTCAGTCTGTGAAGACTTGGTTAGGAAAGTGCTTCGCAATGAAAGATATGGGTGAAGCCGCATATATACTTGGCATTAAGATCTATAGAGATAGATCAAGGAGGCTACTTGGTTTAAGCCAAAGTACATACATTGACAAGGTCATTAGAAGATTTCGTATGGAAAATTCTAAGAGAGGCACCTTGCCCGTGTTACATGGATTTTCTCTAAGCAAGACTCAATGTCCTAAGACAAAAGATGAGCGTGAGAAAATGAATGATGTTCCATATGCTTCGGCAATTGGGTCCATCATGTATGCCATGATTTGTACTAGGCCGGATGTGTCTTATGCTTTGAGCATCACAAGTAGATACCAATCCGACCTTGGCGAAAATCACTGGATAGCTGTAAAAGCGATTCTTAAGTACTTAAGAAGAACTAAAGACTCGTTTTTGGTCTATGGAGGAATGGAAGATGATCTCGTTGTAAATGCTTACACAGATGCAAGCTTCCAAACCGACAAAGATGATAGCCGATCGTAATCGGGTTTTGTGTTTATGTTAAATGGTGGAGCTGTAAGCTGGAAGAGTTCCAAGCAAAGTACAACCGCTGATTCTATAACAGAAGCTGAGTATATTGCTGCATCGGATGCTGCAAAGGAAGCTGTTTGGATTAAGAAGTTCATAACTGAACTTGAAGTGGTCCCTAGTATTGCTAATCCAATAGACCTTTATTGTGATAATAATGGTGCTATTGCTCAAGCAAAGGAACCAAGAGCACATCAGAAATCCAAACACATACTTAGGCGTTTTCATATCATTCGAGAGATCGTTGATAGGGGAGACGTAAATATATGCAGAGTACCTACTGATGACAATGTTGCGGACCCGCTAACAAAGGGACTTCCACAAGCTAAACATGATAGTCATGTTAGGTCCATGGGTATAAGATACATGGGAGATTGGGCCTAGGGCAAGTGGGAGATTGTTGGTAGTGGTGCCCTAGGCACGTTTAATAAATGTTGTAATTGTTATCATTTATTTCATATCAATAAAGAGATGTTTTGATTATTATTATTGTTCATGTTTACTTATAATAATCTCCGTCCCTAGTACTTGTTAAGCACTAGTATAAAGGCTAAATGATCATGCGATGATCATGTTAGATTTATGGGTACTTGTTTGGAACAAGGTACTGGACATGACCCGCTGTATGAGATTTGTGTCATGGTCCATGTCAAACATATATCTCATATTAGTTATGTCATTTGAATCCTTAGACATGAAGTTATTATAGTCTTCCACTTGATGAACATTATGTTTGACATATTCAAACGCTACCTTTAACCGGGAAGTTATAAAGGGTATGATTGGCATAATCGGATTCACGTAGGGAAGAATAATATGCTAAATGAATTTGTCCCTCCTCAGAGAGATGTCAAGCTTGGGCCACTCGTAGGAATGATGTTGATGAAATGTTCGGCCGGACTCAAATGGATTGATTGGATCAATAGCATTTGAATTATCAACATATTCGGAATCGAGAAAGTATTGAACAAAACAAGTTGACTGTTTGACCATGACTTGTGTTCAATGACATCGTGGACAAAGGGATTGTGACATATTCTAAAGGAATGCGAACTTGTATCTAGTTATACTATTTGGGAAGGTATGACGGTTTGCTAGAACCTAATCATATCTTATGGGATCATGTTTGAGCCCATTGCCAACTTAGTATAATCCTAGAGGGTCACACACAATAGAACGAATCTTTAAAAGGACTACATTGGAATTTTGGAAATTCTGGACTTTCTGGGAGATGGGCGACCGCACATAATGGACTGGGCGGCCGCACACTTAGCTCAGAAATGTACCAGTTTTGTTTCAGATAGTTGTGCGACCGCACAGAGGCTTTTGGGCGGCCGCACAGTACTGTCGGGTGGCAGATTCCTAATTTGATTAGGAAACGAATTTTGGACGGATTTTGACACAAGTTTCCTATTTGGAATAGGTCATACTTGTGTATAAAAGACCAAATTCGGCCAGCACTCTAAGCCAATGATTTTGTGAGTCTCAAAGAGTTTGAGAGAGGGTTTATTTTGTTCCAAGACATTCTTGGTTGAAGAACAAAAT
The DNA here is from genome assembly GCA_026119855.1 of Campanula takesimana. Lineage (NCBI taxonomy): Eukaryota > Viridiplantae > Streptophyta > Magnoliopsida > Asterales > Campanulaceae > Campanula > Campanula takesimana. The sequence goes on from JAOWBW010000687.1 coordinate 541,092, forward strand.
AATACACAAAATAAATTCCATATAGTTCTTTTGATTGTGGAAAAGTGTTTCACAATTTGGTCTAGCAACCAAGATCAAAGAAGCTCCTTTGATATTCGTTCGAAGTGTGGATACCGCTAGAGGGTGAAAATCATCATCTTCAAAGTTCGTGTTCAAGCTTTGTGATCGTGATCAAGTCTTCAAACCTCCACCAAAGACCAAGAGAATTTGATAGCCATCAAGGGTTAGTTTTATCCTATATTCATGTTATTGTATTTGATTTAATCATATGAACGGATCCATGGCTTTGGGTTTCAAAATTTTAAATGCTAATTTCCGCTGCGCATGTATCTACGAAACCCAACACCATTTTCAAGGACCGGAAAACCTTAGACATTGGATCTTGGATCTTTTACTCTAAATTCTTACATTTTCAACAAAGAAGCCAAATTTCTTACCTTCAAGGCATTTCCAAAGGCATTCATCAAGAAGTGTTTGAAGTCTCTCGAAGACTAGGTAAAAACCATTTCCTTCCTCTACTCGACTTCATCTCTTTTCTCTTTCTTTTTGATTTATCAAAGTGAAATCACCCAAATCATTTTGGGACATGACTCTAATGATCACCTCATCTCATTGAGGTTGGTTAAGGAGTTATCTCCTACATTCCAAACTCTATTTTAAAACCCCTTTTTACGATTTAAAGAAGAAGAAGAAGAACGTTTATCATTCATATAGACTTTGATCAAGCAAGACCAACTTTAGTTGGGCGAGATGGGTGTTTCAGTACTTCCCATCTCGTAATCTAACCCCTGAACCTCAAAACAAAGAATCTCTGTTTTCGTAATCAAACTTAGGCTATTACCAATAGGTTTTTCTTATGTTCCTCAAAACATAGGTGGCGACTCTAAACAATCTAAAACATGTTAGACATCCTAGGATAATTCACCGCTCATCAAGAAGTGTGAGAACCGTTGTCTGAGATGATTTCATGAGGAACGCCGTACCGGCACATGATGTGGGTCTTCACGAATTCGGCCACTTTCTTGGCGTTGAGAACCCGGTAAGCCTGTGCTTCGACCCATTTTGTAAAATAGTCCACGGCTACTAGGACGAAAGATTGTCCATTGCTGCCAGTAGGGTGAACTTTGCCGAGGATGTCTATGCCCCAACAAGAGAAAGGCCATGGCGTGGTCATGTTGTAAAGCTGTGAGGGCGGAGCGTGCTGTAGGTTGGCATGGAATTGGCATTTGGCTCACCTTTTGACTTTCTCGATGCAGTCTCTTTCCATGGTACTCCAATAATAACCCATTCGGAGTATCTTCTTCGTCAACATAAACCCGTTCATGTGGGGCCCACATTCACCTTCGTGGATCTCGTGCATTATTTCTTGAGCTTCGGTCTCATTTGCGCATAGGAGATTGATCCCTTCGTGGTGCCTTTTGTAGACTCGGTCTCCGATTAGTACATATCGAGAGGCTAGTCTTTGCAGCGCCATCTGGGACTTCTTATTGCTATCCTCGGGATACGTGCCACTCTTGAGGAAATTCATGATATCTGAATACAACGGGGAGCTTGCCTGGACCTTGTTGACCTTGATACTCATGTAGTATGCCGGACTGTTCCTTCGGGATATTTTAAAGGGTTTCACCATTTTACCCTCGGGCATTTCGACCAGTGAAGCGATGGTGGCTAGTGCATCAGCAAAACGGTTCTTATCCCTTGGCAGGTAGTTGAAGGTGATTTCTGGAAACTATTCAACCAACTCCTCGAGATGTTGACCATACCTTTGCAGAGTCGAGTCTTGAATCTTCCATTTTCTAGATGTCTGATTGATGATGAGTAAGGAATCACCAAATACCTCTAAGCTCATGACATTTCTCTCGAGGGCCGCTTCGAGCCCCGCTATGCATGCTTCATACTCGGCGATGTTGGTGGCTTTAAATTCGAGGCGGATAGCGATTGGAGTATACATGTCCTTTGGATCGACAAGTAACATCCCTATGCCATATCCATGCTTATTGGCCGCGCCATCAAAAAAAAAGCTGCCACTTATCTTCCCCTGTTGTAGCGCAAATTAAATGCTCGTCGGGGAACTGTACGTCTTCCCCCTTCACTTCGTCACATGAAATTCAGCAAGCTGATCACTGAACACTTTCCCCCTGATGGATTTGAGTGTGACGTAAGTGATATCGTAGCCGGCGAGGATGAAATACCATTTGGCTATTCTTGTTGACATGAAAGGTTTCTCGAAGATGTAGCAGAGCGGTTCCACTTTTGCTATCAACTTGATTAGGATGGCCTCCATGTAGTGCTTGAGTTTTTGGGTAACCTAAACCAATGCCGCACAAGACTTTTCTAAGACAAATTAGTTCTTCTCAGCTCCTTGAAACCGGCGGCTGACAAAGTAGATAGCATTCTCTTTTGTGGAGTCTCCCTGTTCTTGTGCTAACATAGCCCCTAGGGCTTCGTCATTAACAGTGAGATAGAGCAAGAGAGGCTATTCCTTGTGCGGTGGAACCAAAACTGGAGGTCATGTCAAGTAATGCTTCACTTGGTCAAAGGCTTCTTGGCAAGCATCGGTCTATTATAAAGCCACATTCTTCTTGAGTAGCTTGAAAATCGGTTCACACATGGAAGTGAGTTGGTGCACAAACCGACTGATGTATTGAAGTCTGCCCATAAAACCTTTGATTTCTTTCTGCGTCCTTGGAGGAGGCATGTCAATGATTGCCTTGATCTTGGAGGGATCGGCTTCAATTCCCCTTTCAGTGACCATGTAACCGAGAACATTTCCTCTGATGACCCCAAAAGTGCACTTTGCGGGGTTGAGTCTCATGTTGTGTTGTCGGAGTCGTTCAAAGAACTTGCGAAGATCGATTAAATGTTGACCGTTGGTTCCCTTCGAATGGATGATCATGTCGTCTACATAGACCTCGATCTCTTTATGAATCATGTCATGGAATAGATCTGTAACAGCCCTTTGGTACGTAGCCCCAGATTTCCTTAGCCGGAACGGCATGACTGTGTAGCAGAAAGTGCCCCATGGTGTTGTGAAAGCTGTCTTGTGTTGGTCCTCCTCGGACATGAGAATCTGGTTGTAACCGGCAAAACCGTCCACAAACGAGCGGAATTCATAGTTGGCAGTCGAATCGACGAGCATGTCGATGTTTGGTAGCAGAAAATCATCTTTCGGGGAAGATTTGTTCAAATCCCGGAAGTCCACACAAACTCGAACCTTGCTGTTTTCCTTTCTGACTGTCACAATGTTGGCTAACCAAGTCGGATACTCAATGACTTTGATGAAACCCACACTGAGGAGCTTTTCAATCTCTTCTTTGACTTGTAGGGACCATTCTAGCTTGATGTTTCCGAGTTTCTGCTTTACTGGCTTGGCGTCCTCTCTGATCGGAATTCTGTGCTCTGCGACCTTTCTGTCCAAACCCGGCATGTCTTTGTACGACCATACGAATACATCCACAAATTCCTTGAGCAGTGCAGTCAATCTGTCTCTGTCTTCCCCCTTGAAGAAGCTACCTATCTTCGTTTCTTTCGGCTCTTCGTTGGTACCCAGATTAACAACATGCAATTCCTCATCAGCCCCTGGACCATTTTCACCACGACAACGAACCTATTGAGCTAGTTCATTTAGGTATGTTATGTTTTCGTGGTCTATTTCATCATAATTTAAATCGTTATTAACTTGTTCATTAAGTTCGTTATTAGTTAATTCATCATTTATGATGTTTACAATCTCGGGGTACTCAGAAATATCGAATTTTTCATTAGCAAAGAAAGGAAACACATGCTCGGCTATGGCCTCCATATCCTCTTGGGTGAGGGTATTAGAAACACTCTCGGACTCAAAAGTAAATGTGAGCCGCTCTTCCTTTGTTGCTGTGCGGGGTATACAACCCATTTCTTGGACTAAAAATTCCTCGGATACCATGGGCCCCTTCATAGAATACCAGTTGTTGATTGGCTCGGAGCTTGGCTGGATCTCGTTGATAGATGGACTCTCCATTTTTGTTTTGTCGAAGATAGCCTTGACTTGACAATCGTCCATGATGGGAAATTCTTCGAACATGGATGCTAGATCGGATAGTTCTTCCCCCACGGTAATCTCTACCTCGGATTCCATAGTCACTTTCGGGGTGACATCAGAATAGGCTCCCTTTCTCGTGTCGGGATTTCGCAATCAGTGAAGATCTCGAGGCCGGGCTTTCTGATGCCCTTGTCGTTAACCCATGGCTCGGGAAAGATCATGTATGGAACATCTTCCCCTTGGCGACAAAATAACCATTCAGTGTATTGCGGTAGGGCCTCAAGTTGGGGATTTCATATTGTCGACCTTCTTTGCGAGCTCGGGTATTTTGATTCTTGACTGCTTGCTCGAATTTTAAGTCATCTTCGGTAGGCTCGTATCCAAAAACCAAACTTGTTTCTGACAAAAGGAACCTCTACGGGGTGCAATATTCCTTGTTGATGCTTCCCTAGGCCTAGACCGGGAAAGTGATTCATGTTCCTCATCATACAGAGGATTTTAGGATTACCGAGAGTCCATTGCCCATTTCCCCTTTCTTTGTCGATGGTGTTGACGCCGGAGAGAGTGGAATCTTCTATCCCGTGTTGAACTTGGTGAACGGGTTGTCCCCCATTTCTATGGATGGTGACATTCTCGGCCATGATGGTGACTATCTCATCCCCATTTCTGATCTTGACACGTTGATGGAGAGTGGAAGGGACAGCATTGGAACTGTGGATCCATGGTCGGCCCAAAAGTAAGTTGAACGAAGCTGGGACATCAATTACTTAGAATGGGACGGACATGATCATGCTTCCAAATTCGATATCGACTTCTAGCATTCCCATGACTGTACGGGCAGTGCTGTCGTACCCTCTAATGACTTGGGTAGAAGGTTGTAAATTGGAGCTTTTGAGCCCCAGTATGCCCATGACTCGGCTAGGCATTAAGTTGAGTGCGGAACCACCGTCTACTAAAACTCTTGAAATGGGTCTCCCCCTTGCCTTTACTTTGAGGTAGATGGCTTCATTGTGATCGGACCCAAATGGCGGGAGGTCCATGTCGGCAAAAGTGATGACATTGCCGAAGTGAATGTGACCTATCATTGCTGTGAGGTCTTTGGGAGTTGTGTCGGGAGAGACTGATGTGTCATCCAATTTCTTGATGACGAGGTCTCGGTGCTTCTTTGATGATGCAATAAGGTCCCAGATGGATATGTTGGCTTGTGTCTTCTTGAGTTGTGTTAACAAAGGATCTTCGGGTATGTCGCGTGCTTGCGATCTTGGAGAAGAGGTGTTGGTTGCTGTATTTGTGGGAACCGAGGCGCTCGCTATTACCCGGCCACTACGGGTGAGCATATTCATGGACCCTTATAGCTTCTTCTTCCTATTCTCTAAGACTTCCCTCATAATCTCATCATAAGTCCCAACATAACAATAATTATCAAGTTTATTCATGCCATCAGAGCCCTCATTCACAATTGGGATCGAATGAGTGGTTCCTTCAAACTCTCCTACCTCTATTACATTGACACCACCCTCATTAGGGATTATGAATTCCTTCTTGTCTATAAGGTCTTGGATGGTGTTGCGGATGGAGAAGCAATCCTCGGTGAGGTGGTCGGTGCATTGATGGTAGTCACACCACTTGTGGTGGGCATGGTTGGGACGGAGCGGTTGTGGTTGCTTGTACCCTTGAAGAGGAGTGATTTGTCCCTTCGCCTTTAGAGATTCATAGGCCTCAGTGATGGTCATGCCACTGAGAGGAGTGTAGACGCGGTCGTTTTGGAACCGCTTGCCTTATGGTGGAGGGACCTTCTTGTAATTCCCCTTGTCGGTAGTAACGGCATTGACAGAATCCTCTTTGTTTGAATTAGAGGCGGCCTTGTATCGGTAAGTAGGAGTGGCTTTCTTAATCTCCTTGAGCGAGTCATCCATGCGTATCCCCGCCTCATACATTTGGGAGAAGTCGGAGTAGCAAGCCCCACTTAGGTGGGTGCGGAGATCAATCTTGAGACACTTGAGGAAAATGTCCGTTTGCTCTTTTGTGTTTGGACTCTCAACAATTTCAGAGAGCTTGTTATTCCATATCCTTGTGAAGTCAATGAAGGACTCATTGTCTCTTTAAGTGGTGTTCTCAAGCTCTTTCCTTGTAAGCCGGTGAGTGGTGTTGCCTTGATATTGATTTTTGAAGGCAAGCATAGTGGCGTCCCAATCAAGACGGACAGTGAGCGGGAGAGTTGCATACCAATCTTTTGCCGCCCCCTCGAGGGTGAGAGGAAAGCATTAAGCCATCACTTTTGGGGAGACCTTCTTCGGAACCATAGCCCAAATGTAAGTCTCGATGTGAGCCATCGGGCATGAGTTGCCCTTGAACTTGCTAATGTCGGGCATTTTGAACTTGTCGGGGAGAGAGGCCATTGTGCTCATGAGAATGGATGACTGATAAAGGCTTGTGTTGGAGCCTTTTCCCATGTTGAGGCCGTCAAATTTCTGATCAATGTAGGCCATGATGGAATCGACCATTTTGTGGTCGTTGTTGTCGTTGCTTGGTTCCCCCACCTTTTTGGTAGGGGCACTAACATATGGGCTTTCAAACAAGCCTTGGGTCCACTCGGATTCCTCATTGTCATTAACCCCCTTGTTCTTGGAGAGCTTGAGAAGCTTGGCTTTCAATTGGTCGACCTCGGCCTCGTGGGCCTCCCTTTGACTGTCGACATGAGCTTGCCACAAGGCTTCTTTGGTTTGAGCCTCGTTGTTGAGAGTGGTGACTTGTTGTTGAAGGGTTTGGACCATGTCAGAGAGTTGCTCGAGAGTCATGGTGTTGTTGGTGCTAGAGTCGCCGGCCATTGATGATGCAGAAGCTGTTGGAGTGATCGGTTCACGGACAAGCCTGTTGGATGAATCCCTGTAGACGCGGAGAGTACCAATCGGACCTATAATTGGAGAAGTAGCCCTTATCAGTCTCGGTTCATACTTTCGGTCCATGAAGAGGTTGAGAACACACAGTTGGGCACATGGCTCGAACCACATAAGAAAAAGACTTTTTTTTTTTTTTTTTTTTTTTTATAAGTCGGAGGGAACGGGTCCCTTTTGGGGTTTCTAAGAAGATAATGGAATCGTCACACTAGTATATAGACCATCTCGCGGTCCCATATACTCATCGAATTTCATCACGTTTGTGAATCCTACATGTATCTGGATTAAACTAAATTAATGTAGTAAAGCATACATGCGGGGACGGATTTTTTATTTTCGTCCAAGATAACAACTTTTGGGGACGGATTTTTATTGCGTCCGTTTCAACAAGTTGGCATGTATGATTTGAAAACATTAGTTTAGGGAAATCTCAGTACATGAAAACCGCGGCTTGGCTAGAGCGCGCGAGTTACCCTAGGATGTCCACTTGGTTTTAAGAGTCGCCACCCACGTTTTTAGAGGAACGCGAGAAAACCTAAAGAAAGCCAATTTTTGTACGAAAACCAGAGATTCGGGAGAGAAGGGTTCGGGGGTTAGGTTACGAAATGGGAAGTACTTAAACACCCATTTCGCCCGAGCAAAGTCGGTCTTGTTTGTTCATAATTCAGTTTAAAGATAAATGTGTTCTTCCTATTTGAATAATGATAAAAAGGGGTTTTAAAGTTTAAAATGTAGGGAGATAACTCCTAGGCCAATTCAATGTAATGAAAGGGCCATTGGTGTCATGTTCCAAATGGTTTTGGGGTGATTGCACATTTGATTGAAGAGGAAGAAGAATTAGAAGAAGAAGAAGAAAAAGAAGAATAAAGTTAAGACATTTTACCTATAATATCCTTCAAAGAGAACCTCTTGAAAAGTTAAGACATTTTACCTATAATATCCTTCAAAAAAAGGTCCCTTCCAATGATGGATTGGAGGGGTTTTTATAAAGAGGGGAGTTTTTGGAGCCAAACGGAGTCTCCAAGAAATCTTTCCCGGGCAAAATCATATATAATGAGCAAGGGAGAGATTCTTGGGCAGAATCTGTAACTGACACACCCCAGAAGCGCGCGCGTCCCACCTAGGCGGCGGAAGGCGCGCGCGTCTGGCCTCAAGGGGCGGAGGCGCGCGACTCTGAAAGGCAAAATCTGACAGAATGGACTAGAAAGTTAGAACTGTTATTCAGTTTAGTCCCTGGACTTAACGGAGCCCGTCTGGAACTTAACCAAAGTAACAGAAACTAACGGAAAACACTTAAAAGAGGGAGAAACACAAAATTAAGTGTGCAATCGGGGTGAGCGGTCCAAGGCGGGGTGTCTACAGTTTCCTCAATAACATAGGTGGCGACTCTAACAAATAAAATCAAATAGACATCCTAGGATAATTCACCGCGCTAGCCAAGTTGTGGTTTTCCCGGAGTATCTACAGTGGCGACTCCGCTGGGGATGATTTAGAGGGTTAAACTTGTGTTTCTGCTTTTGGTGTTCTTTTATTCTGTTTTTTGGGCATTCTGGTAAAAAGAGTTGGAAGCGCGCGCCTCTGGTTTTCTTGGCCTAAAGCGCGCGCGTTCGACCCCAATTACCAGAATCGCCCGCCTCTCATCTTGTCCTTCCATTTCATGTTTTCTGTGCTAACAATTACGGCAGGGGAAAGTTTTCTTATTAAGGGTCAAGGCAATCCCTTGAACCCACTGATTTACAGATTTTCACCCAGAAGCGGGCGTCTCTTGCCCACTTCCTCTAACGCGCATGCCTCCCGAGTAGGCAGCCCAATGCGCGTGCTTCTGGGCATTTTCCAGAAACAGAACAGGGCATAGAAACAGAACAGTTTTGACAGTGTGTGGGCACCGGGCCTATACATGAATGATTTTACTTTCTGTCGGTCACACGGGTGATTCGAAAGTTGTAAATGTGTGATTATTTTCTTTTCTTTTGTTTTTTTTTTTCCAAAAAAAAGTAAAAAATATTTTGTCACATGTTGGACCTCACACTACATGCACATATTCCTATCAATTGCTCACTATTGAGTCGCACAAGTCCATAACCCCAAACCCGTCGAGGCCCGTCCTAGAGAGTTTCAAGCTCCACCAGACCTTGACTCTCTCAAAGCGGTAAACCTCAGCCCGTGGCGTAGTTAATGACTACATGCCGGGGGTGACCTTTAAGCCTCTCTTTAGCCGAGCACAAGCCAACACAATTCTAGTTAGGGTCTAATACTACGTGACTATGTCGGTTTCCATGTGTCGAGATTTCCCTACACTAATGTCTTCAAATCATACATGCCAAAGTGGTTATCATGGACGAAATAAAAATCCGTCCCCAAGTGGTTATTATGGACGAAAAATAAAAATCCGTCCCCGCATGTATGCTTTACTACATTAATTTAGTTTAATCCCGACATGTGTAGGATTCACAAGCGTGGTGGAATCCGATGAGTATATGGGACCGCGAGAAGGTCTATATACTAGTGTGACGATTCCACTATTTTTCTAGAAACTCCAAAAAGGACCACGTCCTTCTGACTTTTGTAAATAAAAAAAAAGAGTCATTTTTCTGTATGTGGTTGAGTCTTTTCCCTTGTTTGTGGGTAAAATTACTTTACTCAAAAGGTATTTGTGGGGCCATCCTAAGATCAACCGTGTTCTTCCAATAGGTCCAATGGCTTCGAACGACAACAACAATGGTGAGAATATTTCCGTGTCCAACGAAGGATTATTCAACATGGTGAAAGCATTGAAAGGGCAAATTGATACGCTAGCCAAGGATGTCCGTCACAAAGATTATTTATGGCGAGCCCATTACGAGCATGTGGAAATGGCCCATAAGAAAGAACTTGCTAAGCTCGAGAACCAATTGAAGGAGCTCACAAATGAAGGAAAATGGTCCAAAGCATTGATAACAGTTTGGTCAACACTCTCATGGCATACATTGACCAACGTTTTAGTGGGCTAAATTTGAACAACGGCCCAAGCTCTGATCTCCATCAAGCTTCTCTTCTCATGAGCACTATAGTGGCCCTTCCCGAGAAATTCAAGATGCCCGACATTGGCAAGTTCAAGGGAAACACTTGTCCCGATGCTCACACCGATTCCTACATTTGGGCCATGCTACCGAAGAAAGTGTCTCCTCAAATAATGGCACAATGCTTCCCACTTACTCTTGATGGGGTCGCAAAATATTGGTATATGGGTCTCCCGGTTTCCACCCGCCTCAATTGGGATGACGCTATGCTTGCCTTTAAGTCACAATATGAAGGCAATTACATGCACCGTCCCACGAAGAAAGAATTGGAGAACACCACGCAAGAGGGCAATGAATCATTTGTGGACTTTTCTCGCCGTTGGAATGACAAGTTGGCCGAGATTGTTGATAGGCCCTCAATGAAGGAACAAATGGAAATCTTCTTGAAGTGCTTGAATATGGACTACCGAGCTCATCTTAGTAGGTCCTTTTATCTGGATTTCGCACATATGTTTGATGCGGGGATAAGAATTGAAAACTTGCTCCGTGAAATAAACGAGGAATCCTATGAGACAAGCTCCGACACCGAAGGGGTCCCGGACAGTTCAAGCAGCGACATGGAAGGTTACAATGGTTTTGAGGACTACGATGATGGGGAAAACTACAACGACAACAACAGCAGTCTCCGTTTCTCTTTCTCTACCTAGTAATAGGAATAAAAAAAAGAGAGTCAAAAGTCCTCTTTTGTGTGCATTAAGTTTTCTTCCTTCTCGTCAATGCTAAAGTTTGAGTTGGTCTTAATAAAAGTCGTTCTTATCCTCATACACTCTTCCAAGTTTCCAAGTTGTTCAATTTAATTCTTGGCAAAATGATGAAAAGATGTCTAAACAAGTTTTAGAACGAAGGCCATCACTTGAACGCCTAAGGGCTAAACATCGTGACAAAGGCGACAACATCAAATCCAAGACATCAAGCGACAAAGAAAGGTGGAGCAACAACCATGAAGAAATAAAACGAAGTTTTCAAAAGGGGGATTTAAAAAAAAAAAAAAAAAAGCTCGCTAGGTTGAAATCCTCAAATCAACCTAGGCAAAAGTTAGAACACAAAAAAAAAAAAAAAAAAAAAAAAAAAATCCCCCTCATTCAAAGAAGTTCACATCAAGATCATCATCATCATCCACCAACGAAGGACGAAACAACCATCACGAAGAATGGAGTATTCACAAGAACTACAGTGACCTGAGCCTCTATACTGGAGGAACGTAGGCAACCTTCGGGTCCGGTCTCATGCAAGAAAGAAGATATGTTTAGCCCTAGTGCGGTATGGTGATTGGCCTTCCTCTCAAACTTGTCAAGACATCTTTGTATGATTCATTTGCCAAAGAATTTATCACCTCAAGATTGAACAACTTTCTTAGAATTGGACTCGCTTTACGTTCCTTGTCGAGTCTAGGGGCTTTTTATCTTTCAGCGATACTCCCAGTTTCTTACAATGAAATTGGGGCTTTCCTTCTCTTCTCTTTTAATGACTTACTTGCCTTCGTGCGTCATTCAATAAATAAAAATACATGTCAATACTAGGGACCACTTCCCTAGTCAAGTCAATGTCACTCATCATTAGTGACAAATGGTCTCCACCGCAAAATCACATGTCTCTCATCCTCAGCTAGAATTAATGCACATTTCCTCATCAATTGAGTCAAAAAAAAAAATGAAGACGCAAAAGAGATGCCCGCTAGATTGAAAACCCGAAAGGGCGGTCTAGGCAAAAAATAGGGTGCGTCATAAAAAAAATGAGAGAGAGAGAGAAGGGAAAGAGAAATGGTGATCCCCGGCCTCTAAAGAAGACAACTACACAAGTTATACATTGAATCTTCTCAGCATGTCAATTCACCACCGAGTCAACTTCGGAATTGCAAAAGGCTCGACAAGATACGGCACAATCAAAGGTCGTTTTGGGTTGTTGGCATAAGAGAGGTTGTTCTTGCAATGTGCATTATTGGGTTTATGAGAAAGAAGGCCCATGGTAACCAAGATCCATCCAAGAACGAGCCCATCATTGAGGGGTACAAGGTTGCACAAATAGTCCCCAGTGAATCAATTGGTTTGGGCAGCGAGCAGCAACAACGTGTGACTCAGTTTTCAAGCTTCTACGAGCATGTACCCCTAAAGAATATCGAAAGGCTTCCTAAAGAATATGGAGTAGCTCTTGCCATATCCTCTTATGTTTGATCCCTCGCACGAGGAAGAGTATCTTGATTTGCTTGATAAATGATGATGCCCTAGGGGCTATGTGACTCAAGAATGAGAGCTTCTTTTGCTTCATTTGACAGTTAATGAGCCTAGGGGCTACGCTCAAGAAATATGTGTGAGACTCTCCTCAAAGTCTCTCAAGAGGAATGTCGAAGGGCCTTCATGTCATGTGTGCTTGTGCCTGTTCCCCCAATCAAGGATGGGCCTTTCTTGCTCCACTTATAATCAATGGTGGCACTCTAGGGGCTACACTCAAATTTAAAAGTCTCTTTTGGTAAGAATAAATTCACATCACCTCCCAACGGTGGCCCTAGCAAAGCCATATGCGACATTGGAAGCATCCTCAATTATTTTGGCACCGAAGGTTGTTGGGTTTCCAAGTAACATGCGTAGCGGAATATAGCAATTAAAAATTTGAGAAACCCAAAGCCATGGATCCGTTCATATGATCAAATCAAATACAACATAATGAATATAAGAAAAACTAACCCTTGATGACTATCAAATTTTCTCTTGGTCTTTGGTGGAGATTTGAAGACTTGATCACGATCACAAAGTTTGAACACGAACTTTGAAGATGATGATTTTCACCCTCTAGCGGTATCCACACTTCAAACGAATATCAAAGGAGCTTCTTTGATCTTGGTTGCTAGAACAATATTATGAAACACACTTTCACAATATAATAAAGAACTATATGGAATTCATTTGTGAATTATTTTGTTCCTCAATCAATGATATCTTAGAACAAAATAAAATCTCTCTCAAACTCTTTGAGACTCACAAAAGAACTAGTCAATATGGTCTGGCCGAATTGGGGTTTTTATACACAATTAAGACCTATTCCAAATAGGAATCTTGTGCCAAAAACCTTTCCTAATCGAATTAGGAAATTTCCAGTCGGCATACCGGGCGCCCGCCTGGTACCCCCCGAGCGCCCGCTCATTTGGGCAGAAGGTCAAGGCCTTTTCCGGCTTATTCAGGCGCCCGCCTGGTTCAATCCAAGCGCTCGCTTGGTTGACCAGGAGGCCCAGAATAATTCCAGAAATTCCCTTGAGGTCCTTCAACCCTAAATTCCAATATAGTCCTCTTATTTAAGATTCGTTCTATTGTGTGTGACCCTATAGGATTATACTAAGTTGGCAATGGGCTCAAACATGATCCCATAAGATATGATTAGGTTCTAGCAAACCGTCATACCTACCCAAATAGTATAACTAGATACAAGTTCGCATTCCTTTAGAATATGTCACAATCCTTTTGTCCACGATGTCATTGAACACAAGTCATGGTCAAACAGTCAACTTGTTTTGTTCAATACTTTCTCGATCCCGAATATGTTGATAATTCAGATGCTATTGATCTAATCAATCCATTTGAGTTCGGCCGAACATTTCATCAACATCATTCCTTCGAGGGGCCCAAGCTTGACATCTCTCCGTGGAGGGACAAATCCATTTAGCTTATTATTCTTCCCAACGGGAATCCGATTATGCCAATCATACCCTTTATAACTACTCGGTTAAAAGTAGCATTTGAATATGTCAAACACAATGTTCATCAAGTGGAAGACTATAATAACTTCATGTCTAAGGATTCAATTGACATAACTAATATGAGATATATGTTCAACATAGACCATGACATAAATCTCATACAGCGGGTCATGTCCAGTACCTTGTTCCAAACAAGTACCCATAAATCTAACATGATCATCCCATGATCATTTAGCCTTTATACTAGTGCTTAACAAGTACTATGGACGGAGATTATTATAAGTAAACATGAACAACAATAATAATCAAAACATCTCTTTATTGATATGAAATAAATGATAACAATTACAACGTTTATTAAACGTGCCTAGGGCACCACTACCAACAATCTCCCACTTGCCCTAGGCCCAATCTCCCATGTATCTAATACCCATGGACCTAACATGACCATCATGTTTAGCTTGTGGAAGTCCCTTTGTTAGCGGGTCCGCAACATTGTCATCAGTAGGTACTCTGCATATATTTATGTCTCCCCTATCAACGATCTCTCGAATAAAGGTCTATTGGACTAGCAATACTAGGAACCACTTCAAGTTCGGTTATGAACTTCTTAATCCAAACAGCTTCCTTTGCAGCATCCGATGCAGCAATATACTCATCTTCTGTTGTAAAATCAGCGGTTGTACTTTGCTTGGAACTCTTCCAGCTTACAGCTCCACCATTTAACATAAACACAAAACCCGATTGCGATCGGCTATCATCTATGTCGGTTTGGAAGCTTGCATCCGTGTAAGCATTTACAACGAGATCATCTTCCATTCCTCCATAGACCAAAAAACGAGTCTTTAGTTCTTCTCAAGTACTTAAGAATCGCTTTTACAGCTATCCAGTGATTTTCGCCAGGGTCGGATTGGTATCTACTTGTCATGCTCAAAGCATAAGATACATCCGGCCTAGTACAAATCATGGCATACATGATGGACCCAATTGCCGAAGCATATGGAACATCATTCATTTTCTCACGCTCATCGTTTGTCTTAGGACATTGAGTCTTGCTTAGAGAAACTCCATGTAACACGGGCAAGGTGCCTCTCTTGGAATTTTCCATACGGAATCTTCTAATGACCTTGTCAATGTATGTACTTTGGCTTAAACCAAGTAGCCTCCTTGATCTATCTCTATAGATCTTAATGCCAAGAATATATGCGGCTTCACCCATATCTTTCATTGCGAAGCATTTTCCTAACCAAGTCTTCACAGACTGAAGTGTAGGAATGTCGTTTCCAATGAGCAATATGTCATCCACATATAAAATAAGGAATAGCACTATGCTCCCACTAATCTTCTTGTATACACAAGGCTCATCTTCGTTCTTGATGAAACCAAACTCTTTGACCGATTCATCAAAACGGAGATTCCAACTCCTAGAAGCTTGCTTCAATCCATAGATGGATCTATGCAATTTGCATACCTTAGAATCTTGTTCAAAACCTTCTGGTTGTGTCATATACACATCCTCTTGAAGTTTTCCATTCAGGAAAGCGGTTTTGACGTCCATCTGCCATATTTCATAGTCATGATATGCGGCAATGGCAAGCAAAATTCTTATAGACTTGATCATTGCTACGGGTGAAAAGGTCTCATCATAGTCAATACAATGAACTTGCCTATAACCCTTCGCTACAAGCCTAGCTTTGTAAGTATGCACCTTCCCATCCATGTCAGTCTTCTTCTTGAAGACCCATTTGCATCCTATGGTTTTTACACCTTCGGGTGCATCAATCAAATTCCAAACTTGATTGTCTTGCATGGATTGCAATTCGGATTCCATGGCTCCAAGCCACTTGTCCGAATTAGGAGAAGACATCGCCTCTTGGTAGGTTGACGGTTCATCATTCTCAATGATTTCTACCTCATTACTATCCGTTACGAGAAATCCATATCTCTCGGGCTCGGATCGTAACCTACTAGATCTGCGAGTTGCTTGTGTATTTTTAACAGGTTCCAGAACTCCTTGTGGTTCTTGTTCTTGTTCCACTATTGGTTCAATGTTATTTTCTGGGTCTCGAATTTCTTCAAGATTTATTTTACTCCCACTGATTTCCTTGGAGAGAAACTCTTTCTCTAGAAAGACACCAGTTCGGGCAACAAACACTTTGTTGTCCTCACGGTTGTAAAAGTAATATCCTCTAGTTTCCTTAGGATATCCCATGAAAATACATTTATCAGATTTGTGTGCAAGTTTGTCTGAGACAAGTCTTTTGACAAAAGCTTCGCAACCCCAAATCTTCATGAAAGACAGAAAAGGCTTCTTTCCGCTCCACATCTCATATGGAGTCTTGTGAACCGATTTAGTTGCAACACGATTTAGTGTGAAAGCAGCGGTTTCTAGGGCGTATCCCCAAAAGGATATTGGAAGATCAACTTGACTCATCATTGATCGAACCATGTCTAACAAAGTCCGATTCCTCCTCTCGGACACACCATTCCATTGTGGTGTTCCGGGTGGAGTCAATTGTGAAACTATTCTACAATTCTTTAGATGATCATCAAATTCTTGACTTAAGTATTCACCACCTCGATCTGATCGAAGTGCGTTTATACTTTTGCCATGTTGTTTTTCTACTTCATTTTGAAATATTCTAAATATCTCAAATGCTTCACTTTTATGTTTCATTAGGTAAACATACCCAAATCTACTATAATCATCAGTGAAGGTTATGAAGTATTGAAATCCTCCCCTAGCATTCCTACTTAATGGTCCGCATACATCGGAATGTATCAACCCCAATAAGTCGCTTGCCCTTTCACCCAACTTGGTAAAAGGTGTCTTAGTCATTTTTCCAAGAAGACACGACTCGCAAGTATCATATGACTTGAGGTCACATGAACCTAAAATTCCGTCCCCATGGAGTTTTGAGATACGCTTCTCATTAATATGACCGAGACGGCAATGCCACAGATAAATGTGATTTACATCATTAGGCTTAGATTTCTTATTTACATGATAGACATTGTCATTATTTTCATTCTTGACATCCAAGATATAAAGGCCATTAAATGAATTAGCAATACCATAAAGCACATCATTTAAATAAATAGAAAATTTCTTATTCTCAATAAGAACTTAAAACCTTCATTATCCAAACAAGAAATTGAAATAATATTTCTGCTTAAATCCGGAACATAATAACAATTGTTCAAAACAAGAATTAATTCGGAAGGTAAAGTGACTTCATAAATCCCTACGGCTAATGCAGCAACTCTTGCTCCATTCCCCACGCGTAGATCTACTTCACCTTCTTTAAGCAGTCTCCTATTCTTTAGTCCCTGCACATTTAGACAATGTGAGAACCACATCCGTATCCAATACCCAAGAATCATTGGTAGAAAGGAGAATATCTATCATATAGATACCTGAAGTCGACGCAGCTTTGCTGCCCTTCTTCTTCTTTTGCTCTTCCAAGAAAGCCTTGCAATTACGTTTCCAATGACCAGTTTCTTGACAATGGAAACAGATTGCATCCTTTTGTGAATCAGGTTTTGCCTCAGAAGCCTTGGCAACCTTTGCCTTGCTTATTTTGGGTTGACAACTTTCTTACCCTTTCCTTTGGCACTAGCCTTCTTCCCATCATGAACCAAGAGCACGGGAGAACCTTTCTCCACAATTTTCATCTCTGCAGTTTTGAACATCCCATGCAACTCAGAGAGATTCTTATCCATTCCATGCATGTTATAATTCATCACAAACTGATTATAACTTTTAGGCAATGAATTAAGAATGAGATCCGTGGCTAGCTCCAATGGGATTGGATAGCCAAGTTTCTCAAGGTGCTCTACATAACCTTTCATTTTAAGAAAGTGAGGACTCACTTGTTTCCCTTCATTTATTTTACTAGTAGTGAATGCAACAATGGTCTTGTACCTCTCTTGCCTAGCTTGCTCTTGAAACATGGTTCTCAACTCCACGCCTATCTCATAGGCTTCCAAATGTTCCAAACTTTGTTGGAGTTTTGAACACATAGCAGCAAGCATGAGACAACTTACATCTCTAGAATCATTACGATGTTTCTTGTAATTGTCTCTTTCTACCATAGGGGCAGTAGGCGGTGGTTCAGCAGGGAGAGGCCCATCGAGAATGTACAACTTATCTTCTTGCCTAAGAACGATTCTTATGCTACGGATCCAATCCATAAAGTTTGTACCATTCTCTTCGAGCTTATCCTTCTCAAGGATCGATCGCAATGACATTGATTGAGTGTTATTAGTCATTATCTACAAATATGCAAAATTTCCAAAATTTAATAAGTACCAATTTTCATTAAAGAAATAATTAATGTATTTTCAAACAAAATACTCCCTCTAAATTATATAACCTTCATATACATCCAATGTATAATATAATTTATTTGGGCTAAATCCAACTTTAATTTAACTTTGAGTCCACGGAGGTGGACCGCTCAAAAACTAAATTAATTAGGTAGACAATCATGTCAATCATATCTCATATGATTCTTAGATCCTTTTATGAGATTCTTTGAGAAATCCAATTTCAAAAAGCATGTTTAATCTCATCTTTTGCCTAGGCCCAAAAATGTTTTGACGCCTAATTAAGTCCAACCATTTTAAACGCATAGGAACCATTCAATTTAACGCACCTTGCGGAGGCAAGCCCACATTAAATTAATGAACCTCATCTTGCTCATACATGAATAAAAATCAATGCACTTCGCGGAGGCGAACCCACATCAAAATCACCCATATATAAACAAGTATTTTAATCATGGCATGGCAAAGAAGGACTTAAAACTTTCTTTGAAGGTTCATCACATATAGCATATAACACATTTATGAGCACATAATATAAACATGTTACACATCAAGTTTGGCCACTAAATTAATCCCATTAATTTAAGCATGATATTTATGTGTCATTAGTTTCTCTATAATTATGAGGATGAGACTAATTCAACTTTGGTTATTATCTCCAAATCAAGACAACAAGAAGTGCGGTCGAACTAAGCCATTAGGCAACCATAATCCCGCACTAATTCAAGAAACCAAGAAAGTAGTCCATGTGGCCGAAACTAAGCAATAGATGGTCTCGATGAACGTAAGCTAATTGCATTCACAATTCCACATGGATCTCCAATCATTGAATCAAGAACCTTTGTTTCTCAATTTTAGCAATTATGAACTCTTCATAATTCTAACTTCGTTTTATCTTTGAAACTTTGATTGCGATCAATTTTGGGAAACACAATCTCGATGAACGCAGATTAGCCATCCAAAACTTGAACCAATCTAGGAATCACAAGACTAAAACAAATAGGAAAATCAAACCCCAAAATCCACACACAAACAACTACCCAAAACCCATTCCAGATCAACAAGTCTGGACTAGTTCTGTTACTGGTTTTGTCGAATTTATCGAAAATTCCATATTCAGATTTTAACCAAAATCAGAACAAATTTTGACCACCGAGCGCCCGCCTGGTCATCAGCGAGCGGGCGCCTGAATGGCCAGAATAATACAGAATTTTTAAAGTTCGAAAATTTTGTCTCAAAATTATTTTTCCCGATTATTAAAACTTTGATCCAATCAAAAATCATAATCGAAATAATTCAGAATCCACCATAATTTTTATTGCGATTGAATCGTGCGATTAAAGTTACAAAACAATAAACCACATAAAATCACAAAACACATAAGTATCATATATTCCAATATTCATATCATGCAAGGCACATAAACAATTTATATACACATAACATGATCCAAGTATTGAATTAATCAACATGAACGGGCTCTGATACCACTGTTGGGTTTCCAAGTTACATGCGCAGCGGAATATAGCAATTAAAATTTTAAGAAACCCAAAGCCATGGATCCGTTCATATGATCAAATCAAATACAACATAATGAATATAAGAAAAACTAACCCTTGAAAACTATCAAATTTTCTCTTGGTCTTTGGTGGAGATTTGAAGACTTGATCACGATCACAAAGTTTGAACACGAACTTTGAAGATGATGATTTTCACCCTCTAGCGGTATCCACACTTCGAACGAATATCAAAGGAGCTTCTTTGATCTTGGTTGCTAGACCAATATTATGAAACACACTTTCACAATATAATAAAGAACTATATGGAATTTATTTGTGAATTATTTTGTTCCTCAATCAATGATATCTTAGAACAAAATAAAATCTCTCTCAAACTCTTTGAGACTCACAAAAGCACTAGTCAATATGGTCTGGCCGAATTGGGGTTTTTATACACAATTAAGACCTATTCCAAATAGGAATCTTGTGCCAAAAACCTTTCCTAATCGAATTAGGAAATTTCCAGTCGGCATACCGGGCGCCCGCCTGGTACCCCCCGAGCGCCCGCTCATTTGGGCAGAAGGTCAAGGCCTTTTCCGGCTTATTCAGGCACCCACCTGGTTCAATCCAAGCGTCCGCTGGTTGACAGGAGGCCCAGAATAATTCCAGAAATTCCCTTGAGGTCATTCGACCCTAAATTTCAATATAGTCCTCTTATTTAAGATTCGTTCTATTGTGTGTGACCCTCTAGGATTATACTAAGTTGGCAATGGGCTCAAACATGATCCCATAAGATATGATTAGGTTCTAGCAAACCGTCATACCTACCCAAATAGTATAACTAGATACAAGTTCGCATTCCTTTAGAATATGTCACAATCCTTTTGTCCACGATGTCATTGAACACAAGTCATGGTCAAACAGTCAACTTGTTTTGTTCAATACTTTCTCGATCCCGAATATGTTGATAATTCAGATGCTATTGATCTAATCAATCCATTTGAGTTCGGCCGAACATTTCATAACATCATTCCTTCGAGGGGCCCAAGCTTGACATCTCTCCGTGGAGGGACAAATCCATTTACCTTATTATTCTTCCCAACGGAATCCGATTATGCCAATCATACCTTTATAACTACTCGGTTAAAAGTAGCGTTTGAATATGTCAAACATAATGTTCATCAAGTGGAAGACTATAATAACTTCATGTCTAAGGATTCAATTGACATAACTAATATGAGATATATGTTCGACATAGACCATGACATAAATCTCATACAGCGGGTCATGTCCAGTACCTTGTTCCAAACAAGTACCCATAAATCTAACATGATCATCCCATGATCATTTAGCCTTTATACTAGTGCTTAACAAGTACTAGGGACGGAGATTATTATAAGTAAACATGAACAACAATAATAATCAAAACAACTCTTTATTGATATGAAATAAATGATAACAATTACAACGTTTATTAAACGTGCCTAGGGCACCACTACCAACAAAGGTCTCAAGGGGCTTCGCAATCTACAATCTTTTGGGCTACGGCATTACAGTAATCCGAGCAAAGGGCAATATTGGGGCTTCGTAATTGACAATATTTTTGGGGGATGATACCCGAGCAATGCAATTTGGGAGTAGTCTAATGGCTTCATGAAAGCGATCAAGCCTCAAGGGTCCCTCAGTACTTCACGTCAAAGGTCTTCTGGTTTGAAAGGAGGACTCCGAAGTTATGAATGAATTTGAAGGTTCTTGTTAGAACTTACAACGAGATTATGAAGGAAGTCTTAGAGAAAAGGAAAAAGATTCAATATGCTAAACTCTATCAAAACAGGGTTATAGCGGGAAATGCCTTGGCCAATCCCAATGTTTCTGCAATTCAGCACCCCCTTCTCCAAGATCAAAAGCAAAAAGTGTGGCTTTTGAGCTTCAAGCACTAGTTGCATCCGAAGGTCCGTCTTTAGTTCAACTCAAGAAAACTCAAACAAGCATACCCATTTGGGGACCTTATCACACCAAGACCTTATCATCCACGACCTCGACAACACCACAAGACATTACTGCATTTGGGTACCAACCACAACGAGGCCATTCATCTCCCTAGAAAGAGTAAGAAGGAGATCTCTATCAAGAATTCTACCCAACGATACATCCGCTCTCAATGCCGAGCCGATTCCAAGATAATTTGGGGCTTTACATCAAAAGGTCTTCATATTCTACCGTCTTGAAGCTCGCAAATAACAAGTACATGACATTTGGGGCTTGGCAATCTCTCGAAGCTTGGTATCAAGAATCTTTTATTGGGGCTTGCTCACAAAAGGCAATTTATTCGAGTGGGCCAAGAGATGATTTATCTTGGGGGCTACGTAAGTCACTCAAAGTTTGGCATCAAAGGCATTCTAAGGGCTTTACAATCAGCAACCCCTTATCTCGGTATCGAAAGCCTTTGAAGCCCCATAATCGACAAATCTCTTGGGGCTAGATATCAATCTTCATTGGGAACAACACCGACGACAGAATTTAAGCGAGGAAATCCAGACTTCGATCGAACATGACTTGATCTTGGGTTGGCTTTACAAACACACAATGCTTAAATGGTTCACCGACGAACTAAAAAAAAGAAAAAAAAAAGAGATTTTTCTTTCTTTTCTTTTTATTTTTTTTACTTGTATAAGAAGTATGTGCTCATTTTGCTTTGCTCCTTGCTTCTTCCCCGGCATTCTCTATCATCCTTGCTGGTCTGATTCTCTTTAAAGGGATACATAGGCAGCCTTTTGGCACGACCAACCCATCATCCAGAATATCATCTCACCGATACTCCATCAAAGTACAAGTGACTCATCTTTATAAAAGTGTCGACATCCTTCATCAAAGCCACGGCATCAGAAATCCATCCCAAATCAAGCGGCCATGGTAAGTGAAGGTGTGAACATCATCCATCATAGCTCCTTTCAAATCACATCGCACACAAAAGGCAATTTCTCCATCTTTGCAAAATCTCTCTCTCAAGAAATATCTGCTTTTCAAATCACATTTCACACCACAAACATAATTTCACACTTCACACATCTCACACAAGCACATATATCTCTAAAGCATATGCATAACAGGTACATGCACACAGCTCCACGGTGGGCCGATTTCTATCACCACATCAGTAGACAGAAATTTGAGTCCCTCTAAATCAGCAAGCAGACTTTTGAGTCCCTCTAAATCAGCTCCACGGTGGGCCGATTTCTATCACCACATCGTTAAGTTTCTGACTAATTTTGTTAGTTTCGGGGCTTAACTGCATAACAGGGTTAACTTTTGGGCTAAAATATGGATTTTCTGAAGATGCGACGAGCATGCCTTTTCCCTCCTTTATAAGAGTCGTGCGCCTCCCATAGGGGGGTGGGATGTGCACGTTTCCCACCTCCAGGATCCCAGATTTTTCCAAATTTCCCTCCTTTTCTTATTTGTAACCTCCAAAACCATTATACCTTGGCTTCATCCGGGGAGAGGCCATCTTTGTTACCATAAACACTCTCCCTACACCTATAAATACCTCTTCATTCCACCATGGAAAAGGAGGAAGGATTCTTGACTCAAAAACTCTCTAAAACTCAAAAGTACATTTTCAAAGAGTGGTTACTATAGACAAATTGGTTCTTTCCCATTCAAGCACAAGGTACAACTCACACTTTCTCCTTCTAAACTCTTTTAATTTTCTTTATTAAAACTCTTTATTTGTTTTCTTCATCTTTCATCTCTTCTAATGTGTATGCAATCTCCATAAAAAGGAATACAACCAAAAGGCCACTTCACTATTGAAGTTTGGTCAAGGTTACATTCCAACATTCTAAAGTCCATTTTTATTTACCATTCATTTCTTAATGTAATTGTTTGGTATGTAATCTTTAGCATAAATT
Organism: Campanula takesimana; assembly: GCA_026119855.1. NCBI lineage: Eukaryota > Viridiplantae > Streptophyta > Magnoliopsida > Asterales > Campanulaceae > Campanula > Campanula takesimana. The sequence continues at coordinate 564,496 of JAOWBW010000687.1, forward strand.
CATAAATAAAACAATTTTCTTTTATTTCCTTTTGTAATTCCCCTTTTATTTACATTATAATTGTTAGCACTTTTCTCATATTAAAATAAGGACATTTAGCATTAGAACACCAATAGTAGCAAGACCGGTGTAAGCGGGGCGGAGTGGGTATTTAAGTACTTCCCACTCTGTCACCTAACCCCCAAACCCTTCTCTTCCCGAATCTGGTTTCGTAATATTAAAATAGGCTATTTCTTTAGGTTTTTCTGATGTTTCCTTAATAACATAGGTGCGACTCTAACAAATAAAATCAAATAGACATCCTAGGATAATTCACCGCTCTAGCCAAGTTATGGTTTTCCCGGGGTATCTACAATAACACGGACGGTGGTGCGTGTTGTAAGTTGGCGTGTATCTGACACTTGTGGTATTTCTTAACCATGTTGGCGCAGTCGGTTTCCATTGTAGCCCAATAGTACCATAGTCTGATAACTTTCTTTGCTAGCATATTGCCATTCATATGGGTTCCACAGACTCCTTGATGGACTTGGTCCATGACTTCTACAGCTTCGTGCTCATCGGCACATAGTAGACACTACTTGTGATGTTTCTTGTAGAGGCGATCACCTATAATTACGAATTGGGTAGCGAATCGTTTGAGAGCTATCTTTGCTTTAGGTGATGTGTCTGATGGGAATGTTCAGTCTAGGAGGAAACACCATATGTCGTAGTACCATGGTTTATCGTCCAAGGCATTTACGGAAACAGAGTCACACGCCTCCTTGCAGTCATGTAGGTCTATGATCGAGTTATAAGCGGGAGTCGTTCGTCTCGTGACTTTGAATGTTCTGACTTCAGTCCATTCGGGAATCTCCATAAGTGATGCTAGCATGGCTAGCGAGTCTGCTAAGCAGTTCTTATCTCTAGGAAGATAGCAGAAGGTGACTTCTTTGAACTATTTGACCAAGTCTTGGAGATGGTCGTTGTATTTCTGCAGTATAGGATCTTGTATCTTCCACTTTTTGAGTGACTGATAGATTATGAGTTGTGAATCTCTGTACACCTCTAGTTCGGTCACGTTTCTTTCTAAGGTTGCTTCAAGCCCCGCTATGAAAGCTTTGTACTCGGCAATATTGTTAGTGGCCTTGAAGTCAAGGCGAATTGCGAGTGGAGTGTAGAGTTCTGAGGGATCTACTAGTAACAAGCCAATACCATATCCCCATTTATTGGCTGCGCCATAGAAAAATAATTGCCACTTATTTTCTGCTATTGCCATGATGTCCTCATCAGGGAATCGCGGGTCTTCCCCCTTCGCTTCATCACATGGAAATTCGGCTAAATGATCAGCGAAGACTCTTTCTCTTACGGATTTCTATGTGATGTAAGTGATATCATACCCCGCGAGCATAAAGTACCACTTAGCTATTCTAGAGGAGACATGCGATTACTCGAATATGTACTTCATCGGGTTCATTCTGGCAATCAGTTGTACGAAAAATGCCTCCATGTATGGTTTGAGTCTCTCAGCCACCCATACTAGTGCAGCACACGACTTTTCCAATGCAGCGTAGTTCAATTCACCCCCTTGAAAGCGACGACTGACAAAGTAGATGGCATTCTCCTTCTTTGAGTCAGGTTTCTCTTGTGCTAGCCTAGCCCCTAGTGCAGTGTCATTGATTGTAAGGTACAGGATCAACGGCTTCTATTTATGCGGTGGGACCAATACAGGAGGGTTGATCAAGTATTCTTTGACCTTTTCGAAGGCTTCTTAACACTCTTCGGTCCATTCTAGGGATGCATTCTTTTTGAGGAATTTGAAGATAGGTTCGCACATTGTCGTGAGCTAGTTGATGAAACGACTAATGTACTGAAGGCAACCCATAAATCCCTTTACTTCTTTCTGGGTCTTAGGCGGAGGCATATCAATGATCGCTTTGATCTTAGTAGGGTCAGCTTCTATACCACGCTCGGTGACCATGTAACCAAGGACTTTCCCCTTTACTACCCCAAATGTGCACTTGGTAGGATTAAGCCTCATCTTGTGGTGTCTCAACCTTTCGAAGAACTTTCTAAGGTCGACAAAGTGCTGCCCATCGGAACCTTTAGAGTGTATGATCATGTCATCGATGTACACTTCTATCTCTTTATGTATCATATCATGGAATAGCTCAGTTACCGCTCTCTGGTAAGTGGCTCCAGCTGTCACGACCCGAAATCTAGGCTCTATTTTATTAGTAATAAATAATTATTATTTATTTATTTGCTTATTTATTTATTTAAACTATTATTTATTTAAATACTTATGCGTGCATTTTATGTGTTATAATATTTATGCTTAAGCATTTTATTTGGATCATTTGGGTTAGTGTAGTATTGTAGGGTCTTAATTGTTAGTAGGGAGTGTAGAAATTGTGTGTAGTGTAGTGGAGGGGGCCTAAGTGTAAATCTTTTAAATCATTTCCCTACTCCCTCCCTACTCCTTCCCTTCTCCCTCATACACTCCACCTCCATCTCTCTCTCCCAACACACCTCTTCCTCTCTCCTCCATTTGTGGTAAGTTTTCTTTCTTTCCTTCTCTCTTCATTTTCTTCATCTTCCTCTCATAATCTCTCATTTCTTAAAGCGTGAAATGTGTTTAGATCGTCGATAGGATCGCGTAGAACCAAAAAGAATTGAATTCCGTCATCTTTGAGAATTTTCAAGTAAGTTGCTTTTCCCCCCATTTTGATGCTAAAATGTTCATATCATGTTTATATAATGCTTTTGTTGTTATAATTGAAGTTTGGTTGAGTTTAGAATTTATTTGGAATTTATTTGAGTTTTTGGTCGAAAATGGTGATTGATATGAATGTTGAGTTTGATTCTTGATTTTGGTTAATAAATGTTGTTGTTAAGGTCCCCTTGTTGGTTAGTTATGATTTGGGTACCTTGAGGATCTTATTGGTTGTGTTTGGTTAAGAGAGTGGTGAAATTGGTAAGGAAATTTGATGAACCCAGCTGGGAATTCCTCCCAGCCCGTGGACCAGGCGCCCGCCCGCCTTGACCCAGCCGCCCGCCCGCACCCCCTTTTCCAGCGGCCTGACCTTCTGGCCAAACAAGCGCCCGCCTGCCTATGCCCAGGCGCCCACCCGCCCGCCTGTTTGGGATTTTGCCCTTTTGCTTGGTTTAAGACTTAAGGCTTAACTAGTTTAGGTTTATTCCTTCTAATTAACTTAAGATAACACCGTGGAACACTTTATTAAGTGGAATTGATTCTTATATGAATAAATATGATATGGAATTTGATTAAGTATCATTTTGGGAATGTGGTTCATCTTTGATGTGCGGTTTATATTGGTTTACCTTTGTGGTGATTTATTGGATTGGTTCCCTACTTTGGAACCTTAAGTTGTTTATTTAAGCTAGTATTTATTACTTAGCATTTATTTGAAAGTCCAGCTGGTATTTTGTGTGTGTTTGGGCGATGCGAAACATTATGATGGCACGGCCAAGTCCATTGTGATGTTGACCATTGTTTTGCCCCATTATTACCCTCCTCCAGATTGGCCTTGGATGTGAGAAGAGCTAGCTCCTTTGTGTGCATTTTAGCTTTACTTGGAGCATGACTTTGTGGCATGTCTCCCGTCCCTTGTGACACTTCATTTGGTTATTGGTTCCGGTACTGGGGATTTCTCTTCAGCTTTCATGCTATTATGAATATGTGATTTGTTGATTATTGAAGCTGTGCAGCGATCCTTTATTTGGATGTACCAGTTTGGAAAACCTTGGCTATATCCTTTGTTATGTGTTTATTTCCGCTGCTATCTGTTATGTGATAATTGCTATGTGCTATGTGATATTTATTCTCGCTTATTGCTTCTTGCATCATAGCATGTCATGTAGTTGCATTAGTAACTTATTGAGATTTATCTCACCCCCTTTCTTTTATCTTTGTTTTTCCTTAACCCCCCCCCCAGGTGCTAAGGATTAGTCTCGCTGATCACGAGAAAGAGGACGTCGAGTGTGGATACATTCTTTTGGGGAATGTTGTTATAGGTTGGTTTACATTATATAAATGTGTAACCTTTTTGGGATAGTTGTACCAAACAATGACATCATTAAGAATTGTACATTTATCTTTTGTTGGGCATAAACTTGTAGAAGTTTATGAGAGTTGTATTTAGTTGTTATCAAACTTGGAATTGTAAAACTTTGGATCATCACCTTTTGGTATCAAATGAAATTTTTAACTTCGGTATTTTAGAGTTTATTGTTTAAGTCAACGTCCAGATCGCGGTCTCGGGCCCGCGGGGTTCGGGGTCGCGACAGTTGGTATCAGAGCCATGGTTTGGCTCTAAGTATAAGTCTAGGTGGACTAGTATGACCTAGGAGGGTAGTAGTGTGCGTAGTGATTAACGGTTGATGTTTTATGCAGGTACTTGTTTACAATGGTTCGTAGAAGGAGTGGTGAAGGTAGTACCGGTAATGCAAATCAGAATGATACAAGGGAAGAAGCACGTGCTATGTTTCAAGGCATGTTTGAGGCGGCCATGAAGGCCATACATGATCAAGGTCCGAGGGTAGAACAAGCACCACCCCGCTATGGATTGGAAGAATTTCTCAAACTGAAACCGGTTGAATTCAATGGGGAACCCGATGTTCGGAAAGCTGAGTTGTGGATTGAGTCGTTGGAGAAGATTTATGAGGTATTTGGTTGCACGGATGAGGACAAGGTCCGGTTCGCGGCTTACAAACTTGTGGGAGCCGCCGAGCATTGGTGGAAGGGTGCTAAAGCTAGTTGGGATGATACTCACACGGTGTATGCGTGGAAGTTGTTTGTGCGCAAATTCAAGGAGCATTTCATTCCAGTTGTTGATCAAAACCAAAAGGAGATCGAGCTACTCAACCTGGAGCAAGGTGTGTTTTCTATAGCACAATACTCGGCTAAGTTCATAGAATTAGCCCGGTATTGCGACTATTTGGTGAGGACCGAGGAACAAAAAGCTATGAGATTCATTCGGGAATTGAAGACCTCCATCCGTACTCAACTTATTGCCCAACGGATTGTGACTTTCCAAGATGCGGTAGACCGAGCCTACTTGATAGAGCAAGATATTGGGGAGCATAAGAGGAAGACCGAGGTAGCTAACCCGAGCAAGCCGGGAGGACAAAGCAAGCCACAACACCGTTCCGACAATCGAGGTAACTTTGGGGGACAATCTCAGTTCCGAGGGCAACCGATCCCAAGGAACCCGGGTACCACTTCCGGGAACCAAGGGAACCAAATTAGGAGGCTTTGTTCATATTGTCAAAAGGAAGGTCATTCTGAGGACCGGTGTTGGAAGAAGCAGGGAAGGTGCACCTGTCGCGACCCCGGACCCCGCGGGCCCGAGACCGCGATCTGGACGTCGACTCTAAAACCAAAACTATGAAATACTGAATTTAAACATTTCAGTTGATACCAAAAGGGGTGATGATCCAAAGTTTTACAAAACCAAGTGTAATAAAAACCAAATACAACTATCATAAACTTCCACAAGTTTATGCCCAACAGAATACAAATGTACAAATCTTAGTGACGTCATTGTTTGGTACAACTACCCCAAAATGGTTACACATTTACATAATGTAAACCAACCTATATCAACCTTCCCCAAAAGAATGGATCCACACTCGACGTCCTCGCCCTCGTGATCAGCGAGACTAATCCTTAGCACCTGGGGGGGGGGTTAAGGAAAACAAAGATAAAAGAAAAGGGGGTGAGATAAATCTCAATAAGTTACTAATTCAACTACATGACATGCTATAATGCAATAAGCAATAAACAATAATAATTATCACGTAGCACATAGCAATTATCATATAACAGATAGCAGCGGAAATAAAAACATAACAAAGGATATAGCCAAGGTTTTTCAAACCGGAACATCCAAATAAAGGATCGCTGCGCAGCTTCAATAATCAACAATTCATCATCTTCATAATAGCATGAAAGCCGAAGAGAAAACCCCGGTACCGGAACCAATAACATAAAAGTGTCACAAGGGACAAGGACCATGACACAAAGTCATGCCCGCTAGCCAGATACATTCACAAAGGAACGCTGACTTATCCTTTCCAAGGCCAATCTGGAGAAGGGGTAAAGAAGGGGGAAAAACAATGGTCAACATTATAATGGACTTGGCTTTGCCATTATAATCTTTCCCATCGCCCAAACACACACAAAATACCAGCTGGACTTTCAAATAAATGCTAAGTAATAATAATTTAGCATGAATGAACAACTTAAGGTTCCAAAGTAGGGAACCATTCCAATTAGTCACCAAGAAAGTGAAATGAACCAACGACACACAATTAACGTGTTCCAACAATCTTAACAAAGATAACGAAATTCACCTATCACATTTGAGCACAAAGGGTTCAGTTAGGTCTAGCACTCTACCAAATTTACTTACTCATATCGAAGAGCTTAAGGAGAGCTTTAAAACGGTAATTCATACGCCTAAAACGGAGTTCGCATGAACCAAATACGACTCTCGAAAGATTGGACCAAAAAGGAGAATAAATTTCATAACAGGGGAGGGGGGTGCGCGCGCCTCCTGGATCAGTTGGAGAATCGAGTTGAGAGAAGGAGAGGGTGCGCGCGCCTCCTAAGGGAGGGATGCGCGCGCCTCCAAAGGACAGAAGCATTTTTGATCAAGAAGGACATAAGGGTGCGCGCGCCTCCTAAGGGAGGGATGCGCGCGCCTCCTTGCCCGGAAAGGCAATTTCCGGCCAAAATCCTGGGTTTCCACCATTTTCAAACCAAAACTCAAACCAACCAAATCTTTCACCATTTCACAAATACTTGGAACCAAGGCTAGCAATATACACAACTATGAACCAAAACAACTTATAGGCTTGTAATGGGGCTAAATAACACAATCTAGAAACCCAACATAAGATCCAAATACCAAATTTCCCAAAAATATGAATAAAATGCCAATCACTCCCAAATCAACTCAAGATGCAATAAATGGCATTCATAACATCAAATAAACCTGGAATAGCATTTCTAGCATAAAATAGGGGGAAAAGCAACTTACCCGGATTTCTCAAAGTTGACGGAATTCAAATTTTTTTGATTCTACGCGATCCTAACGACGATCTAAACAATGTTCAAGTTTCAAGAAATGAATAATAATGAGAGGAAGAAGGAGTAAATGAAGAGAGAAGGAGGGGAAAGAAAACTTACCAATACTTGGAGAGAGAGAGAGAAGATGGCTGGGAGGAGGGAGTAGGGTGAGGGAGATGGAGTGTAAGAGGGAGAAGGTAGGAGTAGGGAGGGAGTAATTTGAAATGATACACCTAGCCCCCCTCCTTTACTAACTAGCTCAACAAAGATACTCCCACAATTTATTAAGACCCAACACTTCTATACTAGCACAAATGACCCAAATAAAATGCTAGGCATAACTATCATCACACATAAATTGCACACATAAATATTTAATTAAATAATAATTCAAATGAATAAATAAGAAAATAATTAAATAAAAATCATTTAATTACTAATAAAATAGAGCCTATATTTCGGGTCGTGACATTCACTCCCCCTTAAAGAAAATTCGACCCGAATTTTAACGAGACTCACCTTAAACAAAAAGCCACGGAAATTTCCTCTCGATCTCATCACGAAGCTCCCACGTCAACTCCTCGATGTTATGATTCCTCCAAAGAACTCGAACCAATGAAATACTCTTGCTCCTCAACTCTTGGATTTTAGAATCTAAGATCCGAACCGGTCGTTCCTCATACGTCATATCGGGCTCAATATCTTCCGGTATCCTCGGTAACACGTGAGACGGATCATGAACATACTTCCGAAGCATAGAAACGTGAAAGACGTTGTTCAACCGGTCCAAAGATGACGGTAACGCAAGACGATACGCTAGAAGTCCAACCTTTCCCAAAATCTCAAACGGACCAATAAACCTCGGAGCCAACTTGCCTTTCTTCCCAAACCTACGAATACCCACCTTTAGAGATACTTTCAAGAATACCAAATCACCAATCTGGAAACTAAGATCTCGCCTTCGGTTATCTGCATAGCTTTTATGTCGGCTCTGGGCTGTCTTCAATCGATCCCGGATAACTCTAACCCTTTCAACTGAATCCCGAAGCAAATCAATACCCACAACTTTCTCTTCACCGACCTCATCCCAACAAATAGGCGATCTACACTTTCTTCCATACAAGGCCTCATACGGTGCCATCTCGATACTAGCCTGATAACTGTTGTTGTAAGAGAATTCCACTAACGGTAGGTGCGAATCCCAAGAATCGGAAGAGTCTATCGCACAAGCTCGCAACATATCCTCGAGAATCTGAATAGTCCTCTCTGATTGACCGTCTGTCTGGGGATGAAAAGCAGTGCTGAATCGCAATTCTGTACCCAAAGCTTCCTGAAACGCCTTCCAAAACCTAAAAGTAAACCTCGGGTCTCGATCTGACACAATGCTAACCGGAACCCCATGCAATCTAACAATCTCATCGATATAAAGGGTCGCAAGCTTCTCCATCGAATATCTGATGTCAATAGGCAAGAAATGGGCACTCTTGGTCAATCTATCCACTATTACCCAAACACTGTCATCCTTCCTACGGGTACGAGGCAGTCCCGTAACGAAATCCATAGTCACATGCTCCCATTTCCACTCGGGAATCTCTAACGGCTGAAGTAGTCCCGCGGGTCTCTGATGCTCGGCTTTGACCTGCTGACACGTTAAACACCTCGATACGAACTCGGCTATTTCCCTTTTCATATTAATCCACCAAAATTGTTGCTTCAAATCCTGATACATCTTCGTACTACCCGGATGAATAGCATATCTCGATTTGTGACCCTCATCAAGAACTCTCTGTTTAATTCCATCAACATCCGGAACACACAAACGACCACGAAAAGTCAAAACTCCACTCGAACTCAAAGAAAAATCCTCGAAATTCTTTTCCTTCAATTTACCCATTACCCTCACTAACTCGGGATCTTCTTTCTGAGCTTCCTTTATTCTCTGAATTAGGGTCGGAGACACCCTAATATTCGCAAAAATAGCCCCATGTCTCGATTCACGAGGAGACCAATCTCGAACATCCTCAAGCATTTTCCATTCACGAACCATCATCGAAGCCACATAAGACTTTCTACTAATCGCATCGGCTAGCACATTTGCCTTCCCCGGATGATAAGAAATCGTGCAATCATAATCCTTCAACAATTCCATCCATCGGCGCTGTCTATTATTCAACTCTTTCTGGGAGAAAAGGTACTTCAAACTCTTGTGATCCGTAAAAATCTCAAACTTCGCCCCGTAAAGGTAGTGCTTCCATTTGTGCAACGCAAATACAATAGCCGCTAACTCCATATCATGAGTCGGGTAATTATGTTCACTAGGGGTCAACTTCCTCGAAGCATACGCAATTACTTTCCCATTCTGCATCAACACACAACCCAAACCCTCTTTAGAAGCATCACTGTAAATCACAAGGCCATCGCTCCCATTAGGCAAAGTCAAGATCGGTGCGGTAGTCAACCTCTTCTTCAATTCCTCGAAACTCTTGTCACATTTCTCGGTCCACACAAACGGAACATTCTTCCGGGTCAACTGAGTCATCGGAGTAGCAATCCTCGAAAACCCTTCAATAAACCTTCGGTAATAACCGGCTAAACCAAGAAAGCTTCTAATCTCTGTCACTGATTCGGGTCTCTTCCAATCCACTATGGCTTCAATCTTTGACGGGTCCACAGAAATCCCATCTTTAGAAATCACATGGCCCAGAAATGACACCTTCTCGAGCCAAAATTCGCATTTACTGAACTTCGCAAATAATTTCTCCCTCGCAAGAACGGATAAAACTGTCCTCAAATGCTGCTCGTGCTCCTCTCGAGATTTCGAATAAACAAGAATGTCGTCGATGAAGACTACCACGAACGAATCAAGATAGGGATGGAAAACTCGGTTCATCAAATCCATAAACACGGCCGGCGCGTTAGTCAACCCAAACGGCATAACCAAGAACTCATAATGACCATAACGAGTGCGAAAGGAAGTCTTCGGAATATCCTCCGATCGAACCTTCAATTGATGGTACCCACTCCTGAAATCAAGTTTAGAGAAAACCACGGACCCTTGAAGCTGATCAAACAAATCATCGATATGCGGTAGACGATACTTGTTCTTCACCGTAACCTGATTTAACTTCCGGTAATCGATACACAATCTCAAGGAACCGTCTTTCTTTCGCACAAATAAAACCGGTGCTCCCCACGGGGATACACTAGGGCGGATAAACCCTCGATCAAGCAACTCTTGCAATTGAACCTTTAATTCTTTCAACTCTGCGGGAGCTAACCTATAAGGTGCTTTCGAAATTGGAGCCGTACCCAGCAAAAGATCTATACAAAACTCAATCTCACGATCGGGAGGCATATCATACTCGGTAGAGAAAACATCGGGAAATTCCCGAACTACCCGAACACTATCAAAACTAGGGGATTCCTTCCTAGTATTAAGAACACTAGCCAAATACCCTTCACAACCACTATGCAATAATTTTCTCGCTTTCATAAAAGAAATTAAGCGAACCTTTCTACTCAGAGGACAAGCCTCAAACACAAATTTAGGCACATCGGGAATAGAAAAAGTAACAGTTTTCTCACGGCAATCAACGGACGCATGAAACTTGCTCAACCAATCCATACCCAAAATGACATCAAAGTCTTGGATAGGAAGAACCACCAAATCCGCACAAAGGACACGACCACAAATAACCACATCACAAGCACGAAAGACTCGATCAGAAATCAAGCATTCTCCTATAGGGGTCGACACCTCTAGCACGTACGGTAAAGACTCGAATGCAGCATTTAACATGGAAGCAAATTGCACAGGAATGTATGAATGAGATAATCCTGGATCTACTAACGCTCGTGCGCTCACATTAGACACAGAAATAATACCTCCAATAACGGATGGATCATCGGTAGCTTGTTGTTGATTCATAGCATTGACCTTCCCTTGAACTTTGGGCTTCCCAGCTGCATCCCTTTTCTGACCCTGATTATTACCAACTCCTGACCTGGATGACTGACCTCGGTACCTCGTGCACTCTCTCGCAAAGTGCCCCATTTCACCACAATTGGTACACTTGCCTTGCTTTTTCCAACACCTATCCTCCGTATGGCCTACCTTCTGACAAAAGGTACAAGGCTTCCTATTCTGAATCCCCAGAGTAGTACCCGGATTCCTCGGTGTGATTTGCCCCTTAAACTGAGATGATGCTCCTGGGTTACCTCGGTTGTCGAAACGATGTTCTGGCTTGTCTTGAGCTCCTTGCTTACTCGGATTAGCTACCTCGGTCTTCCTTTTATGCTCCCCAATATCTTGCTCTATTAAATAGGCTCGGTCCACCGCATCTTGGAATGTCACAATCCGTTGAGCAATAAGTTGAGTACGGATGGAGGTCTTCAATCCCCGAATGAATCTCATAGCTTTTTGTTCCTCGGTCCTCACCAAATAGTCGCAATACCGGGCTAATTCTATGAACTTAGCCGAGTATTGTGCTATAGACAACAATCCTTGCTCCAAGTTGAGTAGCTCGATCTCCTTTCGGTTTTGATCAACAACCGGAATGAAATGCTCCTTGAATTTGCGCACGAACAACTCCCACGCATACACCGTGTGAGTATCATCCCAAGTAGCCTTAACACCTTTCCACCAATGCTCGGCGGCTCCCACAAGCTTGTAAGCCGCAAACCGGACCTTGTCCTCATCCGAACACCCAAACACATCATAAATCTTCTCCATAAACTCAATCCACAACTCAGCTTTCCTTACATCGGGTTCCCCATTGAATTCAACTGGTTTCAACTTCAGAAATTGCTCCAATCCATAGCGGGGTGGTGCTTGTTCTACCCTCGGACCTTGATCATGTATGGCCTTCATGGCCGCCTCGAACATGCCTTGAAACATGGCACGTGCTTCTTCCCTTGTATCATTCTGATTCTGTGCCCCACTAGTGCCTCCTCTGTTTCTTCTTCCAGACATTGAGAACAATTACCTATATAAAACATCAACCGTTAATCACTCCGCACACTACTACCCACCTAGGTCATACTAATCCACCTAGACTTATACTTAGAGCTAATGCCATAGCTCTGATTCCAACTGTCGTGACCCCGGACCCCGCGGGCCCGAGACCGCGATCTGGACGTCGACTCTAAAACCAAAACTATGAAATACTGAATTTAAAAATTTCAGTTGATACCAAAAGGGGTGATGATCCAAAGTTTTACAAAACCAAGTGTAATAAAAACCAAATACAACAATCATAAACTTCCACAAGTTTATGCCCAACAGAATACAAATGTACAAATCTTAGTGACGTCATTGTTTGGTACAACTACCCCAAAATGGTTACACATTTACATAATGTAAACCAACCTATATCAACCTTCCCCAAAAGAATGGATCCACACTCGACGTCCTCGCCCTCGTGATCAGCAAGACTAATCCTTAGCACGTGGGGGGGGGGTTAAGGAAAACAAAGATAAAAGAAAAGGGGGTGAGATAAATCTCAATAAGTTACTAATGCAACTACATGACATGCTATAATGCAATAAGCAATAAACAATAATAATTATCACGTAGCACATAGCAATTATCATATAACAGATAGCAGCGGAAATAAACACATAACAAAGGATATAGCCAAGGTTTTCCAAACCGGAACATCCAAATAAAGGATCGCTGCGCAGCTTCAATAATCAACAATTCATCATCTTCATAATAGCATGAAAGCCGAAGAGAAAACCCCGGTACCGGAACCAATAACATAAAAGTGTCACAAGGGACAAGGACCATGACACAAAGTCATGCCTGCTAGCCAGATACATTCACAAAGGAACGCTGACTTATCCTTTCCAAGGCCAATCTGGAGAAGGGGTAAAGAAGGGGGCAAAACAATGGTCAACATTATAATGGACTTGGCTTTGCCATTATAATCTTTCCCATCGCCCAAACACACACAAAATACCAGCTGGACTTTCAAATAAATGCTAAGTAATAATAATTTAGCATGAATGAACAACTTAAGGTTCCAAAGTAGGGAACCATTCCAATTAGTCACCAAGAAAGTGAAATGAACCAACGACACACAATTAACGTGTTCCAACAATCTTAACAAAGATAACGAAATTCACCTATCACATTTGACCACAAAGGGTTCAGTTAGGTCGAGCACTCTACCAAATTTACTTACTCATATCGAAGAGCTTAAGGAGAGCTTTAAAACGGTAATTCATACGCCTAAAACAGAGTTCGCATGAACCAAATACGACTCTCGAAAGATTGGACCAAAAAGGAGAATAAATTTCATAACAGGGGAGGGGGGTGCGCGCGCCTCCTAAGGGAGGGATGCGCGCGCCTCCTAGATCAGTTGGAGAATTGAGTTGAGAAAAGGAGAGGGTGCGCGCGCCTCCTAAGGGAGGGATGCGCGCGCCTCCAAAGGACAGAAGCATTTTTTATCAAGAAGGACATAAGGGTGCGCGCGCCTCCTAAGGGAGGGATGCGCGCGCCTCCTTGCCCGGAAAGGCAATTTCCGGCCAAAATCCTGGGTTTCCACCATTTTCAAACCAAAACTCAAACCAACCAAATCTTTCACCATTTCACAAATACTTGGAACCAAGGCTAGCAATATACACAACTATGAACCAAAACAACTTATAGGCTTGTAATGGGGCTAAATAACACAATCTAGAAACCCAACACAAGATCCAAATACCAAATTTCCCAAAAATATGAATAAAATGCCAATCACTCCCAAATCAACTCAAGATGCAATAAATGGCATTCATAACATCAAATAAACATGGAATAGCATTTCTAGCATAAAATAGGGGGAAAAGCAACTTACCCGGATTTCTCAAAGTTGACGGAATTCAAATCTTTTTGATTCTACGCGATCCTAACGACGATCTAAACAATGTTCAAGTTTCAAGAAATGAATAATAATGAGAGGAAGAAGGAGTAAATGAAGAGAGAAGGAGGGGAAAGAAAACTTACCAATACTTGGAGAGAGAGAGAGAAGATGGCTGGGAGGAGGGAGTAGGGTGAGGGAGATGGAGTGTAAGAGGGAGAAGGTAGGAGTAGGGAGGGAGTAATTTGAAATGATACACCTAGCCCCCCTCCTTTACTAACTAGCTCAACAAAGATACTCCCACAATTTATTAAGACCCAACACTTCTACACTAGCACAAATGACCCAAATAAAATGCTAGGCATAACTATCATCACACATAAATTGCACACATAAATATTTAATTAAATAATAATTCAAATGAATAAATAAGCAAATAATTAAATAAAAATCATTTAATTACTAATAAAATAGAGCCTATATTTCGGGTCGTGACAGCACCAATTGCGGTCAAATGGGTCACTTTGTAAAAGATTGCCCGAGAGGTAGAGGACAAGCGTCCGGGTCAGGAGTTGGTATTAATCAGGGTCAGAAAAGGGATGCTACCGGGAAGCCCAAAGTTCAAGGAAAGGTTTATGCCATGAATCAACAACAAGCGACCGATGATCCTTCGTTTATTGGAGGTATTGTTTCTGTGTCTAATGTGAGAGCACGAGCGTTAGTAGATCCAGGATCATCTCATTCATACATTTCTGTGCAATTTTCTTCCATGTTAAATGCTGCATTCGAGTCTTTACCGTACGTGCTAGAGGTGTCGACCCCTATAGGAGAATACTTGATTTCTGATCGAGTCTTTCGTGCTTGTGATGTGGTTATTTGTGGTCGTGTCCTTTGTGCAGATTTGGTAGTTCTTCCTATCCAAGACTTTGATGTCATTTTGGGTATGGATTGGTTGATCAAGTTTCATGCTTCCGTTGATTGCCGTAAGAAAACTGTTACTTTTTCTATTCCCGATGTGCCTAAATTTGTGTTTGAGTCTAATCCTCTGAGTAGAAAGGTTCGCTTAATTTCTTATTTGAAAGCGAGAAAATTATTGCATAGTGGTTGTGAGGGGTATTTGGCTAATGTTCTTGATACTAGGAAAGAATCCCCTAGTTTGGAAGCCATGGAAAATGTCGATCACAAGCAAAGTTAAGCAATAATATGATGTTCAAGAATGGCAGATAGGAGCTGTGAGAATCAAGTGGTCGAACAGAAGATGATATTATAGCTGTTGGGGGCTCTTTTGGTCAGCAAATGTCAAGCCCGGAATTCCGCCTCCCAGACGCGCGCGCCACCTGCCAGCAGTCTGAAATGCGCGCGCGTCCCAAGCCTACATAGGAAAGCGCGCGCCTCCCAAGTCTAAATCGCTTCAAGAAAAGGCCTTGTCAGAGATCTCCAGCTTAAATCAAGGCACAGCCCCTGTCCTCGGACACCCAGTTGGGCACACATTCTTATGGTCCGCCCTTAAGGCATGTCAAAAAATTGAAAGTAGGATAAAAACTCCCACTCAAAAGTAGGCCGTCCTCCCACGGATTCCGAACTCCCTAAGTTCTGTCACGGGTGCCACACCCCCCCTCAAGAGTCAATCTCAACATTTCATCCCCAGCAAGAACATTTTTCTGGTCGCGGTCAACTGTGCCCGCACCCCACAATTCAAAAAGTCAAATGTGACTCCAAGTCGCACGAGACTTCAAAGCAATATTTCATCAACGAATTTCACTAACGGATTCATCATCAAAGGTTCACCAACGGACTCATCCAAGGGATTCACTAACGGATTCATCAAACGGATTCACTAACGGATTCGTCAACAAGGGTTCACCAACGGACTCATCCAAGGGATTCACTAACGGATTCACCAAACGGATTCACTAACGGATTCGTCAACAAGGGTTCACCAACGGACTCATCCAAGGGATTCACTAACGGATTCATCAAACGGATTCACTAACGGATTCGTCAACAAGAGTTCACCAACGGACTCATCCAAGGGATTCACTAACGGATTCACTAACGGATTCGTCAACAAGGGTTCACCAACGGACTCATCCAAGGGATTCACTAACGGATTCATCAAACGGATTCACTAACGGATTCGTCAACAAGGGTTCACCAACGGACACATCCAAGGGATTCACTAACGGATTCATCAAACGGATTCACTAACGGATTCGTCAACAAGGGTTCACCAACGGACTCATCCAAGGGATTCACTAACGGATTCATCAAACGGATTCACTAACGGATTCGTCAACAAGGGTTCACCAACGGACTCATCCATGGGATTCACTAACGGATTCATCAAACGGATTCACTAACGGATTCGTCAACAAGGGTTCACCAACGGACTCATCCAAGGGATTCACTAACGGATTCATCAAACGGATTCACTAACGGATTCGTCAACAAGGGTTCACCAACGGACTCATCCAAGGGATTCACTAACAGATTCATCAAACCGGTTCACTAACGGCCTCATTCAAAACATTCAGCCGCAGGTTCACCTAACGGATCATGCCACCCCCTCTATCAACAAAAGCCGCTCACACAGGGAGCGCACCACTATCTCTCGCAATTTCAAATTCCTGCTTTCATCGATTCTTTGCTTTTTCATGGTGATGTCCTCGGCGGGTGTTTTTAACTTTCGTCGACGCGTTTTGCTTTACAATCCACGTCGCCGAGGGGCTCTGTAGACACCCCACCTTGGACCGCTCACCCCGATTGCACATTTGATCTTGTGTTCCTCCCTATTTTAAGTGTTTCTCGTTAGTTTCTGTCACTTTCGTTAAGTTCCTGACTGACTTCGTTAAGTCCAGGGACTCAACTAAATGACAGGGCTGACTTTCTAGTCCATTCTGTCAAAATTGCCTTCTCTGAGTCGCGTGCCTCCGACAGGAGGAGCAGGCACGCGTGCCTCCCGCCCCCAAAGCAGGAAGTGCGCGCCTCTGGGCGTCAGTTACAGATTTCTGGCCAGGATTCCCTCCCTTGCTCAATTTACAAGATTTTGCCCGGGAAGGATTTCTTGGTGACTGAGTTTTGGCACCAAAAACACCCCTCTTTCACCTATAAAAACCTCTCTTTACCTTCATTTTCAAGGATCGAAAACTTAGACCAAAGATTGAACTTACAAAAACTATACCAAAATCACTTTCTAAAGGTTCTCCAAGGATCTCATCAAGCAATATTTGAAGTTCTTCAAATTGTAGGTAAAAGTCCATGTTTTCCTTTCTTTTCTACTTCATCTCCTCCCTCTCTTTTACTCTAATCAAATGTGCAATCACCCAAATCATTTTGGGACATGACTCTAATGATCACCTCATCTCATTGAGGTTGGTTAAGGAGTTATCTCCTACATTCCAAATCCTACTTTAAACCCCCCCCCCCTTTTATGACTTAAAGAAGAAGAAGAAGAATATTTTCATTCATGTAGATTTTGATCAAGCAAGACCAACTTAAGTTGGGCGAGATGGGTGTTTCGGTACTTCCCATCTCGTAATCTAACCCCCGAACCTCAAAACAAAGAATCTCTGTTTTCGTAATCAAACTTAGGCTATAATCAATAGGTTTTTCTTATGTTCCTCAAAACATAGGTGGCGACTCTAAAACAAGTTAGACATCCTAGGATAATCCACCGCTTGAGCCTAAAGCCGTGGTTCCCCCGGGGTATCTACACAACCCACACTAGTATAGGTAACACACCTAGGTTTTGACCGGTTGGTTTGGCTAGCTTTTTCTTAATAGTCAATTAACGTGCTGTCTATGTCGAGTCATCCCCAAGTCAATGATGAATCGAGATCTTTGAGAGAAAGTGCACAAAAAAATGATTTCCCTACAAGGGACGTGCCATGGTAATATGAGTGTTTATTGTCAAGATCTCCGCTCATCATTAACTTGCGTAGGATGCAACATAGACATCACGTTAAATGCCTTTAAGGAAGGGTTAGTCGTAGGATCCGATGGTGGGTGGAAGCCTCTTTCCCTATAGGACCCTCACCCAAATTGTCCGTTTGGGGGTGTGCAATGCAGGTGAAAAACGAGGGGTCTATAGACGTAGTGATGGCCTCCACTAATCATAGTCTTCTAAACTAGTTGCGAAAAAGGGGTACCCCTTCCAACCAATTAGGATGTAAATAATGTATGTTTTTGTAAATTAAAATATACTTTGCATGAGCCTTCCCCCTCTCCTAAAAGCTTCATTGCCCTTCAACCTTTCAGCAAAGCAAGTTTGGATCCGTTCGGGTGGTCGACTACAACGTGAAGCTTCTACTCCGTCCACGTTCTCAGTCTCGTCATCAGCAATGTCAACTCCCGCTTCATCTTCAGCCTCTGCTCCTCCTGCTAGTGCCGCCGAGCTCAACACTTAGGCTACTCTCAATGGTATTCCCCCAAGCCTCCAGAGCTTCCTCGCCGGTCTCGAAGCCAAGATCAAGAATCTCGAGGAAAGCAACAAGATGTTGGAAGACCAGAACCAACAGTTGAAGGGTCACATTCAACAAAAGGGAACTAAACTGGTGCCCGATGGTGAGAATTTCATTTATGTCGAGGATGAAGAGGTCAATACCAACTGTCCCCCCAACACCAATGCTACTGCCTTCCCATTCCCAAGCTACCACAATGTTCCACCTCCTTCTCTCTACACCCAACAAGGTTTCACTACCATGAGCCAGAATAAGGCTGTCTATGAACCTTCCCCTGAACTGCTTGGTGGTTACCTCTCTGCTAGCAAACTACCCGCACCCTCGTTGCCTCTGAGTATTGGGATGGCCACTGCCACTACTTCCATTACTTCTCCCGTCATTCTGTCAGAATCTATACCCGACATCTCCAATCACCCTGTGGTTACAGCCATGCAAGAGCAAATGCGAAAGTTGATCGAGACCGTGGATAAGCAAAGTGCACCGACTACCAAGACAATCGACCCTAGCCAAGTGGGGGCTCTCCCCAAGGATTTCAAGATGCCTAAAGTGGCAATGTTTCATGGTGACTCGTGTCCTAAGACTCATTTGGATAGTTATGTGTTGGCCATGAGGGCTCGTGACTGCACCAACGAACAAATGGCTCGCGTATTCCATAGCACTTTGGATGGTATAGCTCTGCGTTGGTTCTTGGGGCTAGAACCAAGCGAGAGGCAAACTTGGGATCAAATCAGTGCCATTTTCTGTGAGAAGTATCAAGCTAACTTGGATTGGACTGTGAATCGAACCGGCCTTGAGAACACTATGCAAAAGCCCGGTGAGGCTATTTATGATTTTTACAAGAGGTGGAATCATCGGTTGTGCGAGGTCCAATACCCACCAAAAGCGAAGGAACAGAAACAGATTTTCTACAAGTGCTTGCTACCGGAGATGAAAGCAGCTATAGGTAATGGTTACTTCCCTGATTTGCGGGAAATGGTTGACGCCGGAGTAAGGTACGAAGCAGGGTTCACTGGGATTGTGCCGCCAAAGGAAAGTCCAAAGACCAACAACACTAACTCCTTCCGCTACAAGGCTCCTACAGCGCCTGCACCTCCTAGGGGTGGAAAGGAGGCCGTCGGCCAAGTGAATATGGTCCAGAAAGAGGTCCCGCTAGATGTCCAAGCCGTAACAAGGAATGGGGCTCTACAACAGAGGGAGCATTTTGATGATTTTGGTATGCCCATAGGGAAAGTCTTTGACGTGTTAGTCAAGAGAGGTCTTATCAAGCCTTTAGAGAATTTCCAACCCGCCTACCCAAGAACTGATTTGGATGCCTCCAAGTTCTGCAAGTATCACAAGCACATCGGGCACACAACGGATGGTTGCATTCAATTGAAGCGCGTAGTTCAAGGGTTGATCAATGACAAGAAGATTGAGAAGCCGAAGGGTCCTAATGTGGTGAATAACCCTCTTCCTAACAATGGGGGTGGGGTAAATATGGTGCAAACATGCGAGATCAGTATCCTAGAGCTCATGGATGCCTTTTACAAGATAGGGCTCACGATGGTGGATATCTTCATGGCATTGGTGACGTTAGAAATTCTCGAACCATTAGAAGGACACCTCCCCCGTTTTGGTTGCGATTTGTCGAAGTTTTGCCACTACCACAAGTGCACCGGTCACACTACCGAAGAATTCTTTGAATTCAAGAAATCCGTGCAAGAGCTCATCCACAAGGGAGTTGTCGAAGACCCTAGAGATTATGTAGCTAGCAATGTACTCATGGTAGAACTTAGTGAGATCACTGATCCGGCCGAGCCTGTTGTGGCGGACTGTGATGAGGTGGGTTGTATTTCAATGACTAATAATAAAGAACCTTCTTGCTACTTGTTGTCTTTAGAAGAACTAGTGAGTGAAGTCGAATCTCTAGAGGAAGAGAGTCCCAATCCCTCTCAACCTCTTTCTTGGGCCGAAATCTTCGAGGAGGCCGAAAAGACCGAAGTTTCGCTCCCTTGTCCTGACACGCCATTGTCTTCGGAGGAGATACGTGCAGAAGTTTGTCTCCTTACGAGATCTGGTCAAGTGTACCAATCCGACCCAAAGGGTGCAAAGAAAGTCTTTGGGAAGGAACCCGAGCAAGCCGACCTAGACAAAGAAGACCCTATCCTCACTCAACTCAAACAAACCCAAGCCCACATCTGGCTCTGGTCCCTACTCACCTCCTCCCTAGCCCATCGCCTCATGCTCGAGCAAAACCTCACCGCCACCATGGTACCATCCACTACTACCCCTGAGGACGTCACCCACATGATTGGTAATATCCACTATGGAAACATCATCACTTTCTCGGAGCTAGACAAGCCAGTGTTCGGAGTTGATCATAATGAACCTTTATACATCACTGTCGAGGTGAATGGCAAGAAAATTCCCCGTGTATTCATTGATAATGGTTCTGCTATTAATATCCTGCCTTCAAGGATGATGGATGTGGTTGGCGTTCATGGTGTTGATTTACGCCCATCCAAGCAAACCATCAAAGCTTATGACTCTACATGCCGCGCCGTGATAGGCGAAGCCACCTTGCCCATTACCATCGGAACAAAGATCCTACCGACTGACTTCCACGTCATAGACATCCCCGCAACCTTCTCACTCCTCCTTGGCCGGCCATGGTTACATCAGTTGGGCGCTGTCCCATCTTCCCTACACCAGTGTGTGAAGTTTCAATCTGGTAACGAAGTGACCATCATCTACTGTGATCTCGTAACTGCCCAAGGGACGGACACCAAGGGCGTTCCTGTCTTACAAATTCAGCATGGGGAAGAGAGCCGACTCTTCAATGGCTTTGAAATAGTCGCTCAAGCATAGATCTGCACCATCGACCTCACCAAAACAACGGATAAAGTGGCACCTGTTGTCAAGATACTGCGTAATATGGGTTTTATACCGGGGCTGGGGCTAGGTAAGAACTTGCAAGGCCCCACAGAATTGGTTGAAGAGTTTGATCACCGAGGGTTGTTCGGTCTAGGATACACCCTTACTCCCGAAGACAAGATGGAGCAACAAAGGATAAAATTGCTTAAAAAGATGAAGCTTCCCTACAAAAGGCCTGAAATGCGGCCATACCGCCTGTCTCTGAATAGCTACTTTGTCAGGGAAGGCGAGGATTTTTCGTGTTTCGAGTTCCCCGAGCCATGGATTGACCATACCGGGAAGTTGCAGAAAGGGTTCGAGATTTTCAGAGATGTGGAATTCGATCGGTCCAACATGAAGCTGACTTACATGGAATATGACAAAGCCACGGGCAGAGTTAGAACCATCAGGCATGAGTACTCCACCAAGGTTGCAGATGACTTGGCAGATCAACTTGAAGCCGCAACCCTTGACAAGCCAGCAATAGAAGCCGCAGAAACTCCGAGTTTGACTGAGACGTGGGACGGCCAATATCTGCTTCAACATCTGGGTAATCTGGGGCTGCACGAAGACACGGTTGCCGTCATTGGAAACGATTCTGAAGATAAGGTGGACCCAAGGACATTGGTGGTACCCATGGGGGACAAGCTCGAGAATTGGAGCATCATTGGGGGACCTATAGCTACTCCGGAATTTATGGTGGGAACACTGGGGCTTACTCCTTCTCCTGTCACCACTCCTGCAGCATCTCCTGTCACTCACCCAAAATCCCCGTCCCCAGAGTCTAGTATTTTACATTTTGAATTTGAGTCTTCCTCTAAGTCTGACAACCTTACGTCCGAAGACTATGATCTTGTCGCAAACGCTATTTTTCCTTTTGCCATGAATGAAACCCTCGACCTTTCCGGGTATCCCTCCATAGTCACTCTTTTAACTGATAAATTGGCTAATAATCAAACTAATGACATACACTTAGTTAATAATGATTCATTAGAAGAGGAAGACACAGACCAATTAAATGATGAATACATTAAAGAAATTTCAGAACAGGTTATTAATCAAAAAGAATCCCGAGCCCAAGCTACCGATGAGGTGTTAACATGCGTGAATTTGGGAACCGAAGCCGAGCCTAAGGAAACGTAGATTGGAAGCTTCTTCAGCGGAGCTGAAAGGGAAGCACTGATTGAGCTACTCAAGGAATATGTGGATGTGTTCGCATGGTCTTATAAAGACATGCCGGGGCTCGACAACTCGATCGTAGAGCACAGAATCCCGACAACACCAGACGCTAAGCCAGTCAAACAGAAGTTGCGCCGCATTAAGCCGGAATGGTCTTTGCAAGTGAAGGAAGAGATTGAGAAGCTACTCCGTGTGGGTTTCATCAGGGTGATCGAGTATCCAACTTGGTTATCAAATCTGGTGACCGTCAAGAAATCCAACGGTAAAGTCAGAGTATGTGTGGATTTTCGGGATCTCAACAAAGCTACGCCGAAGGATGACTTCCCCTTGCCAAATATCGACATGTTGGTAGACGCGACCGCCCATTATGAGGTCAAGTCGGTCGTTGATGGGTTCGCCGGCTATAACCAAGTCGAGACAATCGAGGAGGACCAAGAAGCGACCCCCTCCACAACCTCGTGGAGGACCATCAGTCGGCGAGTTCGAGCCGTGTTAAGAATGCAGTCTCCCTGGAATAAAGCCGAAAAGGAAGAACTCGTCAAGTTACTGCAACACCTCAACCATTTTACAACAGTGGGGGAACCGACACTCAGAGAAATAGAAAGGGCCAGCGACCAGGAATGGAGTTCAAGATGTGAGTTCGCATTATGCTGCCTCAAGGAGTACCTCGCGAATACCCAAATCCTACACCCAGCACATGGGAATGAACTTCAGACCCCAACACCAACGACAGAATCGTGGCCCTCGCGCCAGGAAAAGGAAATCAGTGAAAAAATGCAAAGTTTTTTGGAAAAATACCCCCTTTCAGTCCCCCGCTACACAAGAATAGGGACCCCTTTCGCAAAATTGTTCGACCAACTGAGACAAATAGGCAAGATGCAATCTCTAGGAGAACATCCACTCCTCTCCGAGTTACCACCCCTTCAACCATTTGAACCTACCAAAAGTTGCTCTTACCACCAAGACAAAGGCCACGACACCAACGACTGTGTCGCTCTACAAAGGAGAATCCAAGGCTTGATGGACAAAAACTTGCTCACCGGCGTGAGAGGATTTTGGTTCTATAGGGAAAGCGAAAACTTAAAACTCCTCGGTTGCTACGAAATCGAGCCTTATGTGAGGAACGGCCCAGAGGTACTCTCACACCTGACTACAGAAACGATTCAAGACATCTCAAGAGAAATAGGGAATTTAAAGCAACGCGTCGATGCAATGACCAAAGCTCGAGGCGCGCCACAAGACTAGACAGAATGGCAGATTTGGATGGCAGCCCGTTCAAGGAACCAGTCAACCTCAGCAAGCTCAGACGCTACTATGACTAGACTCCCCTTCTCTAAAAAAAAAAATAAAAAAAAAATAATGTTTACTACGCAAAAAGAAGCCTGATAGGCTGAAAACCCGCAAAGGGCGGCCTATGCAAAATAAGGGTGCGTACAAAGCTCGTTAGATCGAAAACCCGCAAGGGCGGTCTAGGCAAAAGTTAGAGCATTCCCCCTTCTATCTTCCCTTTCTCTAAAATCATTCTAGTCTGACTGGAGTGAACTACGGTGACCTGAGCCCCTTAGTCCTATTTGTAAAAGGGGAACGTAGGCAGCCTTTCAAAAGGTGCGGTCTAAAAAATAAATAAACATCCAAATCTTGTCAAGCAATAAAGATAGAAGTTGTATTTTCTGAAAGCAAAAACTTTTATTTTCATAGTCATTGCATGTTAACACTTATTTGATGAGTCTAAGCTTGACATACTTTTTGAATAAATAACCCATTCTGAAATTGAAACTAAAACGTAAAATAAACTAAAATTAAACTAATGTGTTTGCAACAACTATGGAAGGATCCTCGGAATTACTCTTTAGTGCCACTCGTGCCTTCGGTCTCTTTCTTTTTGCTTTGACCACGGCGAATCTTTTTCTTGTTAGGGTTCTCGCAAAACTTCCTCTCAAATTCACTAACCCCTTTAGCTTTGACACTAGGAGTCTCCCCATCCTTTCTCTCCCTTGAAGTCCCCGCTCCGTCTCCATTAGCCATGCTCTTGCTCCTCTTCCTCTCATAGGCCATCGCCTCCTTCATCCTCAATGAACAGCTAGGAGCACAGGATGCCAAAATAGCGCCCCTTAAAGTCTCTAGAGTCTGCTCCGCTTGCCCAAGTCTCTCAATAAACCAATCCAAATACTCTCGCGATAGGTAGGTGTTGTTGGAGCGTGTGATGAGAGTCCTATGGCTAAAACCGGCCTCGCCCCACATTTGAGAAAGGAGAACCGAAGCGCTATCATCCAAATGAAGTATGCCAAAGGGAAAACGGGTCCTCTCCTCATTCCAACCCTCGGGGATAGTTTGCACTAGACCATATTGCCGGAGTACTCTAGCAGGGTAGTAGAAAGTGGTCCCAGAAAATGACGGAAATTTAATCATGTACAGTCCTACTTGTTTCTCCCTCAGAGAATGAATGTGCCAATGGGGCACCACCCACTGGATGTCATCGGTCACCATCTCCGCCAAGTACCTTTCCCAACCCTTGAGAGTCATGCCCTCGAATCTCTCCTCCATACCTCTAATACGGTGCATCCATGGGGCCACCACCGAGGAAACCGCTGGCTTGTTCACTCGGAGCCTTTCTTGCAACCACATAGTCAGAAGTCTATCACTGCTGCACGGCATCCCGCCATAAACCGCAAGATGAGGAATCCCACAAATGAGCTCCCCAAGGATGGCCGGTACAATGTCATGTCCCGAACGAGCCGCATGCACCATGGTCAAACATCCCTCACTAGCACATCCGACTTCGGAAGGGAAAAGAATAGAAGCAAATAAACACAAGGCAAGATGGTCCAAAGAACGGTCCGAGGTCACATCCGCGTGCATGAAGTGCCTTGGCATCCAAGAAAGGTCGACGTAGCCACCTCTAGCATACTTACCAATGTCATCTGCGGGCACACCAAAGGCTATCAACTTGTCATGCAAAGAAATAAAATCAAAGGGCAATGCAAGTGTACCCTTCCCTTCACAACCGCAAAGCGCCTTGATGTCTTCATAAGTGGGTACCATCTCATTAAAAGAAAAGTTGAAAACATGAAGAGTGTTGTTCCAAAACTTCCCGCAAGCTTGCAAGAGGTTAGTGTTGGAGTTCATGTGCAAGAATGACCAAAGAAACTTGATCCCATAGCGCTTCTCAAATTTCCTACGACAAGGACCGGATATCTTGGCAACCCACTTTTCTAAAGATGTTATGAAAGCTCCTTTTTCAAGTCTAGAAAGCCTTGCATTGTGATCCATGGCAAAAGAAGAGCAAGTTGATGATTGGAACTCAAAATTGATCAAAAGAGTTGCTGGTACGAAGTTGAATAGGACACAAACTCCCATTAAATACTACACAACTTCCCATTCTTGCCAGGAAAAGGGAAACCGGAGGCGGCGCGGGACTTGGCCACGCGGCCACATATTCCCTTGGCCACGCGGCCAACATTGCTCCGGGTCTTGCCATGGCCAGGCGGCTAACATTTCTCCGAGCCTCACCATGGTCATGCGGCCAACATCTCTCCATGCAGCAATCCAGTTTGTTTCCTCCCACTCCGTAACGGATCCATGCAACTACGTACCCTTCCCCATGGCTCATGCATTGTATAAAAGTAGGCGCATTGTAAAGTAATTAGTTTGTACAAATAAGTTATCACAAATCATTTTCATTT
Source organism: Campanula takesimana (assembly GCA_026119855.1). Lineage (NCBI taxonomy): Eukaryota > Viridiplantae > Streptophyta > Magnoliopsida > Asterales > Campanulaceae > Campanula > Campanula takesimana. Next base: position 590,624 of record JAOWBW010000687.1, read on the forward strand.
TAGTACATAAATACATTTGCATACATATTAAATATTTGTCCAGTACATATTTGCTTCTACTAACTAACAGTGTAGGAAATAAAGATAGAAAGATGGCCCCCGCCTAATCAGAATCCTCCTCCGTGGTGTCTCCACGCCGCGTTAAAGCTCGAGAGCTACCAGCACCCGAACTCCATCCCCGGACCGCTCGACCACCAGTATGAGAAGAGCCCGCACCATTCGGAGACCGTTCCCGACGCTGGGGTGACGCAACATCGTCCCTCTGACAAGTACATGAATGGTACGCCTCCCTCAGTAAGCGCATCAACAGGTTCTCCCGCCGAGCTGAACCGATATATGCCTCCCGAGTCACCTGAAAGGGAAACCAAGGCAATGATTACAATGCAGAAAGAAATAAGTGTGTGCGAACATGACTAATATAAAGCACAAAGCCGTACCCCAGCGTCGGGCGGAGGAATGAATGTCTCCTCAACAAGATCTGCATCAGTCGGGTCCAAGCTAAGCTCCACCTCGCAGCCGCCCCTCATCACTCTCACGCTACTCGAGCGAAGGGGCATGTCAACCAAAGGCCGACTCCGACCAACATACCGGGCTGAGTTCGATCCCTCTCCCGATAGCATCCTAGCCCGAACCTGAGGGCTGATCAACCGTGTCCACACGTAGCCGGCATAGTCATCATATCCCGAGGAGGGTCATAAGGAGCCCACGGTAACGCACCAGCCCTGTGCTGACGAACCACCCTCTCTCCGAGATACATGGCCTCCCCGGTGAGACCCACAAGCAGAACCCTAGAGGCGGTCAACTCCACTACATAAGGACCCACCGAAGCCTCATTGGCCGGACTCCATGGGTAAAATCTAACCCCGACAGGCTCAGACATCGTGAACACCCTCCTCAGATCAGCAGCATCCACCGTCTTCCTGTCCCGATTTCTGCGGGGAGGAGCCCTGTTGCCCTTGCACCAGTACGACATGATGGGAACAACCTTGTTGGCACTCATCACCAACTGAAAAGGGGCGACACCAAATATCTCATACACCCAAGCCTGTGCATACAATGAAAGAGACATTTCAGACCAAAAGATGGAGCAGAAATCTCAACAATGTGAAAAAGAAGGGTAGTCAAGAGCATACCTCAAAGGCGAACTGAAACCCGTCAAAGGCCGACGAGCTAGCCCTCGAGCAATGGTCCAATTCTCGGTAAATCTCAGCCAAACCGGCTACACCCCAAGAAATCCCACCGACTAGGTCCAAGTCCACCAAAGCCCCTAGCAGTGAGTACCGGCAGACAGTAGCCCCACTCGGAAACGAGATCTCCGAAAAGCTGTACCATAAGAACAGCCGGACCAAACAATCCAAATCATACTCCCCCTACCAAAGGCTTCAATAGCCACCTCCACCAAGCGGTTCACCTTCCCGGCCTCCACTTCATAACCCTTAACACCTCCTCCCAGATCAGTGTCAACTCCCAACAGAGCCTGCCTAAAGTCCCGCCGCTCCGCCAAGCTCTCATCAAAAGGCAAAGGGGTACCAGTAAACCTCAACCCTGTGATAGCCGTGAAATCCGTCGGCGTGATGGTAATCTCTCCCCAACTGAAATGGAAGGTATGGGTGGTATCCCACCAGAACTCCCGGCACACCTCTATCACCGCTGCCACCTTCAGGGTGCCCCCAACCATGCGGACACTGTCAAAGAATGGGCCAAACCCCATAGCCTCGATCCGAGCACGCAAACCGCCCGGTCCCTCCGGCAAAGATGCCCACAGTTTGCCCACAGTCACTGTGGACCCACGAGCCTTGATCCTCTGCAGGTAAACACAGCACATGTATGTTACCATTATAGCAATTTACAATTCTAGCAATTTAAATTCTAGCATTCCATTATTCTGGCATTTCATACTATGTATAAAACATGCAAATGTGCGAGAAGGAGAGGAGTGAAAATTCGAAATTTACCTCTCGCGTCTCCGGAAGCCCCATCGACCAATGACGCTCAGAGTCGATGTAAAAATCGTAATCTTGGTCGAACGTAGACCGCAGCAGATTATCGCGATAATTCCGAGTCGCGGCTCGTGGTCTCAAACCGCCCCGCGGAATCAAGGGCGCCGCTTCAAAGCCCGCTCCTGGGTCAACCCCTATATTTCCCTCGCCCTGAGCATCACCATGCCCCTCTCCTTGTCGCTCTTGTTGTGGAAGCATGTACCCACCTTGGCCCAGAAAATCCCTAAATAATGCCTCATTGATCCAATCTGCCAAAGCTTCAAGAAATATGTGAAATGAAGTCTTCAAAATTATCAAAATCTGAGCTTTCTCTCTCTAAAAACTCAATTTTCTCTCTCTAACTCGTCAACAATGGAGGAAGGAAGAAGAAGAAAGAAGAAAGAAGGAGAAGAGGGAGGGTTTCTGGTGATGTGACCAAGGAGTCAGCCCGACGGCGACCTTGGCCACGTGGCCACATATGCGCTAGGAATCCCAGCCGTCAGATCAGCGATCCGCGTGAAGGAGATCTGACCACTCAGCGGTCTTGGCCACGCGGCCACTATTGCAATTCAGTATGTTTGGCCACGCGGCCAACCTTGTCCCTTCAGATAAAGTTCCATTTTTTCCCTTGGTCTTTTCCCTTTAATTCATCTTAAATGCCCTTAGCACTACTTTGACTGATATTCGTTACCTATGGGTACGGGAAGCCCCTTAAAATTTCCATTCTTCACCGAATATTTGCTTAGGATTCATACGGTTGCAGAGACCTCGGCGCCTCTATGACATACCATCCTAGATCAATCGTAATTGGCAGAAGCCTCGGCGTTTCTGTTGGCGAGAGATCCAGCGTCTATTTTAGGATTCGTATGGTTGTAGAGACTTCGGCGCCTCTATGACATACGCATCCCAGATTGATCGCGATTGGCAGAAGCCTCGGCGTTTCTGTTCGTGAGAGATCCAACATCTATTACTTTAGCGCAATCGGCAGGAACCCTGGCGATCCTGATTGCGTTTACCATTCCATATTGGGATCATTTAGACAGCAAATAACTTCATGGCTTACGAATGTTCGTTCTTCATACAAGATAGTATCCGTAGGTTTATTATCCACAGCAGAAGTTCGATGTCTCGTTTTTCACCGATAACTTCGAACTACGACCGGCTTGATTCCTCGGAGGATACGTAGGAAACCTGAAAAGGTTCAGCCACCCGACCGACGCGGTCATCTCTCATCCCCAGCAGGTGCATTTTCCCCAGCAGAAGACGTTGCTCCCTATCAGAGGACAATCAGTCCCAATTTCCCCATCAGATTTGAACTACGTTTGGCTTGATTCCCCCGCGTATACGTAGGTCGCCTGTCAAGGTTCAGCCGTTCCCTTACCTTTCATCTGTTTTGAAACTCATGTTTCAGACGGATCCTTCTTTTATCGTCGACCCCACATTGCCTTGCAAGAAGCGTCGCCGAGGGGCTACTGTTAGTACCCGACCTGAAAATGGGTTTATTAGGACTTTCCCAAAAATACAAGGACTTTATAGGAATTAGAAACCTTGCAAAGACTTGTCCCGGATTCCCGAAATATCTCATTTATGACAAAATCTATCAAAATAGGTAATAAATGGTTTCCTTAAAACCATGCAGAAACCCTAGCTTAAGAATCAAGTCAGCCAGCAGAATTGGCCACGCGGCCAACCTTGCTACGCGTCGACCTTGGCCACGCGGCCACTCTTGTCACCGGCTTCAGTCATGGCCAGGCGGCCACCTTTGCTCCGGATGATCCTGACCATCAGATCTTCCCCTCAGTTTACTATATAAACCAATCCCATGCTATTGGTTTGAGGTCTGATTTTGAGAGCTCTAAGTCCGAATTTTGGAGTTCTTAAACACAATTTTGCTCTCTAATTAGCATTCAAACACTCAAGAAGATCCAAGGTTTATTTCTTGCCAACATAGGTAAGTTTTCTAACCTTTTCTTCATGTTCTTGCATCATTTTTAATGTAGATCTTTTATATTCATGTTCTTGCATGTTTATTCATAGTTTCTTAATATGTTCATAATATGTTCTTCGCATGTTCTTCGTGTTCATAGATTAAAACCTTATTTATGTTATATTTAGGGTTGTGTTCTTCATAATTACATGTTATTTCATAGCCGATGATGATCTAGGGTTCATCAACCCGAGGATGATCTAGGAACTACTTCTAAACCCTAATCTTTAGGTAATTCCCCCCTCATTATGCATGATCCCGATTCTTCTGCCTATTCTAATTCTCTGCGAACTACGCTGACCTGAGCTTCTCATATTAAGAGGAACGTAGGCAATCTTCGGATCTGGTCTAAATCACTAACACACTACTAACACACCACATCATGATAAAAAGACCGATCAATTCGGGCAATAGGAGTGATAACGTTCATATTCTTCTCTTGTTGTAATTTGACCCCCGAACCCACTAAAAATGCTTTTTTCAATGTTTTGGCTTTAATTAAAACGGCGTGGCGACTCTCATAATTTTAATGTCGTTAAGAATATTCCTTTTGTAAATAAAAATAATCACAAGATACATCCCATGCGTCGCTTCATCGGAAAGGGGTATTCACACCATGATAATCATAAGGGTGGTGGATCCTTAGTGTCCATCATTTTCCTCTTTGGTTTAGCCTCAAAATCCCACTTTTGGGTCATAAAGATTCAATCTTTATGTGTTATTTTGACTCTTGGAAGGATTTTAAGTCATAAAGATGTCATCTTGGTGATAAAGTTCCAATCTTTATTCACCAAATGACCAACTTTGGTTCAAAGGGGACATTCATCAACATTCTTGATTTTCTCCTATGATTGCTCATGATCACACCCAAATACTTGTTTTGGGGAACCAAGATCATTTAGCATAGGAATGATGTTATAAAACTTGTAAAATGATTTCTTGCAAACTGGGATCAAAAACAGTTTGTCCAGCTTCAGACAGAATGCCCTGTTTCTGTTCTGAACTGGACTGTTCTTGAGCAAACTGTAAAACCCCAGACTTGCCTCCTCCAGCCGTACAGCTACTTTAGGTAGGGAGCAAAATTGCCTGTTTTGCCCTCTGACCTTTATCTTATCACTCAAGGCCCCCTTTTTCAGCCGAGTTTTCTCGAATAAAATCAACAACAGAATTTTTCCGTTAAATACACACACACACATATGCACATTTTAACTAACTTAGGGAGACTCGACTTTGTCTGAGGCAACTTGAGATGACGTAAAAACTCCTCCCAAGTTGTAACCTGACCTCCGAACCCTTGAACTCAACCCTTTGTCATTTTGTTGGGTTTAGAATTAACAAAATGTGGCGACTCCGTTAAATTTGACCGGTTCCCGTGTTTGGCGTTTCTCCCCATACTTCCATCGCGTTTCCGCGCGGGGGTGGTTGGTGGGGGGGGGGGTGGGGCGGGGCGGGATCCTTACAGTGACGACTCCGCTGGGGATTAGAGTGCTTTCGGACTTCTTTCTAGAAGGTTCGGAGGCATTCTTGTGTTGGTCAAATTCCTGTTCCCGTTAGTTGACTTCTTGTATATTTGTGTGTGTTTGTTGTTTCTGTTTGAACTGTTTTGAGTACATACGTTCTGGAAATACAATAAACTGGGGCTTGATGATCAGAAGTTGGAGAAACTGAGAAAAATCTTCTCCCTCTTGCTTTAGCCGTACGGCTACTTTGGGTAGGGGCCAGAATGTTGCCAATTAACAGTTTGGTGCAGGGATGCAACATTCTGGGTGCCCCTCTGCTTCTACTTGTCCAGGTTCCAAATTTACAGTCTTACTTGTGCACATTACCTTCTTTCTTTTGGCCAAAACTTGGTTTTAAAAGGTAATAAAACTCGGTTATGCATGATCTTTTGTCAATAAAATGGTTTCCAAAACCTCGTCGTGCATAATCCTTTTTGTAAGGGTTTTCTTGAGTCTTCTCGTTGTGCACAAATTGCTTTGTACAAAAGGGTTTCAATGTAAAATATTTCTTTTGCAAAAGTTTGATTCAAAATTCTTGGTTGTGCACAACTTGGTACATATACAATTTTTGGTCTTTGTCTGCTTATATTCCTTGATTTGTCGCGTATAGATTGCTCAATCCATGCTTGTTCATACTTGTTCATATCTTGCTTATACCATGCTCATGATATCGAAAAACGAATTGAAAATCTCTCTTTTTACTCAAAAAAGGAGCATAGAATGACTTCACACCACACGCACTTGACCATGCACGTTCCAAATACCCTTTAAACCTGGCGTGGATGCCACGATGCAGCTCGTTCGGCGCTCTTGTTCCCTTCGATGCGCGCACGGGTCCATCCCACCTTCTCTTCCGAACCGAGTCAACCACACTTGTCCGTGACACACAAATACCGTGACTATGGTTGGTTTTTGGTCTAGTTCACGCTACTACATCCTTGATACGTGCTTAAAAGCTAATTGTGGCCAAATTAATGCCCGAGTTGTGACTCCTTGATGAAATGCAAGCGTGGCCTAACCAGCCTCCAACTCGTGTGTTAGTGACGACCGCAATTAGCAAGGGCCATGTACTAAGGATAGGGTGACACCGTGTCGTCGAGCCCTAATGAACGAGTTACTTTAATCATTTTTAAGCCCATGGTCAAGGATCGAGACGCCTCATTCAAAATGAGGTCATGACGGAATGTCGGTGGAACCTTCGGTGTAGCCTTCGGGGAAAAGTCTCGATTCCAACTGGGGCTTAACCATGATTAGGATGACCCGCATATTGGGAACCTTACGATGCACTAGAACCTAGGTTCGCTTCTTTTGATCGGTGGAAGCCGCGTGCCCTATAGGACCCTCGCCCGGGATAGTCCGTCCTTGGGAGCGTGCAATACAGGTGAAAAACGAGGGGTCTATAGGCGTATTCTTGGCCTCCACTGATCCAGGGTTATAGAATAGCTGCGAAAAAGAAGAGCAATCTTTTCCAACCAATTAGGAATAAGATATGCCTTGAGAAAAATGAAATAATGAAAGTTGAGCCCCTGAATTGTGCACTAACGTTTGTTTATGTGACAAAGTCGGCTAAGATAATCCAAAGAATAAATGATTTTTTTTTTTAAAAAAAAAGACAGAAAAGGAAAAGAGAATTGCTAAATTCATCAAAACGCTTGGCTTGGGTTTCTTCCCCCTAAAGAAGAGTCAAACTTGTTATCCCCTTCGGGTCAGTATCCCTTGTGTGTCGAGTCTTTGTCTTACTTCAAAGCATGGCTTCTCGAAAATCCTTCCACGGTGCCCTTACGGTTTGTTGGTCATTTGTATCATAGGAAACAATGGAAAACAAGTCCCAAGCAATTGAGACAGATATCCGCCTGGACGTGCAAGCAAGGTTAGAGGGTAGGGTTAAGCTCCTGGAACGAACAGTGAGTACGATGAGAGACCAAATGAGAAAGACAGAGGTCGACCGTAATGAAGCGGTCAAGGTGGTCCAACAACTCCGAAAGGAGATTAAGGAAGCACTTCATAAGAAAGTCGAGGAACTATGGGAAGAGGGGGGAAAGAGACTCAAGAAGGACCTTGAGGAAAACTATGATCACCGGTACGATCTCCTGCACAGCCGAGCCGAATTGACCGATGAATTGGAGAGGCACAACTCAAGGAACACCCGAGAGTGTCTCCACGAAATTGTTAAAGTCCATTGAGGAGCTCAAAAGGTCTTCCAAGAAGTATTCCTCCCCACCAAAGACCGCTCCCAACCAGCTGGCCCCAGTCGAACAAGAGCCCCGCGGTCAGCTCCGATCTGTCACGGTATCCCGTGGAAAGCCCGCGGCGGCTGTGGGAGAATTCCACCTCCAGGGCAAAGGGGCTTACTACCGATGGTTCCACGAGTTGGGGATGCCTAGAGAGCAAGTGTTGGACCACCTACTCGAGGCCGGTAAGGTTGAGCTTCTTGGTCGGCATGTGATATGGACGGAACCGGTTGGAGCCCGTCATGACTCAAAGCAACATTGCAAATACCACCAAGCACCAGGTCATTCCACAAATGCATGTCTCACCCTGAGAAATCACATCCAAGCACTCATTGATGAGGGTGTCATTACCAAACGAGGGGACAAGTGGGTCTGAGTCAGTAACGCAAGAAGGAGGAGCGAGGAAGAGAAGAAGTCGTTAGGAGTGGCCTAGTGTTTGTGTTCTAGAGAGTCTCCTAAATCCGTAGTGGATATAGTCTTTTGTCTTTCTTTTTCTTTTAGCTTTCCCAAGAAGCCCTGCGAGGCCAAAGTATGTAAAAAGCCACAATGTGGCGATGGTTGAGTCGATAGTCAAGTCCAAGTTGTAAAAATTGAGTCTTCCGTGAAATGAATTGTCTTTTACTTCTATTCTCCCTAGACTTGAGGCATTATTTGAAAATTTACACTAACTCTCGGAATCACTCCCATTAATGTATCCAAATGATTTTTTATCCCCGATATGATGAGTTGATTCCCCAAAACATGGAAGTCAACAACGACTCATAAAGGGACGAATGGATCTAAACGTAAAAGGTACTAAATTCCAATAATTAATCTTAAGATGGATGAATGTTGTGACCCGTTGGCATGAAGGAGACCATCAATGGCAGATCTTCCCCCATACACTACCCGATACACGACCCAAGACACCCTTTTGAGGCAAACTCCCGATGCACATTAAAAGCATCCCAAGACAATGAAAAGACGAGGACGATGTTGCTTAGCCACCAAAGTTCAGCCATAAGTGCACATACAGACTTCCCGAGGATAGGTGAAAAAAAAAAAAAAAAGAAGAAGAAAAAATGGCAAAAGGAAATGCTCGCACAAAGAGCCCGTCCATATCAAAAGGGGTACGCCCAAAGGGGCCCATCTCAAAGAGTTCACCCAAGGCAAAGCCAGCAATGACGTCCTCCGAGACAGCAAAAGATACCAACCCCGGCACAGCAAAAGATACCAACCCCGGCCAAAGGGGGGGCCCAAGAGCCGAACTACGGCGACCTGAGCTCCTCACATTGAGGGGAACGTAGGCAACCTTCGGGTCCGGTCATAACACGAAATGAATCCCCCAAACCTTGGTCCTCCCAAAGGACCCTGTTCTTTTTCCCCAGTCTCATCAATGACCAATTCCCCGAATAACACCCGGTTCCCCAGACAATGACCAATTCCCCAGATAATGACCAATCCTCCCATAAACACTTTCTCCTCCCGATCTTTCCATTGATCGAATCTTAATCCCAACGGGTCATGACAGTTATGCATACTAAGGCTAATTACTTGAATTTTGGCCTAAATACTAATCAAGATCCGTTCAAGCAAACATCTTGATTACATTAATTGAGGTTGATTCCGAATGCCTCGACAAGTCTTCTTTTACACATCTTAGGAAAGAGCCAAACAGTGAATTTCTTTCCATAGGCTTCCTCTCTCAGAAAAGGGACTCACTCCCGTAAAAGCCTATGTGTGTCTACTCGTGTGAGCAAGTGTGATATGCTCTTGTATGTGTCAAAGTTAACTTTGCTTCTGTCCATGTCAAGAATCAACTAGGCCACTCTTAAAGAGGGAAGGCAGAGAAAACTTGGAAAGGAGGAAAGTGCTATGGTTGGACAATCAAGGGAGAGAAACCCGAAGAGTGATTCCCAGAAAGGTGAAACACTGGGGCTGCCATACCGCGGTTGAAAAACCCGAGGGTTAGTCTCCGGCAAGACATTACACTGGGGCTGACCAGCCATAATCGCGCAATGGAAAGACCGATGAAAAGTCATGCTTTGAGTAAAACAGTGTAAGTCAAATAAACCTTCTCATCTGTCAAAATTCCCTAGGAACACCCAGAAAATTTGGTCAAAAGGGTCAACCTTCTACGTCAACCGTACGGATGGTTTGTCCTTGTGAAAATTTTCATGTCAACCTGAATGTGAGACTCACTTTCACTTGTCAAAAAAAAAAAAAAAAAAAAACCCTGTCAAGGTATGTCCCAGTTGCACATAATTGAGTCTAAACACGTTCCGGGTCACAACATCGAAAGCATAAGTCTTCACGAGACCTAAGCCAGGCGTAAAACGAATTTACAAGGGTTTAAACTCAATGAAGCAACAAGTTTTCATGACATATTGTTTTGCAAAAATAAGACAAAGACAAAAAGAAAATTGTTCAAAGAAAGGTACAACTACTCAGAATCCGGGTCAGAATCAGGGGCGGTAAATCGGACAGACCCGGCCCCCGAGTGAAATAAGTGCTAGGGTCAAAATGGAAGAAGGATTTTGCTAAGCTCATGTCCCCACTGGTGGAAGGCTGCAAGGAACGCCAGGCAGATTGGGAAGCAGTACCGTAACGGTCAACAGAAGAGGTCTCAGGTCGCTCCAAGGTCAGATGGGCGAAAGGATCCGGAGCAATCTCATGGGTACCGGAAGCCCGCAGAGAATCCCGGAGAGAGGAAGTATCCACAGCACTCATGGACTGACTGCGGACGAAGGAAGGAGGCAGCTCAACACTCGACGCCCTCTTACGAGGCCTCTCCTCACCGCTCACCAAACTCCGGCCCAGCACGAAGCCGTGTTCCCTCTGAGTCTCCTTGCGAGAACGACCTGTAAACTTTCTGAACCACTTTTTGGCCCGCCCCATGAAAGTAGGCCGCCGCAGTAACGCTCGTCCCGCAATCTGCACATGGAAATGAGAGAGTTCAGCAAAAGAGAATGAAAGGTGAGGACATGGGCGTGAGAATGGGAAAGAAAGCATACCGCGCCATCAGGAATGTCCTCAACAGGGGCTCCCCCTTCGGTAATAGACATGGCTACCATGTGAACCCGGCCGTCGGTATAGATGAAAGAGTAGTCCTGCCACACCGGAGGAGCTACCCCAGAAGCCACCACCTGTGGCGATCTCAGCCTCGTGGCCACGAACCGCCCGTATGGCTCATCGGTAATCAAACCAATCACATCTACCCCCACAAGATGCAGGTCCTCTCCCTGATTAACCACAAACATGGCCTCAGGTGGGTCCACTGGTACCCTCTGCATGAGCCCCAGTCCATGCTGCCAAAGAACCCTCTCGCCTAAATAAAAGGCCTCCCCTCGGAAACCCACCAACAGCCTCCTCTGCCGGGTCACCCTCAGAGCCTCGCTCGGGTCAAAGCCCACCTCCTGCCCCTCGTACCAAGACCAAGGGAAAAGGTTGAGCTTCGCTGGCATGACACCCCTCAAAATTGCCTTCACATCGGCATAACGAATAGAGACACGTCCCTTGGACCCCCTTTTCTCCCTAGCTTCCCTAGCCCAGCAGGTCATGGCCGGAAAAACCAGGTCTCGGTCAACGGCCAGTCTCCACGGATAGCTACCAAAAACCTCGTAGTACCAAGCCTGAAAGGATACACATAAGAAGTGCCATCAGTGCAAAAGATGAGGTAAAGGGACAAATAAGACAGAGGCAGAAAAGAAAAGGATACCTCGAGAACAAATTGGAAGCAAGCCAGAGACTTGCTCGCCCTTCGGCTATATTTATCGAGCTCCATGTACAGCTCGGCCAGACCTGCTTCTCCCCAAGCAATATCCCTGATGGCCTCGGGAGTGGTGAGTGACCCAAGAAGGGGAAACATGCACGTTGTGTCAGCATTAGCAAAAATGGTGTTGCCAAGGAGGAGCCACACGTAAGAGCGCCCAAGCTGCTCACCTGTGATCCGACCCGCCCAATACTCTGGGATGTTGGCCCGAATGACCCTCTCAACATTCTGAACCAGGATGCCCAAACCCTTGGTAGGGCCCGAGAATCCGATGAGTGTCTGGATCTCTCCCTCAGACATTCTATCCCTCCAAACGACTGGATGTCCGTCAAAGGAAAGCCCAGTGATGGCAGCAAAATCAACCGGGGTCACAGTTACCTCCCCCCAACTCAAGTGGAAAGTGTGGGTTGTATCCCACCAGTACTCACCAAGGGCATTGAGGAGCCCCATACTCTTGTTGGTATTCACCAACCGGCCCACGGCCTCGATGAAGGGCACCAATCCTGTGAGTGCCACCCAATCCCTTGGACCAGGGATACCGTCAACGGACTCAGGCATGGCTTCCCATAAAGAGAAGCAAGCATCCGGCGACCCTCGAGATTTGGGATCACCGCCCTGCAGGTAAACACAACAAAGGTATGAATAACATAGTTTACAGATACCAATGCTCGTAATGATTGCACAAGGCAAAAGGAAAAAGAATAACAAATAGGAGAAAAGGTTTCGGTCCCCTTTAAAATTGCATAAGTCATTTTAAGGGCCATTTTTGGAGAAAAGTTCCCGTCCCCTTTAAAATTGCATAAGTCATTTTAAGGGCCATTTTTGGAGAAAAGTTCCCGTCCCCTTTAAAAATGCATAAGTCATTTTAGGGGCCATTTTTGGAGAAAAGTTCCCGTCCCCTTTAAAATTGCATAAGTCATTTTAAGGGCCATTTTTGGAGAAAATTTCCCGTCCCCTTTAAAATTGCATAAGTCATTTTAAGGGCCATTTTTGGAGAAAAGTTTCCGTCCCCTTTAAAATTGCATAAGTCATTTTAAGGGCCATATTATTGGAGAAAAGTTCCCGTCCCCTTTAAAATTGCATAAGTCATTTTAAGGGCCATTTTTGGAGAAAATTTTCCGTCCCCTTTAACAATGCATAAGTCATTTTCAAGGGTCATATTCGGAGAAATTATCATTTTGGTCTCAACAATCATATACCCGTCCCACGAACATGCAGCAACTTGTCCTAGAAGATGCTAGCATGCACCTAGTTGCGCCAAAATGACTAGTCAAGTGTCACGACCCGAAATCTAGGCTCTATTTTATTAGTAATTAAATGATTTTATTTAGTTATTTGCTTATTTATTTATTTGAATTATTATTTATTTAAATAATTGTGTGTGCATTTTATGCGTTATAATAGTTATGCCTAGCATTTTATTCGAGTTAGTTTGGGCTAGTGTAGAAGTGTTGGGTCTTAATTGTTAGTAGGGAGTGTGGCATTTGTGTTAGTAGAAGGGGAGGGGCCTAGATGTAACTTTTTAAAATAATTCCCCTACTCCCTCCCTATTCCCCTCACCTCCCTCACCTTCTCCCTCACTTTCTCCATCCCATCTCCCTGGAAACTCTCTCTCTCTCTCTCTCTTGGGTATTGGTAAGTTTTTCTTTCCTTTCCTTCTCTCTTCATTTTCTCCATCTTCCACTTGTAATCTCTCATTTCTTAAAACGTGAAACATGTTTAGATCGTCGATAGGATCGTAGGAAGCCAAAAAGAATTGAAATCCATCAATTTTGAGAATTTGCAAGTAAGTTACTTTTCCCCCATTTTGATGCTAAAATGTCCATATCATGTTTATTTGATGTTTGATGTGTTATATTTGAAGTTTGGTTGAGTTTCGAATTTATTTGGAATTTATTTTGGGTTTTGATCAAAAATGGTGAAATCTTGAATGTTGGGTTTGATTCTTGATTTTGGTTGTTAAATGTTGTTGTTTGAGTCTTTTTAGACTTATTAGTTGTGTTGGTACATTAGTATACTAGTTGGAATGTTGGATTTTGGTGGAAATGTGTTTTGGGTATAAAAATGGAAGAACCCATGTTGTTCTTCCCGATTTCCAGTAGTTCAGAGCATTGGGCGGCCGCACAAATATTCCTGGGCGACCGCACATCTATCTGAAGGCTTTTGTTCTTATTTTGAGGTTAATTGGGCGACCGCACAGTCCACTTTGGGCGGCCGCACAGAACCTCTGAAAGTTTACATTTGTTAAATTTGTGTGAATGAAGGATGCGTTTTGGTCTAAGTCTTGGGTGTCCTTCTAGTTGACCTTAGTGAACATTATAGTACGATTTAGTGATAGAATTGGGTCCTTTGTGATCAAGTTTGTGTTTGAAATTCATTAATTGTTAATTGGGACTTTGGAGCACCCTTATTGTGTATTGTTGGTTCATTTCATCTTCTTGGTGATTATTTGGCATGATTCCCTACTTTGGAATCCTTTGTTGTTTATCGTGCTAGTATTTTATTACTTAGCCTTTACGTGAAAGTCCAGCTGGTATTTTGTGTGTGTTTGGGCGATGCGAAACATTATGATGGCACGGCCAAGTCCATTGTGATGTTGACCATTGTTTTGCCCCATTATTACCCTCCTCCAGATTGGCCTTGGATGTGAGAAGAGCTAGCTCCTTTGTGTGCATTTTAGCTTCTTGGAGCATGACTTTGTGGCATGTCTCCCGTCCCTTGTGACACTTTTATTGGTTATTGGTTCCGGTACCGGGGTTTTCTCTTCGGCTTTCATGCTATTATGAAGATGATGATTGGTTGATTATTGAAGCTGCGCAGCGATCCTTTATTTGGATGTTCCAGTTTGGAAAACCTTGGCTATATCCTTTGTTATGTGTTTATTTCCGCTGCTATCTGATATATGATAATTGCTATGTGCTATGTGATATTAATTATGGTTTATTGCTTATTGCATCATAGCATGTCATGTAGTTGCATTAGTAACTTATTGAGATTTATCTCACCCCCTTTTATTTTATCTTTGTTTTTCCTTAACCCCCGCCCCCAGGTGCTAAGGATTATTCTCGCTGATCACGAGAAAGAGGACGTCGAGTGTGGATCTATTCTTTTGGGGAAAGTTGTATAGGTTGGTTTACATTATATAAATGTGTAACCTTTTGGGGTATTTTTACCAAACATTGACGCCATTAAGAATTGTATATTAATATTTTATTAGGCATAAACTTGTGGAAGTTTATGATAGTTGTAATTGGTTTTTATCAAACTTGGTTTTGTAAAACTTTGGATTATCACCTTTTGGTATTAAATGAAATTTTTAACTTCAGTATTTCATAGTTTTGGTTTTAGAGTCGACGTCCAGATCGCGGTCTCGGGCCCGCGGGGTCCGGGGTCGCGACAGTTGGTATCAGAGCTATGGCATTAGCTCTAAGTATAAGTCTAGGTGGATTAGTATGACCTAGGTGGGTAGTAGTGTGCGGAGTGATTAACGGTTGATGTCTTATGCAGGTAATTACTCGAAATGTCTGGAAGAAGAAACAGAGGAGGTACTAGCGGGGCACAGAATCAGAATGATACAAGGGAAGAAGCACGTGCCATGTTTCAAGGCATGTTTGAGGCGGCCATGAAGGCCATACATGATCAAGGTCCGAGGGTAGAACAAGCTCCACCCCGCTATGGATTGGAACAATTTCTGAAGTTGAAACCGGTTGAATTCAATGGGGAGCCCGATGTAAGGAAAGCTGAGTTGTGGATTGAGTCTATGGAGAAGATTTACGATGTATTTGGGTGTTCGGATGAGGAAAAGGTCCAGTTTGTGGCTTACAAGCTTGTGGGAGCCGCCGAGCATTGGTGGAAGGGTGTTAAAGCTACTTGGGATGATACTCACACGGTGTATGCGTGGGAGTTGTTTGTGCGCAAATTCAAGGAGCATTTCATTCCGGTTGTTGATCAAAACCGAAAGGAGATCGAGCTACTCAACCTAGAGCAAGGTGTGTTGTCGATAGCACAATACTCGGCTAAGTTCATAGAATTAGCCCGGTATTGCGACTATTTGGTGAGGACCGAGGAACAAAAGGCTATGAGATTCATTCGGGGATTGAAGACCTCCATCCGTACTCAACTTATTGCTCAACGGATTGTGACATTCCAAGATGCGGTGGACCGAGCCTATTTGATAGAGCAAGATTGCCCGAGAGGTAGAGGACAAGCATCCGGGTCAGGAGTTGGTACTAATCAGGGTCAGAAAAGGGATGCCGCTGGGAAGCCCAAAATTCAAGGGAAGGTTTATGCCATGAATCAACAACAAGCTACCGATGATCCATCCGTTATTGGAGGTATTGTTTCTGTGTCTAATGTGAGCGCACGAGCGTTAGTAGATCCAGGATCATCTCATTCATAGATTTCTGTGCAATTTGCTTCCATGTTAAATGCTGCATTCGAGTCTTTACCGTACGTGCTAGAGGTGTCGACCCCTATAGGAGAATGCTTGATTTCTGAGCGAGTCTTTTGTGCTTGTGACGTGGTTATTTGTGGTCGTGTCCTTTGTGCGGATTTGGTAGTTCTTCCTATCCAAGACTTTGATGTCATTTTGGGTATGGATTGGTTGAGCAAGTTTCATGCTTCCGTTGATTGCCGTAAGAAAACTGTTACTTTTTCTATTCCCGATGTGCCTAAGTTTGTGTTTGAGGCTAGTCCTCTGAGTAGAAAGGTTCACTTAATTTCTTTTATGAAAGCGAGAAAATTATTGCATAGTGGTTGTGAGGGGTATTTGGCTAGTGTTCTTGATTCTAGGAAGGAATCCCCTAGTTTGGATAGTGTTCGGGTAGTTCGGGAATTTCCCGATGTTTTCTCTACCGAGTATGTTATGCCTCCTGATCGTGAGATTGAGTTTTGTATAGATCTTTTGCCGGGTACGGCTCCGATTTCGAAAGCACCTTATAGGTTAGCTCCCGCAGAATTGAAGGAATTAAAGGTCCAGTTGAAAGAGTTGCTTGATCGAGGGTTTATCTGCCCTAGTGTTTCCCCGTGGGGAGCACCAGTTTTGTTCGTGCGGAAGAAAGATGGTTCGTTGAGATTGTGCATCGATTACCGGAAGTTGAATCAGGTTACAGTGAAGAACAAGTATCCTCTACCGCACATTGATGATTTATTTGATCAGCTTCAAGGGTCCGTGGTTTTCTCTAAACTTGATTTGAGGAGTGGGTACCATCAGTTGAAGGTTCGATCGGAGGATATTCCGAAGACTGCTTTTCGCACTCGGTATGGTCATTATGAGTTCTTGGTTATGCCGTTTGGGTTGACTAACGCGCCGGCAGTGTTTATGGATTTGATGAACCGAATTTTCCATCCCTATCTTGACTCGTTCGTGGTGGTTTTCATTGACGACATTCTTGTTTATTCGAAATCTCGAGAGGAGCACGAGCAACATTTGAGGACAGTTTTATCCGCTCTTGCGAGGGAGAAATTATTTGCGAAGTTTAGCAAATGCGAATTTTGGCTCGAGAAGGTGTCATTTCTGGGTCATGTGATTTCGAAAGATGGGATTTCTGTGGATCCATCAAAGATAGAGGATATAGTGGATTGGAAGAGACCCGAATCAGTGACAGAGGTTAGAAGCTTTCTTGGTTTAGCCGGTTATTACAGAAGATTTATTGAAGGGTTTTCGAGGATTGCTACTCCGATGACTCAGTTGACCCGGAAGAATGTTCCGTTTGTGTGGACCGAGAAATGTGACAAGAGTTTCGAGGAATTGAAGAAGAGGTTGACTACCGCACCGATCTTGACTTTGCCTAATGGGAGCGATGGTCTAGTGATTTACAGTGATGCTTCGAAAGAGGGTTTGGGGTGTGTGTTGATGCAGAATGGGAAAGTAATTGCTTATGCTTCGAGGAAGTTGACCCCTAGTGAGCAGAATTACCCAACTCATGATATGGAGTTAGCGGCTATTGTATTTGCGTTGCACAAATGGAAGCACTACCTTTATGGGGCGAAGTTTGAGATTTTTACGGATCACAAAAGTTTGAAGTACCTATTCTCTCAGAAGGAATTGAACAACCGACAGCGCCAATGGATGGAATTATTGAAGGACTATGATTGTATGATTTCTTATCATCCGGGGAAGGCGAATGTGGTAGCCGATGCGATTAGTAGAAAGTCTTATGTGGCTTCGATGATGGTTCGAGAATGGAAAATGCTTGAGGATGTTCGAGATTGGTCTCCTCGTGAATCAAGACATGGGGCTATTTTTGCGAATATTAGGGTGTCTCCGACCCTAATTCAGAGAATAAAGGAAGCTCAGAAAGAAGATCCCGAGTTTGTGAAGATAATGGGTAAATTGGAGGAAAAGAATTTCGAGGATTTTTCTATTAGCTCGAGTGGAGTTTTGACTTTCCGTGGTCGTTTGTGTGTTCCGGATGTTGATGGAATTAAACAGAGAGTTCTTGATGAGGGTCACAAATCGAGGTATACTATTCATCCGGGTAGTACGAAGATGTACCAGGATTTGAAGCAACAATTTTGGTGGATTAATATGAAAAGGGAAATAGCGGAATATGTTTTGAAGTGTTTAACTTGTCAGCAGGTCAAAGCTGAGCATCAGAGACCCGCGGGATTACTTCAGCCGTTAGATATTCCCGAGTGGAAATGGGAGCATGTGACTATGGATTTCGTTACGGGACTACCTCGTACCCGTTGGAAGTATGACCGTGTTTGGGTAATAGTGGATAGATTGACCAAGAGTGCCCATTTCTTACCTATTGACATCAGATATTCGATGGAGAAGCTTGCGACCCTTTATATTGATGAGATTGTTAGATTGCATGGGGTTCCGGTTAGCATTGTGTCAGATCAAGACCCGAGGTTTACTTATAGATTCTGGAAGGCGTTTCAGGAAGCTTTGGGTACAGATTTGCGATTCAGTACAGCTTTTCATCCTCAGACCGACGGTCAATCCGAGAGGACTATTCAGATTCTTGAGGATATGTTGCGAGCGTGTTCGATAGACTTTTCTGATTCTTGGGATTCGCACCTACCGTTAGTGGAGTTCTCTTACAACAACAGTCATCAGGCTAGCATCGAGATGGCACCGTTTGAGGCCTTGTATGGAAGAAAGTGTAGATCGCCTATTTGTTGGGATGAGGTCGGTGAAGCGAAAGTTTTGGGTATTGATTTGCTTCGGGATTCGGTTGAGAAAGTTAGAGTTATCCGGGATAGATTGAAGACAGCCCAGAGTCGACATAAGAGCTACGCAGATAACTGGAGGCGAGACCTTAGTTTTCAGACCGGTGATTTGGTGTTCTTGAAAGTGTCTCCAAAGGTGGGTATTCGTAGATTTGGGAAGAAAGGCAAATTGGCTCCGAGGTTTATTGGCCCGTTTGAGATTTTGGGAAAGGTTGGACTTCTAGCGTATCGTCTTGCGTTACCGTCATCCTTAGACCGGTTGCACAATGTGTTCCACGTTTCTATGATTCGGAGGTATGTTCATGACCCATCTCACGTGTTACCGAGTGTGCCGGAGGATATTGAGCCCGATATGACGTATGAGGAACGACCGGTTCGAATCTTAGATTCCAAAGTCCAAGAGTTGAGGAGCAAAAGCATTGCGTTGGTTAGAGTCCTTTGGAGGAATCATAACGTCGAGGAGTCGACGTGGGAGCTTCGTGATGAGATCGAGAGGAAATTTCCGTGGCTTTTTGTTTAAGGTAAGTCTCATTAAAATTCGGGTCGAATTTTCTTTAAGGGGGAGTGAATGTCACGACCCGAAATCTAGGCTCTATTTTATTAGTAATTAAATGATTTTATTTAGTTATTTGCTTATTTATTTATTTGAATTATTATTTATTTAAATAATTGTGTGTGCATTTTATGCGTTATAATAGTTATACCTAGCATTTTATTCGAGTTAGTTTGGGCTAGTGTAGAAGTGTTGGGTCTTAATTGTTAGTAGGGAGTGTGGCATTTGTGTTAGTAGAAGGGGAGGGGCCTAGATGTAACTTTTTAAAATAATTCCCCTACTCCCTCCCTATTCCCCTCACCTCCCTCACCTTCTCCCTCACTCTCTCCATCCCATCTCCCTGGAAACTCTCTCTCTCTCTCTTGGGTATTGGTAAGTTTTTCTTTCCTTTCCTTCTCTCTTCATTTTCTCCATCTTCCTCTTGTAATCTCTCATTTCTTAAAACGTGAAACATGTTTAGATCATCGATAGGATCGTAGGAAGCCAAAAAGAATTGAAATCCATCAACTTTGAGAATTTGCAAGTAAGTTACTTTTCCCCCATTTTGATGCTAAAATGTCCATATCATGTTTATTTGATGTTTGATGTGTTATATTTGAAGTTTGGTTGAGTTTTGAATTTATTTGGAATTTATTTTGGGTTTTGATCAAAAATGGTGAAATCTTGAATGTTGGGTTTGATTCTTGATTTTGGTTGTTAAATGTTGTTGTTTGAGTCTTTTTAGACTTATTAGTTGTGTTGGTACATTAGTATACTTGTTGGAATGTTGGATTTTGGTGGAAATGTGTTTTGGGTATAAAAATGGAAGAACCCATGTTGTTCTTCCCGATTTCCAGTAGTTCAGAGCATTGGGCGGCCGCACAAATATTCCTGGGCGACCGCACATCTATCTGAAGGCTTTTGTTCTTGTTTTGAGGTTAATTGGGCGACCGCACAGTCCACTTTGGGCGGCCGCACAGAACCTCTGAAAGTTTACATTTGTTAAATTTGTGTGAATGAAGGATGCGTTTTGGTCTAAGTCTTGGGTGTCCTTCTAGTTGACCTTAGTGAACATTATAGTACGCTTTAGTGATAGAATTGGGTCCTTTGTGATCAAGTTTGTGTTTGAAATTCATTAATTGTTAATTGGGACTTTGGAGCACCCTTATTGTGTATTGTTGGTTCATTTCATCTTCTTGGTGATTATTTGGCATGATTCCCTACTTTGGAATCCTTTGTTGTTTATCGTGCTAGTATTTTATTACTTAGCCTTTACGTGAAAGTCCAGCTGGTATTTTGTGTGTGTTTGGGAGATGCGAAACATTATGATGGCACGGCCAAGTCCATTGTGATGTTGACCATTGTTTTGCCCCATTATTACCCTCCTCCAGATTGGCCTTGGATGTGAGAAGAGCTAGCTCCTTTGTGTGCATTTTAGCTTCTTGGAGCATGACTTTGTGGCATGTCTCCCGTCCCTTGTGACACTTTTATTGGTTATTGGTTCCGGTACCGGGGTTTTCTCTTCGGCTTTCATGCTATTATGAAGATGATGATTGGTTGATTATTGAAGCTGCGCAGCGATCCTTTATTTGGATGTTCCGGTTTGGAAAACCTTGGCTATATCCTTTGTTATGTGTTTATTTCCGCTGCTATCTGATATATGATAATTGCTATGTGCTATGTGATATTAATTATGGTTTATTGCTTATTGCATCATAGCATGTCATGTAGTTGCATTAGTAACTTATTGAGATTTATCTCACCCCCTTTTCTTTTATCTTTGTTTTTCCTTAAACCCCCCCCCCAGGTGCTAAGGATTAGTCTCGCTGATCACGAGAAAGAGGACGTCGAGTGTGGATCTATTCTTTTGGGGAAAGTTGTATAGGTTGGTTTACATTATATAAATGTGTAACCTTTTAGGCTATTTGTACCAAACATTGACGTCATTAAGAATTGTATATTAGTATTTTATTGGGCATAAACTTGTGGAAGTTTATGATAGTTGTAATTGGTTTTTATCAAGCTTGGTTTTGTAAAACTTTGGATTATCACCTTTTGGTATTAAATGAAATTTTTAACTTCAGTATTTCATAGTTTTGGTTTTAGAGTCGACGTCCAGATCGCGGTCTTGGGCCCGCGGGGTCCGGGGTCGCTACATCAAGCCTAAGGTACAAGTAGTTTATGCATAGGCCGCGGGCAACATACTTTGATTTTGGGGAGTATAGCTAGGCATGTCCAAATGAGGCTACGAGCACATACTCACGTTCCAAATGGTCCCAATGACACAAAAATGAGGTCAATTTCACGAAATCGTGTCAAGAAATGCAAAAATCTCAAATGGCATGGACAAGAACCCTAAGCCTAGGAGAGATGTACAAGACCCAAATCTGAGAGGGAAGAGCTTAAGAATGCTTACCCCGTCACCATGGCACAAGTGAACGGTGGGAGACTTGTAGAAACCCGCTCCCTCATCCCGAAGATTAATAGTGTAGCCTCGAAAATTTCGAGCCATGTCTAGCCTCTTCTCCGCCCCTCTAGGGTAGCCCGTGCGTGCCCGACCCGCCATGGTTGATCCTTGAACAATGAGAGCAAGAAAATTTGCGAGTTGGTGGAGTTTCCCTCTCAATTTCGCCTATCTCCTTTCGGTTCTTTCGACTGAGTTTTGAAAAATAGGTGAGACCATCCGTATGGCTGCTGTGTTTTGGAAAAGAAAGAGATGACCTCCACATCCGTACGGATGGTTTGGGCGAGGAGAAATCTCAGCCTGAAATTACCCTTGTGCCCCTCACACCTTGAACAAGATTTCCCAGAATCTAGAAATGCCCTCCTTGGCTCATGCAACTTGAATCGAACCTAGAAATTTTAGGTTCCCGAAAATCCGGCAGTCCTAGCGACGTAAGCCCAGCTTTGTGAAATAAATTATGGCCATCCTAGACGTAAGCCCATGTTGACCCGGTTGACCAAGTAAGAGTCAAGCCCCTTCTGAGAACATTTAGGTCCTCCAAGTGACCCATTTTGAGAAAAGTTTAGGTCCCCCGAGTGACCATTTTGAGAAAAGTTTAGGTCCCCCGAGTGACCATTTTGAGAAAAGTCTAGGTCCCCCGAGTGACCATTTTGAGACAAGTCTAGGTCCCCCGAGTGACCATTCTGAGAACATTTAGGTCCCCCGAGTGACCCATTTTGAGAAAAGTTTAGGTCCCCCGAGTGACCATTTTGAGAAAAGTTTAGGTCCCCCGAGTGACCATTTTGAGAAAAGTTTAGGTCCCCCGAGTGACCATTTTGAGAAAAGTCTAGGTCCCCCGAGTGACCATTTTGAGACAAGTCTAGGTCCCCCGAGTGACCATTCTGAGAACATTTAGGTCCCCCGAGTGACCATTTTGAGAAAAGTTTAGGTCCCCCGAGTGACCCATTTTGAGAAAAGTTTAGGTCCCCCGAGTGACCATTTTGAGAAAAGTCTAGGTCCCCTGAGTGACCATTTTGAGACAAGTCTAGGTCCCCCGAGTGACCATTTTGAGAAGAGTTTAGGTCCCCCGAGTGACCCATTTTGAGAAAAGTTTAGGTCCCCCGAGTCACCATTTTGAGAAAAGTCTAGGTCCCCCGAGTGACCATTCATAGAACATTTAGGTCCCCCGAGTGACCATTTGAGAAAAGTTTAGGTCCCCCGAGTGACCATCTTGAGAAAAGTTTAGGTCCCCCGAGTGACCATTTTGAGAAAAGTATAGGTCCCCCGAGCGACCCTTTTGAGAGAAAATTTAGGTTCCCGAAGACAAAAATCCGGCAGTCCTAGCGACGTAAGCCCAGCTTTGTGAAAAAAAATAAAATTGGCCGTCCCTGACGTAAGCCCAGTTAAAAATTTGTCGAAATTGGCCGTCCCTGACGTAAGCCCAGTTAAAAATTTGTTGAAATTGGCCGTCCCTGACGTAAGCCCAGTTAAAAATTTGTTGAGAAAATTTGGCCGTCCCTGACGTAAGCCCAGTTAAAAATTTGTTGAGAAAATTTGGCTGTCCCCGACATAAGCCCAGTAAAAATCTATCCCGTGTGAGTCAACCCTCTCCTATAGAGTCAAGTTGACCATATCCCCAGCAAGTCAACCCTCTCCCATAGAGCCAAGTTGACCATGTCTCGCCTCTGACCCCTAGAGTCATGCCTCCTTGCGGACCTTAGTAACCCCGCGTACCCCCAAACTACGTTAGGCTTGATTCCCCGCGAACGGGATACGTAGGAATCCTATACCACTAGGTCCAGCCATGCAACCAAAATCGGTTAAAGCCGTCGTCCCGTCAGATTGGGATGCTTATTTTTATCGACAACCCCGCTCCTTCAAAGCGACGTTGCCGAGGGGCTCTGTAAGTACCCCAATCTGAAACCGACCTATCTTAGAGGTAGCCTTAGCACCGTTTCAGGGATAAGCTGATAGGCCAGGACCTCCCTAGGATAAGCTATAAATTCCAGGACTACTCTGGTATAAAATTGGAAAAATCCAGAAGCTCGCCAGGCTGAGCCGTACGGATGATTTGGGAATTAGAGGGGCCTAGCCGTACGGCTGGTTTGGGCGCCCTCAGTCCCTATAAATATAACCCCTTGCTGATCATTTCAGGGGGGGATAAATACACATTAGGGAGTTCACTCTGCTGGAATTACCACAGAGTAAGAGTGAGAGTGATCATAAACCAAAAAAGGAGAGAAGAAAGGAAGATTGACCATAACCATCATAGGTAAAGCCACCTCCCCCCTCCTTTCTCTTCATCTTACTCCTATTTCTTTCTTATATCTTGGTTATACATGTATTTATTCTTCATTCATGCAAAGACTTGTCCATTTCAAGCACCTTTTATTTCTTGCAAGACTTGTCCATTATCAAGCACTATATACCTATCTATTACATTACTATCTTGTCCAAGCTATGAGAAGTTCAAAGGTGCCCTCCATACCTTGTATGGAAGAGGTTCTAAACCTAGACACTCATAGACTTGTTGATTGTCTTTTACATTCCTTATTCATTTAAATGTTATGCTTGTTTGGCCATGATAATCATAAGGGTGGTGGAACCTTAGTGTCCATCATTTTCCTCTTTGGTTTAGCCTCAAAATCCCACTTTTGGGTCATAAAGATTCAATCTTTATGTGTTATTTGACTCTTGGAAGGATTTTAAGTCATAAAGATGTCATTTTGGTGATAAAGTTCCAATCTTTATTCACCAAATGACCAACTTTGGTTCAAAGGGGACATTAATCAACTTTCTTGATTTTCTCCTATGATTGCTCATGATCACACCCAAATACTTGTTTTGGGGAACCAAGTGATGATCATTTAGCATAGGAATGATGTTATAAAACTTGTAAAATGATTTCTTGCAAACTGGGATCAAAAACAGTTTTTCCAGCTTCAGACAGAATGCCATGTTTCTGTTTTGAACTGGACTGTTCTTGAGCAAACTGTAAAACCCCATAATTGCCTCCTTCAGCCGTACGGCTACTTTAGGTAGGGGGAAAAATTTCCTGTTTTGCCCTCTGACCTTTATCTTATCACTCAAGGCCCCCTTTTTCAGCCGAGTTTTCTCGAATAAAATCAACGACAGAATTTTTCCGTTAAATACACACACACACATATGCACATTTTAACTAACTTAGGGAGACTCGGCTTTGTCCGAGGCAACTTGAGAGGACGTAAAAACTCCTCCCAAGTTGTAACCTGACCTCCAAACCCTTGAACTCAAACCTTTATCATTTTGTTGGGTTTAGAATTAACAAAATGTGGCGACTCCGTTAAATTTGACCGGTTCCTGTGTTTGGCGTTTCGCCCCATAATTCCATCGCGTTTCCGCGTGCGGGGGGGGGGGGGGGGGGGCGGGATCCTTACAAGTAGGCCTTTTCGGAATGCGCCTATTTCTTCTTCTCGGGCTAGCAACTGACTCTGAAGGGATTTGATTTCTCTATCAAAAAATTCCTTTTGTGTCCGTAGGCGAGTCATGAATTCCCCTTCTATCTCCCTTTTGAAGCGTGCGTACAAGACTATAGCGTATACCTCAGAGAGTTGACCCACTTCTCCTTCTAGTCAAGCCTTAAGGTCATTGAGTTCTTGGGTAAATCTGGCGTTTGACATTGTGTTGGGAGTTTGGAGCTACCTTGCTAATCGGGTGGACCTAGAGTTCAAAGATCGTGTCAAATCCAGGCTGGGGTCCCAACAAGTCGGCTTTTATGAGATTTAGGTTGACCAACACAGCAGAAACACAGAGAAGGGAGGATGTCTCGTACAAGACATGGATGTCCCATACGAGGCATCCATCCTGACAGTCAGATTGCAGATTTTATTCCTACTTTGGTCGGACGAAATTTAATCCATTTTAAGGGTTACTCTCTAGTTCGTCCTGGAATAGTGGATTTTGTCACCCTAGAATATGAGCCCCTTGTTTTTCACCTATATTGTACTCTCCCAAACGGACAATTTGGGCAAAGGTCCCATATTCTCATCGGAATCCACCATTCAATTAACCAAACCTAAGTGATTTCGTAATTGTTTTGCACTTTGTTAAATAACGCCCTTAATTCAATCAAATCATATGAATTCTTGTAAGGGACACCGTAAGGGACATTGTCAAGCACGGGATCTTGATGGTGAAAGAGACTAGACTCAATGAACGTAGAAAAATTCTCAATTTCACCATCTCAATCCTTTGTTTGACAATTTAACCGAAGGGACATTCGTCAAGAATTCATGAAGGGAGTATTACAGATTGTAGGAGAAGCGTTATCTTGGGCAAAGATGAAAACAACCCTAAGAATCGAACTGACCGGTCTTAAGGAGTGTCTTATTAACTATTATGTATGAGGTTGATGCAGGGCTTACGGCTAAGGCTCCCCATGAACACAGTCTAGGAGCGTGTCACAGAGTGGGTACACCATCTTTGGAGAGACCGGCGAGTGCCACTCTTACAGTGGGTGTGCTGACCGACATCCGTCCTCCGATTGGGACCCGGGTTAAAGGGTATGTAGTGCAATTACTCTACATGCGTGAACGTGTGTGAGAGTCAAGTTCTAGGTGTCAAAGAGAAAATATAAAGTTTTTTTGAAAGCAAAACAGAAAACATGCAATGGCCGGGCCAAGTGGCTGCCTACGTTTCCCTCTTGTGGAGGAACTTAGGCCGTCGTAGTTCACACATAAAGCATAACAAAAGTAAAACAAGAAATATTTCAAGTTTACAAGTACTCCTGCAAAACCAAGGTTAGCTTTATGATCTACGGGGAGTTTCTTCGTCGTTAGGAAGGTCCTAAGACTCAGAAACAAAGGGTAGTACAAATCTGTAACTCTGTGTACGTGTTTGAACCGGACAAGAACTCCCTTTTTAAAACCAGAAGGAACAGACTGTCGGACAAAACTGAGATGTCTTGTACGAGACATAGATCCCTCATACGAGGCATCCCAGTCTGGGATCAGAATACAGTACAAAATGCATAATTTTGAGGATGACGACAATGATTTCAACACAAGTCTAACCCCCTCTTAGTATGATCATCCCCAGCGAAGTTTCCACTGTCGCGACCCCGGACCCCGCGGGCCCGGGACCGCGAGCTGGACGTCGACTCTAAAACCAAAACTATGAAATACCAAGGTTAAAAATTCCATTTAATACCAAAAGGTGATAATTCAAATTTTTACAAAACCATGTTTAATAAAAACCAAATACAACTATCATAAACTTCCACAAGTTTATGCCCAACAAAATACAAATATACAATTCTTAGTGACGTCATTGTTTGGTACAACTACCCCAAAATGGTTACACATTTACATAATGTAAACCAACCTATATCAACCTTCCCCAAAAGAATGGATCCACCCTCGACGTCCTCTTTCTCGTGATCAGCGAGACTAATCCTTAGCACCTGGGGGGGGGGGTTAAGGAAAAACAGAGATAAAAGAAAAGGGGGTGAGATAAATCTCAATAAGTTACTAATGCAAGTACATGACATGCTATGATGCAATAAGCAATAAACAATAATTATTGTCACATAGCACATAGCAATTATCGTGTAACAGATAGCAGCGGAAATAAACATATAACAAAGGATATAGCCAAGGTTTTCCAAACGGAACATCCAAATAAAGGATCGCTGCGCAGCTTCAGTAATCAACAAATCATCATCTTCATAATAGCATGAAAGCCGAAGAGAAAACCCCGGTACCGGAACCAATAACCAAAGAAGTGTCACAAAGGACGTGAGACATGCCACAAAGTCATGCTCCAAGAAGCTAAAATGCACACAAAGGAGCTAGCTCTTCTCACATCCAAGGCCAATCTGGAGGAGGGCAATAATGGGGCAAAACAATGGTCAACATCACAATGGACTTGGCCGTGCCATCATAACGTTTCGCATCGCCCAAACACACACAAAATACCAGCTGGACTTTCACGTAAAGGCTATGTAATAAAATACTAGCACGATGAACAACAAAGGATTCCAAAGTAGGGAATCATGCCAAGTAATCACCAAGAAGATGAAATGAACCAACAATACACAATAAAGGTGCTCCAGAATCCCAATTAACAATTAATGAACTTCAAACACAACCTTGATCACAAAGGACCCAATTCTATCACTAAAGTGTACTACAATGATCACTAAGGTCAACTAAAAGGACACCCAAGACTTAGACCGAAATGCATCCTTCATTCACACAATTTTAACAAATGTAAATTTTCAGAGGACTGTGCGGCCGCCCAAACGGGTATGTGCGGTCGCCCAAAATCCTTCAAAACAAGAACAAAAGCTTTCAGAATGTTGTGCGGTCGCCCAGACAATTTTGGGCGGTCGCCCAATACTCTGAATTTCTGGAAATCGGGAAGAACAAGATGGGTTCTTCCATTTTATTACCCAAAACACATTTTCAACCAAAATCAAACATTCTAACTGGTATACAAATGTACCAAAACAACTCATAAGTCTAAAGAGACTCATACAACAACATTTAACAACCAAATCAAGAATCAAACCCCAACATTTATAAATCACCATTTTTGACCAAAAACCCAAATAAATTCTAAATAAATTGCAAACTCATCCAAACTTCCAATATAACAACAAAAGCATTATATGAACATGATATGAACATTTTAGCATTAAAATGGGGGAAAAGTAACTTACTTGATAAATCTCAAAGTTGATGGATTTCAAATCTTTTTGATTCTACGCGATCCTAACGACGATCTAAACAATGTTCACGTTTTAAGAAATGAATAATAATGATGGGAAGATGGAGAAAATGAAGAGAGAAGAAGGAGAAGAAAACTTACCCCAAAAGCTAGAGTGAGAGGGAGTTGTGTGCTGGGAAGAGGAATGAGTGAGGGAGGAGGTGAGGGAGGTGAGGGGAATAGGGAGGGAGTAGGGAAATAATTTCAAACATTTACACTTAGGCCCCCTCTCTCACACTACACACAAATACTACACTCCCAACTATCAATTAAGATCCAACAATACCACACTAACCCAAATGACCCAAATAAAATGTTAGGCATAAATATTATCACACATAAAATGCACACATAATTATTTAAATAAATAATTATTTAAATAAATAAATAAGCAAATAATTAAATAAAAAATCATTTAATTACTAATAAAATAGAGCCTAGATTTCGGGTCGTGACATTCACTCCCCCTTAAAGAAAATTCGACCCGAATTTTAACGAGACTCACCTTAAACGAAAAGCCACGGAAATTTCCTCTCGATCTCGTCACGAAGCTCCCACGTCGACTCCTCGATGTTATGATTCCTCCAAAGGACTCGAACCAACGCGATGCTCTTGCTTCTCAACTCTTGGACTTTGGAATCTAAGATCCGAACCGGTCGTTCCTCATAACTCATATCGGGCTCAATGTCCTCCGGTACACTCGGTAACACGTGAGACGGATCATGAACATACTTCCGAAGCATAGAAACGTGAAAGACGTTGTGCAACCAGTCCAAAGATGGCGGTAACGCAAGACGATACGCTAGAAGTCCAACCTTTCCCAAGATCTCGAACGGACCAATAAACCTCGGAGCCAATTTACCTTTCTTCCCAAATCTACGAATACCCACCTTCGGAGATACTTTCAAGAACACTAAATCACCGGTCTGAAAACTAAGATCTCGCCTTCGGTTGTCTGCGTAGCTCTTATGTCGACTCTGGGCTGTTTTCAATCGATCCCGGATAACTTTAACTTTCTCAACCGAATCCCGAAGCAAATCAATACCCAAAACTTTCGCTTCACCAACCTTATCCCAACAAATAGGCGATCTACACTTTCTTCCATATAAAGCCTCAATCGGTGCCATCTCGATACTAGCCTGATAACTGTTGTTGTACGAGAATTCCACTAACGGTAGGTGCGAATCCCAAGAATCAGAAAAGTCTATCGAACAAGCTCGCAACATATCCTCAAGAATCTGAATAGTCCTCTCGTATTGACCGTCTGTCTGAGGATGAAAAGCTGTACTGAATCGCAAATCTGTACCCAAAGCTTCCTGAAACGCCTTCCAGAATCTAGAAGTAAACCTCGGGTTTCGATCTGACACAATGCTAACCGGAACTCCATGCAATCGCACAATCTCATCAATATAAAGGGTCGCAAGCTTCTCCATCGAATATCTGATGTCAATAGGCAAGAAAGGGGCACTCTTGGTCAATCTATCCACTATTACCCAAACACTGTCATACTTCCTACGGGTACGAGGCAATCCCGTAACGAAATCCATAGTCACATGCTCCCATTTCCACTCGGGAATCTCTAACGGCTGAAGTAATCCCGCGGGTCTCTGATGCTCGGCTTTGACCTGCTGACAAGTTAAACACCTCGATACATACTCGGCTATTTCCCTCTTCATATTAATCCACCAAAATTGTTGCTTCAAATCCTGATACATCTTCGTACTACCCGGATGAATAGTATACCTCGATTTGTGACCCTCATCAAGAACTCTCTGTTTAATTCCATCAACATCCGGAACACACAAACGACCACGGAAAGTCAAAACTCCACTCGAGCTAATAGAAAAATCCTCGAAGTTCTTTTCCTTCAATTTACTCATTATCTTCACCAACTCGGGATCTTCTTTCTGAGCTTCTTTTATCCTCTGAATTAGGGTCGGAGATACCCTAATATTCGCAAAAATAGCCCCATGTCTCGATTCACGAGGAGACCAATCTCGAACATCCTCAAGCATTTTCCATTCTCGAACCATCATCGAAGCCACATAAGACTTTCTACTAATCGCATTGGCTACCACATTCGCCTTCCCCGGATGATAAGAAATCGTACAATCATAATCCTTCAATAATTCCATCCATCGACGCTGTCGGTTATTCAATTCCTTCTGGGAGAAAAGGTACTTCAAACTCTTGTGATCGGTAAAAATCTCGAACTTCGCTCCATAAAGATAGTGTTACCACTTGTGCAACGCAAAGACAATAGCCGCTAACTCCATATCATGAGTCGGGTAATTCTGCTCACTAGGGGTCAACTTCCTCGAAGCATAAGCGATTACTTTCCCATTCTGAATCAACACACAACCCAAACCCTCTTTCGAAGCATCACTATAAATCACTAGGCCATTGCTCCCATTAGGCAGAGTCAAGATCGGTGCGGTAGTCAACCTCTTCTTCAATTCCTCGAAACTCTTGTCACATTTCTCGGTCCACACAAACGGAACATTCTTCCGGGTCAACTGAGTCATCGAAGTAGCGATCCTCGAAAATCCCTCAATAAATCTTCGGTAATACCCAGCTAAACCAAGAAAGCTTCTAATCTCTGTCACTGATTCGGGTCTCTTCTAATCCACTATAGCCTCAATCTTTGACGGATCCACCGAAATCCCATCTTTCGAAATCACATGACCTAGAAATGACACCTTCTCGAGCCAAAATTCGCATTTACTGAACTTCGCAAATAATTTCTCCCTCGCAAGAACGGATAAAACTGTCCTCAAATGCTGCTCGTGCTCTGCTCGAGATTTTGAATAAACAAGAATGTCGTCGATGAAAACCACCACGAACGAATCAAGATAAGGATGGAAAACTCGGTTCATCAAATCCATAAACACGGCCGGCGCGTTAGTCAATCCAAACGGCATAACCAAGAACTCATAATGACCGTACCGAGTGCGAAAAGCAGTCTTCGGAATATCCTCCGATCGAACCTTCAACTGATGGTACCCACTTCTCAAATCAAGTTTAGAGAAAACCACGGACCCTTGAAGCTGATCAAATAAATCATCGATGTGCGGTAGAGGATACTTGTTCTTCACCGTAACCTGATTCAACTTCCGGTAATTAATACACAATCTCAAGGAACCATCTTTCTTCCGCACAAACAGAACCGGTGCTCCCCACGGAGAAACACTAGGGCGGATAAACCCTCGATCAAGCAACTCTTGCAACTGAACCTTTAATTCCTTCAACTCTGCGGGAGCTAACCTATAAGGTGCTTTCGAAATTGGAGCCGTACCCGGCAAAAGATCTATACAAAACTTAATCTCACGATCGGGAGGCATATCATACTCGGTAGAGAAAACATCGGGAAATTCCCGAACTACCCGAACACTATCAAAACTGGGGGATTCTTTCCTATTATCAAGAACACTAGCCAAATACCCCTCACAACCACTATGCAAAAATTTTCTCGCTTTCAAATAAGAAATTAAGCGAACCTTTCTACTCAGAGGGCTAGCCTCGAACATAAATTTAGGCACATCGGGAATAGAAAAAGTAACAGTTTTCTTACGGCAATCAACAGAAGCATGAAACTTCCTCAACCAATCCATACCCAAAATGACATCAAAGTCTTGGATGGGAAGAACTACCAAATCCGCACAAAGGACACGACCACAAATAACCACATCACAAGCACGAAAGACTCGATCGGAAATCAAGCATTCTCCTATAGGGGTCGACACCTCTAGCACGTACGGTAAAGACTCGAATGCAGCATTTAACATGGAAGCAAATTGCACAGAAATGTATGAATGAGATGATCCTGGATCTACTAACGCTCGTGCGCTCACATTAGACACAGAAATAATACCTCCAATAACGGATGGATCATCGGTAGCTTGTTGTTGATTCATGGCATAAACCTTCCCTTGAACTTTGGGCTTCCCGGTAACATCCCTTTTCTGACCTTGATTAATACCAACTCCTGACCCGGATGCTTGACCTCTACCTCTCGGGCAATCTTTTACAAAGTGACCTATTTGACCACAATTGGTGCACCTTCCTTGCTTCTTCCAACAACGGTCTTCAGAATGACCTTCCTTTTGACAATACGAACAAAGCCTCCTAATTTGGCTCCCTTGGTTCCCGGAAGTGGTACCCGGGTTCCTTGGAATCGGTTGCCCTCGGAACTGAGATTGTCCCCCAAAGTTACCTCGATTATCAATCCTTGGTTGTGACTTTCTCTGTGCTCCTTGCTTACTCGGGTTAGCTACCTCGGTCTTCCTTTTATGCTCCCCAATTTCTTGCTCTATCAAATAGGCTCGGTCCATCGCATCTTGGAATGTCACAATCTGTTGGGCAATCAGTTGAGTACGGATGGAGGTCTTCAATCCCCGAATGAATCTCATAGCCTTTTGTTCCTTGGTCCTCACCAAATAGTCGCAATACCGGGCTAATTCTATGAACTTAGCCGAGTATTGTGCTATAGACAACACACCTTGCTCCAAGTTGAGTAGCTCGATCTCTTTTCGGTTTTGATCAACAACCGGAATTAAATGCTCCTTGAATTTGCGCACGAACAACTCCCACGCATACACTGTGTGAGTATCATCCCAAGTAGCTTTAACACCTTTCCACCAATGCTCGGCGGCTCCCACAAGCTTGTAAGCCGCGAACCGGACCTTGTCCTCATCCGAACACCCAAACACATCGTAAATCTTCTCCATCGACTCAATCCACAACTCAGCTTTCCTTACATCGGGCTCCCCATTGAATTCAGCCGGTTTCAACTTCAGAAATTGCTCCAATCCATAGCGGGGTGGTGCTTGCTCTACCCTCGGACCTTGATCATGTATGGCCTTCATGGCCGCCTCAAACATGCCTTGAAACATGGCACGGGCTACTTCCCTTGTATCATTCTGATTCTGTGCCCCACTAGCACCTCCTCTGTTTCTTCTTCCAGACATTGCGAGTAATTACCTGCATAAGACATCAACCGTTAATCACTCCGCACACTACTACCCACCTAGGTCATACTAATCCACCTAGACTTATACATAGAGCTAATGCCATAGCTCTGATACCAACTGTCGCGACCCCGGACCCCGCGGGCCCGGGACCGCGAGCTGGACGTCGACTCTAAAACCAAAACTATGAAATACCAAGGTTAAAAATTCCATTTAATACCAAAAGGTGATAATTCAAAGTTTTACAAAACCATGTTTAATAAAAACCAAATACAACTATCATAAACTTCCACAAGTTTATGCCCAACAAAATACAAATATACAATTCTTAGTGACGTCATTGTTTGGTACAACTACCCCAAAATGGTTACACATTTACATAATGTAAACCAACCAATATCAACCTTCCCCAAAAGAATGGATCCACCCTCGACGTCCTCTTTCTCGTGATCAGCGAGACTAATCCTTAGCACCTGGGGGGGTTAAGGAAAAACAGAGATAAAAGAAAAGGGGGTGAGATAAATCTCAATAAGTTACTAATGCAACCACATGACATGCTATGATGCAATAAGCAATAAACAATAATTATTGTCACATAGCACATAGCAATTATCGTATAACAGATAGCAGCGGAAATAAACATATAACAAAGGATATAGCCAAGGTTTTCCAAACCGGAACATCCAAATAAAGGATCGCTGCGCAGCTTCAGTAATCAACAAATCATCATCTTCATAATAGCATGAAAGCCGAAGAGAAAACCCCGGTACCGGAACCAATAACCAAAGAAGTGTCACAAAGGACGGGAGACATGCCACAAAGTCATGCTCCATGAAGCTAAAATGCACACAAAGGAGCTAGCTCTTCTCACATCCAAGGCCAATCTGGAGGAGGGCAATAATGGGGCAAAACAATGGTCAACATCACAATGGACTTGGCCGTGCCATCATAACGTTTCGCATCGCCCAAACACACACAAAATACCAGCTGGACTTTCACGTAAAGGCTATGTAATAAAATACTAGCACGATGAACAACAAAGGATTCCAAAGTAGGGAATCATGCCAAGTAATCACCAAGAAGATGAAATGAACCAACAATACACAATAAAGGTGCTCCAGAATCCCAATTAACAATTAATGAACTTCAAACACAACCTTGATCACAAAGGACCCAATTCTATCACTAAAGTGTACTACAATGATCACTAAGGTCAACTAAAAGGACACCCAAGACTTAGACCGAAATGCATCCTTCATTCACACAATTTTAACAAATGTAAATTTTCAGAGGACTGTGCGGCCGCCCAAACGGGTATGTGCGTTCGCCCAAAATCCTTCAAAACAAGAACAAAAGCTTTCAGAATGTTGTGCGGTCGCCCAGACAATTTTGGGCGGTCGCCCAATACTCTGAATTTCTGGAAATCGGGAAGAACAAGATGGGTTCTTCCATTTTATTACCCAAAACACATTTTCAACCAAAATCAAACATTCTAACTGGTATACAAATGTACCAAAACAACTCATAAGTCTAAAGAGACTCATACAACAACATTTAACAACCAAATCAAGAATCAAACCCCAACATTTATAAATCACCATTTTTGACCAAAAACCCAAATAAATTCCAAATAAATTGCAAACTCATCCAAACTTCCAATATAACAACAAAAGCATTATATGAACATGATATGAACATTTTAGCATTAAAATGGGGGAAAAGTAACTTACTTGATAAATCTCAAAGTTGATGGATTTCAAATCTTTTTGATTCTACGCGATCCTAACGACGATCTAAACAATGTTCACGTTTTATGAAATGAATAATAATGATGGGAAGATGGAGAAAATGAAGAGAGAAGAAGGAGAAGAAAACTTACCCCAAAAGCTAGAGTGAGAGGGAGTTGTGTGCTGGGAAGAGGAATGAGTGAGGGAGGAGGTGAGGGAGGTGAGGGGAATAGGGAGGGAGTAGGGAAATAATTTCAAACATTTACACTTAGGCCCCCTCTCTCACACTACACACAAATACTACACTCCCAACTATCAATTAAGATCCAACAATACCACACTAACCCAAATGACCCAAATAAAATGTTAGGCATAAATATTATCACACATAAAATGCACACATAATTATTTAAATAAATAATTATTTAAATAAATAAATAAGCAAATACTTAAATAAAAAATCATTTAATTACTAATAAAATAGAGCCTAGATTTTGGGTCGTGACATCCACTGTGAGCGCGCGCGTCCTTCTTGTGCTTCGGGTCGTGAGGACTTGATTGTTGCTCGATTTGTTGTGAGTCGCCACCATGTTTAACGGAACACGGACCGTGAGATTCTTGAGTTCGGGGGTTAAGTTATGGATTGGGAAGGTCAAGGAGAACCCAAAACACCCGATGTAGGATCGGTCTTGCTTACAAAATCATCATCATCATCTTTAAAATCATGCATTCATGTACAAAAGAAGCCAAATAAATAATTTCTTATTTATTTGGAATGTTGGATCATGTGCTTTGAGACCATCTCCATGAATTGGAGAGGCTCTAGGCTGATCCTTTTGATAGAATCACACTACTTCAAAGCAAAGAAGAAGATGAGAAGAGAGGAAAACAAAGGAATTACCTAAGCGTTCTTCGAGAATCCTATGGATGGCCTTGACAAAAGGTCTTGATAATCCAAAGAACTTGACTTGAATTGTGTTGGTTTCTTCCAAATTTCGTGGGGTGAGGGAGGAGGACTAATTATGAGAGTTTCTTTGTGTGTTAACGGCCTTGGGGCTGTCAATAATGATTGTCCGTCCGTTTTCCAAGTGAAGGAACCCTTTATTTATAGGTTTTTAACTTAGGGATCAAGCCAAGGAGTTTAATTTGGATGGGAATCAAAGACTTAATTCTCAAGAGGTTATTTTTGGACTCCAGGATCGTCTATCAGATTCTTCCCGGAGTGCATGAGTGTTTGCCAAGAAACGGGGTTGTAGATACCCCGGGGAACCACGGCTTGGCTAGAGCGGTGAATTATCCTAGGATGTCTAACTTGTTTTTAGAGTCGCCACCTATGTTTTGAGGAACATAAGAAAAACCTATTGATTGTAGCCTAAGTTTGATTACGAAAACAGAGATTCTTTGTTTTGAGGTTCGGGGGTTAGATTACGAGATGGGAAGTACCGAAACACCCATCTCACCCAACTAAAGTTGGTCTTGCTTGATCAAAATCTACATGAATGAAAATGTTCTTCTTCTTCTTCTTTAAGTCATGAAAAGGGGGGGGGGTTTAAAATAGGATTTGGAATGTAGGAGATAACTCCTTAACCAACCTCAATGAGATGAGGTGATCATTAGAGACATGCCCCAAAATGATTTGGGTGATTGCACATTTGATTAGAGTAAAAGAGAGAGAGGAGATGAAGTAGAAAATAAAGGCAAAGATGGACTTTTACCTACAATTTGAAGACCTTCAAATGTTGCTTGAAGATATCCTTGGAGAACCTTTAGAAAGTGATTTTGGTATAATTTTGTAAGTTCAATCTTTTTGTTCTTTTCGATTGGGTTTTTCCGATGATTTTTCGATCATTTTTCGATCCTTGAAAATGGAGGTGAAGAGAGGTTTTTATAGGTGAAAGAGGGGTGTTTTTGGTGCCAAAACTCAGTCACCAAGAAATCCTTCCCGGGAAAAATCTTGTAAATTGAGCAAGGGAGGGAATCCTGGCCAGAAATCTGTAACTGACGCCCAGAGGCGCGCGCTTCCTGCTTTGGGGGCGGGAGGCGCGCGCGCCTGGATCCTCCTGTCGGAGGCGCACGACTCAGAGAAGGCACTTTTGACAGAATGGACTGGAAAATCAGCCCTGTCATTCAGTTTAGTCCCTGGACTTAACGAAGTCAGTCAGGAACTTAACGGAAGTGACAGAAACTAACGAGAAACACTTAGAATGGGGAGGAACACAAAATCAAATGTGCAATCGGGGTGAGCGGTCCAAGGCGGGGTGTCTACAGAGCCCCTCGGCGACGTGGACTGCAAAGCAAAATGCGTCGACGAAAGTTAAAAACACCCGCCGAGGACATCACCAAGAAAAGGCAAAGACTCGATGAAAGCAGGAATTTGAAATTGCGAGAGATAGTGGTGCGCTCCCTGTGTGAGCGGCTTTTGCTGATTGAGGGGGTGGCATGATCCGGCCGGCTGAATGTTTTGAATGAGGCCGTTAGTGAACCCTTGTTGACGAATCCGTTAGTGAATCCGTTAGTGAATCCCTTGGATGAGTCCGTTGGTGAACCCTTGTTGACGAATCCGTTAGTGAATCCGTTTGATGAATCCGTTAGTGAATCCCTTGGATGAGTCCGTTGGTGAACCCTTGTTGACGAATCCGTTAGTGAATCCGTTTGATGAATCCATTAGTGAATCCTTTGGATGAGTCCGTTGGTGAACCCTTGTTGACGAATCCATTAGTGAATCCATTTGATGAATCCGTTAGTGAATCCCTTGGATGAGTCCGTTGGTGAACCCTTGTTGACGAATCCGTTAGTGAATCCGTTTGATGAATCCGTTAGTGAATCCCTTGGATGAGTCCGTTGGTGAACCCTTGTTGACGAATCCGTTAGTGAATCCGTTTGATGAATCCGTTAGTGAATCCCTTGGATGAGTCCGTTGGTGAACCCTTGTTGACCAATCCGTTAGTGAATCCGTTTGATGAATCCGTTAGTGAATCCCTTGGATGAGTCCGTTGGTGAACCCTTGTTGACGAATCCGTTAGTGAATCCGTTTGATGAATCCGTTAGTGAATCCATTGGGTGAGTCCGTTGGTGAACCCTTGTTGACGAATCCGTTAGTGAATCCGTTTGATGAAATATTGCTTTAAAGTCTCGTGCCATTTGGAGTCACACTTGACTTTTTGAATTGTGAGGTACGGGCACAGTTGACCGCGACCAGAAAAATGTTCCTGCTGGGGATGAAATGTTGAGATTGACTCTTGAGGGGGGTGTGGCACCCGTGACAGAACTTAGGGAGTTCGGAATCCGTGGGGAAACCTTGATACGATGCATGGATTTTTGCATGGGAGACTGCTTCTGAACCTGCCTGATGATGGGAAGAGCGCACGTCCAGGCCTCGTTATGGGA
The DNA here is from genome assembly GCA_026119855.1 of Campanula takesimana. Lineage (NCBI taxonomy): Eukaryota > Viridiplantae > Streptophyta > Magnoliopsida > Asterales > Campanulaceae > Campanula > Campanula takesimana. The sequence goes on from JAOWBW010000687.1 coordinate 629,053, forward strand.
CGCGCGCGCCTCAGATGAGTATGTCGGGAGGCGCGCGCCTGGCGCATAAGTTCAGCATATTTAAACAGGTTGTTCGCTGTTTTCGGCCATTTTTCAAAAATTTGAAGAACCCTCCAAATTCCAAGCCCAATTTTCGTAGAGAAATCACCCCAAAACACTTTATTGCTGCTCTAGGATCAATTCCGTCAAACAAATGATGTCGGATCGTCAGCAATCACCTCCGTTTGAGATGCCACAGGGCGAGGAGCCCGAAATTGGGGTTGAAGCTATGGACCCGAGCTTGCTTACTTTCCGGCCTCATACCCATATTTCTCACTTCGTGACTTCGCGTTTGGTAAGAATGCCGCACCCTTCTTGTCGATTTCGGGTTTTATGAAGTTCTGTTTTCTTTACCCGAAATATTGCTGCAGCAGCTTTATTGACCATTTTCATGTTCACACACTTGCCTGTACATTGTTCTGCCATTGAAATCTTTGTGTTGAGTTCATCCGTTTTTCTAGCAGTCATGCTGATGAAATTTTTGTTGTTCCTTGTTCTTTTCCAGGAGTGGAGCCGCCTATCGGAGATTCGAGGCGGAGCTCATGGTCCAGTGGCCATTTGGAACAAATTGCCCGAAAATGTGAGGGCTCGAGTTCAGGCTACCCACTTTGGCCTTTTTATCATTAGTCTGCCGGCACTGAAGAATGACCCGGACGTTATTCAGGCTTTGAGAGAGAGATGGTGGGACACCACCCATACTTTTCATTTTCCCATGGGAGAGGTCACGATGACGCCCACAGACTTTACGGCATTGACTGGTCTGCCGTTTGCGGGGGAGCCTGTCCCTTACGTTTCGAGGGGGACCCTTAGGACTGCCGACGAGCTGTTGGCTCTCGTTGACTGTGGCTTCCCGGTGAAGAATTTCCGGGTCACTTGGGGGAGCATCCGCCGATATTTTAGCATTCTTGCAGCTGAGCCTCTGGGTGTCGCTGCTGAGCAGGTAGATGCTGTGGCCCATTGTTTTATATGGTACTTGATGTCTCATACCCTGTTTGCTAGTGGAGGGTCCTCGGCCTCTTTGGCTTTGCTTGACTTGTTGGTAGACTTGGACCAGGCCGGTCATTACAACTGGGGTGCAGCGGGCTTGGCTGCTTGTTATCATGGTATGGATCTGACTAGCCGCTCGACCACCAGCTCGGTCACGGGTTTCAGCCTGTTGTGGGAGGTATACTGCTTTCCCTTTTTTTTTCGGCCTTCTTGTCATTGCTTTACTGTATCTTTGAACTGTCATTTAATTCTGCTCTTGCCTCTGTTTTGCAGCTATGGGCCTTTGCTTTGGAGCTGAGGGACTTTAAGATCAACAGAGAAGGTCAGCCCCAGTATCCGGACTGTGTGAGGTGGTCATATAGGGAGAGGAACGTAAGGACCGGCACTGCTCCCATCAGCCTGCTTTCAGCTCGGCGCCACTTGGATTCTTTGAGGCCAGAGGCTGTCGCCTTTTCTTTGTTTCCGTGGAGAGCTATTTATGCCTTTATTGAGCATACCCTGATTCCCACCCGTTCGAGGCTCCTGATGAGCTCAGTGGAGTGCATGGCGATGTACCTCGGAGAGAGAGTGTTTTGGCAGCATGGTGGTCAAGTGACGGACTTCCGCCACCCTCCTAGGCCAGCGGTTCCTGATGTTCTGCCTTTCTGTCCTCGTAATTAGAGGGCTCTTTCAGAGGCAGACCGGGCAGTCTATCTTGCGGGGGTTGATGCTGTCCCTTTCATTCATCTGGAGCAGGATTACAGTTTATTCCGGGAGCACAACCTCCAGCAGGGTTTCATGTTCACTGATCCGAGGGAGACACATGTTGCTCCGCAGACTTCGGCCCGATTCTATCCCACCGGTGCTGGGTATTGTTTTGATCCTCCTTTGCCTCCTCCTTATTACACTTATTCCAACTTCGGGGTCTTTGAGGAGCAGAGGGAGATTTTTCCCGAGGATATGTCACCGGAGAGAGAGCCTCCCGCTCAGGCTGCTGTGGTATGTTTTTCTGACCATCTTTGCATTTTCTCAGTTCCAGTCTTGTTTTTCTGTCCCTTTGTAATTTCTTTTCCCTGTTCTTTGTTGCAACAGGTGCCCGTAGCTGCTTATAGGCACTTGGGTAGGCAGAACAAAGGAATGAGGCAGAGGCTCCGCCAGCTGGAGGAGAGGGTGCTGGAGCTGTGCAGGGATATTGCTGCCATGACTAGGGATGCTGCCGGTGCTGTCTCTGGTGCTGCGAGAGGAGCTGCCCGAGGTGCTCGGGGCATGGGACGAGACTGCATGGATGCTGCACTGGACATTGATGAGGCTGTCTCTTCAGCGAGGCAGTCGCTGAGTAGGAGTCTGAGTCACGGAGGTAGCCATTGTAGGAGCCTGAGCCGAGAGGGTAGCCGGAGCCGGGGCGGCGCCAGTTCATCAGGGAGAGCTTCCAAGAGGACCCGTCCTGATGTTGTGATTGAGACCTCTGAGTCTGATGATGATGATGATGATGAGGATGATGATGACGATGAGGAGACCGAGAGCGGTAGCAGGGGGTGAGCACAGTGTTGGTGATGACGTGCCCGAGCTGTTGTGGCTGAGAGGATGAGAGATTGAAACACTTTTACTTTTGCCTGTAATAACATTTAACATGTATTTACAATCCTATTTATTTTACTACTCATTTTTATGTTCTATTAACGACTCGATCTTAGATGTCGACTCTTTACAAACAAATGTGTGCCCAAAGGGTGCTTGTTGTCGATGCTTTGAACTCTTTTTTTGTTGCTGGGATTTGATTTTGCTGCAGGTTGAAGTGCTTGGGTTCTGTTCTGAACTGACAAGGGCTGTTTCTGTCTAATCAGAATGTTCCAACAGCTATAAATTTGAACCATTTTTCGACCAGAATGGCCACACAACATTCTTTTGCAAACACTTTCTCCCCCTAAACCACAAAATTCTTGTCATAATGGCCCCAATGACTTTCTCCTTTGAAGTTAAGGTTTCCGTCCCCGAGGGTGAGAAGTCCGTTCCAATGGTGAACGCCGTTCCAGCTGTGGGGTCCGTCTCGATGGTGGAGAAGCGTCCGAGCATTTTTGATCGTTTGGGAAGGCCCAATGACGATGTTGTTGACCCCGTGAGACCGGTGGTTCATGTGCGGGACTATAGACCCCGTCATTTTCCCAAGAAGAAGAAAGGTAAGGGTAATTCCTCATATGTGTGGAAGCGTCCCATGGTTGTCCCCGCTAAGGGTCCGCTTGATAAGGGTAAAGGGAAAGCCGTTGATGAAGCTCCGTCCCGTCCTAGCGTTTTCTCCCGTCTTGGCGGTCCCAAGAATGTTCCGTCCCCATCCAAGAAGACTAAAGGACATAACAAGAAGCAATGGGTTCCCAAACCTAAGAAAGATTAGATTTTTCTTTGTACCCCAAGAGATTGCAATTAGACCACTTTGTTTTAGGATTTAATATTTTGATGTCTTTTGTTGCTCAATAAATCCGTTGTAATGGTTTGAATAATTCATTGAATGAATAAAAATTGCATTTTGTTATTTGAAGTGAATTGGGTATTTTTGATATGTTTTAGACCGCACCCGAAGGTTGCCTACGTTCCTCCAGTTGGGAGGCTCAGGTCTTCGTAGTTCAAGCAAACAAAGACCATTTTTTTTTTTTTTTTTTTTTGTGCACCCTGTTTTTTGCCTAGCCCGCCCTTGCGGGTTTTCAATCTAGCGGGCTTCTTTTTTGCACGTGATCTAATTTTTGCCTAGGCCACCCTTGCGGGTTTTCAACCTAACAAGCGATTTTTTTTTTTTTTTTTTTTTTTTAATGGTCTTTGTTTATTAAGCGTAGAATCTCTTGAGCTTGTCGAGGTTGACCTCCTTTGGCAGCTGGTCACCATCTAAATCCATGAGCCGGACTGCACCACCGCTTAGTATCTTTTTGACCACGTACGGACCGATCCATCGGGGTCCCCATTTCCCCAGGGGATTCATGGCATTAGGAGGACGTTGTCTTAAGACCAAATCTCCCACATTGATGTTTCGAGGCTTCACTTTTTTGTTGAAAGCTCTTGCCATCCTTTGCTGATATACCCTCGTGCGTTCGAGTGCTCTTAACCTTTTCTCATCGAGTAAGGCTAGCTGTTCGTATCGACTTTGCATCCAGTTGACCTCGTTGACTTGATTCTCGAGGAGGACCCGTAGAGATGGGACTTCAAGTTCGATAGGGAGTACAGCTTCAGAACCATAGACCAATGCATAAGGAGTTTCTCCTGTTGCGGATCGTATTGATGTGCGGTAGCCCCACAATGCTAATGGTAGCTTCTCGGGCCAATCCCTTCCTGTTGAGGCCATTTTCTTGACGATGGTCTCGATGGTCTTATTTGCTGCTTCGACTGCACCATTTTCTTGGGGCCGGTAAAGAGATGACTTGTGCTTGGTGATCTTATATTCTACCAAAAGTGCATCCATTTCCTTCTCAAAGTGAGAGCCGTTGTCGGAAATGATTTCATGAGGCACGCCGTATCGGCACATGATATTAATCTTTACAAATTCGGCCACTTTCTTGGTGTTGAGGGTTCGATAGGCTTGTGCTTCGACCCACTTTGTGAAGTAGTCGACCGCCACTAGGACGAATGACTGCCCATTGCTTCCAGCAGGATGAACTTTACCGATGATGTCTATCCCCCAACAAGAGAAAGGCCAAGGTGTGACCATGTTGTAAAGTTGTGAGGGTGGAGCATGTTGCAGATTAGCTTGGATTTGGCACTTGGCACACCTTTTGACTTTCTCAATACAGTCTCGTTCCATAGTGCTCCAATAGTAACCAATGCGAAGTATCTTCTTGACTAGCATGAACCCATTCATGTGGGGTCCACATTCTCCTTCGTGCACTTCACACATTATCTCTTGAGCTTCGGTCTCATTGGCGCATAAGAGATTGATCCCGTCGTGGTGCCTTTTATAGACTCGGTCCCCAATCAGTACGTACCAAGAGGCTAACTTTTGCAGAGCTGCTTGAGACTTCTTATTGATGTTCTCGGGATAAGTGCCGTCTTTGAGGAAGTTCATGATATCCGAATACCACGGAGAGTTTGTTTGAATCTCGTTGATCTCGATACTCATGCAATATGCCGGACTGTTCCTTCGAGCAATTTTGAAAGGCTTCACCATTTTCCCTTTGGGCATTTCAACTAATGAAGCTATAGTGGCCAGTGCATCGGCGAAGCGATTCTTATCCCTTGGCAGGTAGTTGAAAGTGATCTCTTGGAATTGTTCAACCAGTTCTTCAAGGTGCTGACCATACTGTTGGAGAGTCGGGTCTTGGGTTCGCCATTTACCCGATTGCTGATTGATAAGGAGCAAAGAGTCGCCGAACACTTCTAGTTCCGTGACGTTTCTTTCGAGAGCTGCTTCGAGCCCTGCTATGCATGCTTCGTACTCGGCAATGTTGTTGGTAGCTTCGAATTCCAGGCGTATGGCAATGGGAGTGTAGATGTCTTTTGGATCAACAAGTTGCCACTTGTCTTCCTCGGTTGCAGTACAAATTAAATGCTCGTCGAGGAACTGTACATCTTCCCCCTTCACTTCGTCACACGGGAATTCGGCAAGCTGGTCACTGAACACTTTCCCCCTGACGGATTTTAGTGTGACGTAAGTGATATCATAGCCGGCGAGCATGAAGTACCATTTGGCTATTCTTGTTGACATGAAAGGCTTCTCGAAGATGTAGCGAGCGGGTCCACCTTTGCTACTAGCTTGATCGGAAAAGCTTCCATATAGTGTTTGAGCTTTTGAGTGACCTAAACCAATGCTGCACATGACTTCTCTAAGACAGAGTAGTTCTTTTCGCCTCATTGGAATCGGCGTAAATGGCATTCTCCTTTGTGGACTCTCATTGCTCTTGTGCTAACATAGCCCCTAGGACTTCATCATTGACAGTGAGATAGAGTAACAGAGGTTTCTCCTTGTGCGGCGGAACTAGAACAGGAGGGCACGTCAAGTAATGCTTCACTTGATCGAAGGCTTCTTGGCACGCGTCGGTCCATTCTAGAGCCACATTCTTCTTGAGTAGCTTGAAGATTGGCTCGCACATGGAAGTGAGTTGGTGCACAAACCGACTGATGTATTGTAGTCTGCCCATGAAACCTTTAATCTCTTTCTGCGTCTTTGGAGGAGGCATGTCAATGATTGCCTTGATTTTGGAGGGGTCTACTTCGATTCCCCTTTCAGTGACCATATAACCAAGAACTTTGCCCCGGATAACCCCGAATGTGCACTTTGCAGGGTTGAGCCTCATCTTGTGTTGACGAAGCCTTTCGAAGAACTTGCGGAGATCGATTAGGTGTTGACCATCGGTTCCTTTGGAGTGAATGATCATGTCGTCCACATAGACCTCGATTTCTTTGTGAATCATATCGTGGAACAAGTCTGTCACGGCTCTTTGGTAGGAAGCCCCAGCATTTCTTAACCCAAATGGCATGACTGTGTAGCAAAAGGTACCCCACGGTGTTGTGAATGTTGTCTTATGTTGATCTTCCTCGGCCATGAGAATCTGATTGTACCCAGCGAACCCATCCATGAATGAGCGAACCTCATAGGCAGCAGTGGAGTCGACTAGCATATCGATATTAGGGAGTGGAAAATCATCCTTTGGGGAAGCTTTGTTTAAATCTCGGAAGTCTACACAAACTCGAACCTTGCCGTTCGCCTTCCTGACTGTCACAATGTTGGCTAACCATGTCGGATACTCGATAACCTTGATGAAACCCACACTGAGGAGCTTCTCAATCTCTTCTTTGACCTGCAGAGACCATTCTGGCTTGATCTTTCTGAGCTTCTGCTTTACTGGCCTGGCATCTTCTCTGATCGGAATCCTGTGCTCCGCTACCTTTCTGTCTAAACCCGGCATGTCTTTGTATGACCATGCGAACACATCCACGAACTCCCGTAGTAATGCAGTCAATCTGTCTCTGTCGTCTCCCTTGAAGAAGCTTCCAATCTTGGTTTCTTTTGGCTCTTCTTCGGTACCCAGATTAACAACATGCAATTCTTCGTCAGCCTTTGGACCATTCTCGCCACGACTACGGACTTGTTGAGCAAGTTCATTTAAGTATGTTGTGTTTTCGTGGTCTATTTCATCATAATTTGAATCGTTATTAACTTGTTCGTTAAGTTCATTATTAGTTAATTCATCATTTATGATGTTTGCAATCTCAGGGTACTCAGAAATATCAAATTTTTCATTAGCAAAGAAAGGAAACACACGCTCGGCTATGGCCTCCAAATCCTCTTGGGTGAGGGTATTAGAGACACTCTCGGACTCGAAAGTAAGTGTGAGCTGCTCTTCCTTTGTTGCTGTGCGGGGTATGCAACCCATTTCTTGGACTAAGAATTCCTCGGATACCACGGGCCCTTTTGTTGAATACCAATTGTTGATTGGCTCGGAGCTTGGCGGGATCTCACTGAGAGTCTCGTTCATGATGACGGTGTCATGGATGGCGTTAACTTGGCATTTATTCATCATGGCGAGCTCATCGAACATGGAGGCTAAATCTGTCAGTTCCTCCCCCACGGTGATTTCTGTCTCGGATTCTATAGTCATCTTCCTTCCCCACCATTCACGGGGCGACATGGGAGTTGGTTCTCTTTCGGATATCTGGATCTCACAATCGGAGAAGATTTCGAGGCCGGGCTTTTTGACACCTTTATTGTTAACCCACGGCTTGGGAAAGATCATGTATGGAACGTCTTCCCCTTGGCGGACAAAATAACCATTCAACGTCTTGCGGTAAGGCCTTAGATTAGGGACTTCATACCGACGGCCTTCTTTACGAGCTCGGGCCTTTTCGTTCTTGATCGCTTGCTCTTGTTTCAAGTCTTCTTTGGAAGGCTCATACCCCAAACCGAAGGTGTTCTTGACAAATGGGACTTGCACGGGATGTAGGATTCTTTGTTGATATTTCCATAAGCCTAAACCAGGGAAGTAGTCCATATTCCTCATCATGCGGAGGACTTTGTGATTGCTGGGGGTCCATGATCCGTTTCCCCCTTCTTTGTCAATGGCGTTGATTGAGACGCCGGAGAGAGTGGAGTCTGGTAGACCATGCTGAACTTGGTGGACGGGCTCACCTTTTCTGTGGATAGTGATGTTTTCAGCCATTACGGTCACTATTTCATCATCATTTCGGATCTTGACACATTGGTGGAGAGTTGACGGTACGGCATTAGCACTGTGAATCCATGGTCGACCCAACAGTAAGTTGAACGAGGCCGGGATATCAAGCACTTGGAATGGAACGGACATGACCATGCTCCCAAACTCAATGTCTATTTCGATCATACCCATGACTGTACGGGCGGTGCTGTCATAACCTCGGATTACTTGAGTAGAAGGCTTCAAATCAGAATCCTTAAGCCCCAGTATGCCCATGACTCTACCAGGCATGAGATTGAGTGCGGAACCACCGTCCACTAAGACTCTTGAGACGGGCCTCCCCCTTGCTCGTACCTTGAGGTAAATAGCTTCGTTGTGGTCAGTGGAAGGTCCATATCGGCAAAGGTGATGACGTTGCTAAAATGAATGTGACCAATCATTGCCGTGAGGTCCTCGGGAGTAGTATCGGGAGAGACTGATGTATCATCGAGATTGCGGATGACAAGATCTCGATGTTTCTTTGAGGATGCAATGAGGTCCCAAATAGAGATGTTGGCTTGAGTTTTCTTGAGTTGGACAAGTAGAGGATCTTCGGGAGTGTTGTGAGCTTGCGGCTTTTGAGAAGAGGAGCTCGGTGCGGAAGTGGAAGGGTTGCTTGCTATGACTCGACCGGATCGAGTTAGCATTATGACGTTCCCATCTTGCTTCTTTTTCCTATTCTCTAGTACTTCCCTCATTACTTCATCGTAAGTCACTACATAACAAGAATTGTCAAGTTTATTCATAACATTGGGGCCCCCATTCACGATTGGGATTGAATGGGTGGTCCCCTCGAGTTCTCCTATCTCTATTACATTGACATGCTCGTCATTAGTCACTACAAATTCTTTCTTATCTATGAGATCTTGAATGACATTGCGGAGAACGAAGCATTCCTCGGTGGTGTGGCCACTATATTGGTGGTAGCCACAATATTTGTGGTGAGCATGATTGGAGTGGATCGTCTTGGGTTGGTACCCTTGCACGGGTGTGACTTGACCCTTTGCCTTGAGGACCTCGAACACTTCGGTTTGAGTCATGCCTTGGAGAGGCGTGTAGACACGGTCACTTCGGGACTTCTTCCCTTGAGGTGGAGGAACCTTTTTGTAATTCCCCTTGTCAATAGTGACGGCGTTGACCGAGGCCTCTTTTGTGGAGTTGGAAGCGGCCTTGTAGCGGTAAGTAGGAGTGGTCTTCTTAATCTCCTTGAGCAAGTCATCCATGCGTACCCCCGCCTCATACATTTGGGAGAAGTCGGAGTAGCAAGCCCCACTTAGGTGAGTGCGGAGATCAATCTTGAGACACTTGAGAAATATGTCCATTTGCTCTTTTGTGTTCGGCCTCTCAACAATTTCAGAGAGTTTGTCATTCCATCTCCTTGTGAAGTCGATGAAGGACTCATTGTCTCGTTGAGTAGTGTTCTCTAGCTCTTTCCTTGTGGGCCGGTGAGTGGTGTTGCCTTGGTACTGGTTCTTGAAGGCAAGCATGGCGGAGTCCCAATCAAGACGGACAGTGAGCGGGAGAGTAGAATACCAATCTTTTGCCGCCCCCTCGAGAGTGAGAGGAAAGAATTGAGCCATCACCTTGGGGGAGACCTTCTTTGGAACCATTGCCCAAATATAAGTCTCAATGTGAGCCATAGGACAAGAGTTGCCCTTGAATTTGCTTATGTCGGGCATCTTTAACTTATCGGGAAGAGCGGCCATAGTACTCATGAGGATGGATGATTGATAAAGGCTTGTGTCGGAGCCTTTCCCCATGTTGAGCCCATTGAATTTTTGGTCGATGTAGGCCATGATATAATCCACCATTTTGGGCTCATTGTTCTCGGAACTTGGTTCCCCCATTTTCTTGGTGCGGGTGTTGATATACGGACTTTTGAACAAACCCTCGGTCCACTCGGATTCATCATCATTGTTCTTGTTCTTCCCCTTGGCAAGGTTAGTGAGCTTTTCTTTCATTAGCTCCATCTCGGCCTCGTGGGCCTCCCTTTGGCTGTCGAGGTGGGATTTCCAAATGTCGTCTTTGCTTTGTGCCTCTTTGTTAAGGGTGGAGACTTGCTCTTGGAGGAGTTGGACCATGGTTGAGAGTTGTTCGAGAGACATGGTGTTGCTGCTGCAGGTCATGGTTGATGTTGGAGCTGTTGGAGTGATCTCTTCACGGACTAACCGATTTGCTGAATCCCGGTAGACTTTGTAAATACCAATTGAACCTATATTGCAGAAGAGGCACTTGTCAGTCTTGAGTAACACTTGCGGTCCATGAAGAGGCTTAGAACACACAGTTGGGCACACGACTCGAACCACATAAGAAAAGACTCTTTTTTTTTTTTTTTTTTTTTTATAAGTCGGAGGGAATGAATCCCTTTTGGGGTTTCTAAGAAAATAATGGAATCGTCACACTAGTATATAGACCATCTCGCGGTCCCATATACTCATCGGATTCCATCGCGCTTGTGAATCCTACATGTATCGGGATTAAACTAAATTAATGTAGTAAAGCATACATGCGGGGACGGATTTTTATTTTCGTCCAAAATAACCACTTTTTAGGGACGGATTTTTATTGCGTCCCTTTCAACAAGTTGGCATGTATGATTTGAAGACATTAGTTTAGGAAAATCTCGGTACATGGAAACCGACTTGAGTCACGGATTGTTAGATCCTAACTAGAATTGTGTGGTTTGTGCTCGGCTTGAATATGAGGCTCAAAGGTCACCCCCGGCATGTAGTCTTGAACTACGCCACGGGCTGAGGTTTACCGCTTCGAAAGAGCCAAGGTCTGGTGGAGCTTGAAACTTTCTAGGACGGGCCTCGACGGGTTTGGGGTTGGACTTGTGCGACTCGATAGTGAGCAGTTCATAGGAATATGTGCATGTAGTGTGAGGTCTAATAAGTGACAAAATTTATTTTTTTTATATTTTTTTTTTTTTGAAAAGAAAGAAAAATACACAAAACACATAAGCACATAAAATTACAACTCCCGAATCACCCGTGTGACCGGTAAATAAAACACAAAATTAAAACAGTCCGAGGGTTAAATTCTGTTCTGGTGCAGGCAACTGTGCCCACACCCCACTGTACTGCTCAGTCACTGAAACCTGTTTTCTGTTCTGGGAATCAACCCAGAAGCGTGCGCCTCTGAGTGCTGATGTGGGACGCGCGCGCATGTCGAAATGCTTATGGGAGACGCGCGCTTCTGGGGCACACCTGTCAGAATGTCAGACTTTGGACTCAGGGGATTGCCCTGGTCCTATGTTCATATTGTAACCCCTGCAGAAGTGATTAGTGCAGAATAACAGAAGAAGAAGATGAAGAACATGAAGAAGTGGGCGATTCTGGTTCTTGATGCGGCATGCGCGCGCCTTAGGCTTAAAAGGCCAGACGTGTGCGCCTCCCCCATCAGGAAACAGAATGCCCAGAAAAGATGTAGATTTCGATCAGAATGCAAGTTTAACCCTCAAATACTCCCCAGCAGAGTCGCCACTGTAGATACCCCGGGGAACCACGGCTTGGCTAGAGCGGTGAATTATCCTAGGATGTCTAACTTGTTTTTAGAGTCGCCACCTATGTTTTGAGGAACATAAGAAAAACCTATTGATTGTAGCCTAAGTTTGATTACGAAAACAGAGATTCTTTGTTTTGAGGTTCGGGGGTTAGATTACGAGATGAGAAGTACCGAAACACCCATCTCGCCCAACTAAAGTTGGTCTTGCTTGATCAAAATCTACATGAATGAAAATGTTCTTCTTCTTCTTCTTTAAGTCATAAAAAGGGGGGGGGTTTAAAATAGAATTTTGAATGTAGGAGATAACTCCTTAACCAACCTCAATGAGATGAGGTGATCATTAGAGTCATGTCCCTAAATGATTTGGGTGATTGCACATTTGATTAGAGTAAAAGAGAGAGAGGAGATGAAGTAGAAAATAAAGGCAAAGATGGACTTTTACCTACAATTTGAAGACCTTCAAATGTTGCTTGAAGATATCCTTGGAGAACCTTTAGAAAGTGATTTTGGTATAATTTTGTAAGTTCAATCTTTTTGTTCTTTTCGATTGGGTTTTTCCGATGATTTTTCGATCATTTTTCGATCCTTGAAAATGGAGGTGAAGAGAGGTTTTTATAGGTGAAAGAGGGGTATTTTTGGTGCCAAAACTCAGTCACCAAGAAATCCTTCCCGGGCAAAATCTTGTAAATTGAGCAAGGGAGGGAATCCTGGCCAGAAATCTGTAACTGACGCCCAGAGGCGCGCGCTTCCTGCTTTGGGGGCGGGAGGCGCGCGCGCCTGGATCCTCCTGTCGGAGGCGCACGACTCAGAGAAGGCACTTTTGACAGAATGGACTGGAAAGTCAGCCCTGTCATTCAGTTTAGTCCCTGGACTTAACGAAGTCAGTCATGAACTTAACGGAAGTGACAGAAACTAACGAGAAACACTTAGAATGGGGAGGAACACAAAATCAAATGTGCAATCGGGGTGAGCGGTCCAAGGCGGGGTGTCTACAGGGGTTGAGATCAACAAGGAAACTGTTAAAACCCGATTGTCGAGGGGGATGTCTCGTACGAGATATCCAATATCTCATAGGAGACATCTTGTGTTTGATTTGGGTCGAAACTCGTTAAGTTTGACATGTCAAAAACTTAACGAGACATGTCAAACTTAATGAGTTTCGACCCAAATCAAAGGCGAGACACAGAAGTAGTGTGATTATGAATGAACGTTCAAAATGGGGTGTCTACAGTGGTGGTTTTGATATTTGTGGTACTTCTTATTCTGCAGCTAAGAGGCATGCACACGAGTCTAAGGATGAAAAGCCCAGAAGGAAAGACAAGACGTCTTAGATAGCTTCTCAACATGTCATCTCCTTCGAAGAAGACGACAGGGACAACATCTTAGATCCACATCATGATGCATTGGTCATTGCTCTTCAGATGGCAAATTGCAAAGTTAGAAGGATCCTAGTAGATGGGGGCAGTTTAGTAAATCTTATCACCGTCGCAGCCTTGAAAGAGATGAACATTCCAATGTCCGAAGTAGTCAAGAATACTTCAGTATTTGTAGGGTTCAGTGGTGAAACTAAGGACACCGCATGAGAAATCAGACTTCCAGTATATGTTGAAGGTGTCAATTCCTTGAAAGAGATTTTGTGTGATTGACTATGAAACCATCTACAATGTGATCTTGGGCAGGTCTTGGATCTACTCTATGAAGGCGGTATCATCCACCTACCATCAGTATGTGAAGTTACCGACACCATGGGGGGTTGTCAAGATTTTCAGTGACCAGCAGACAGCGAATGACTGCTATATGACATCCATGAAGGCGACGTCATCTACATGACAAGCATAACAATTAAAGAAAAAAGCACGTCAGGTCTTGGAAGCTAGGGAGCATGATGTTAAAGAGATATTCTTGGATCCCTCTAATCCAGAATTGAAGGTGCTAATCCAAGATGTACCAGCAGAGTTTGAAGAAGAACTGATCAATCTTTTAAAAGAAAGGGTCAAGAGCTTTGTTTGGAAACACGAAGACATAACAGGAATCAGCAAAGACGTCATAACTCACAAACTTAACATAGATCCATCCTTCAAGCCTGTGCCGCAGAAAAGCATAATATCCAAGATAGCTAGCCAACGTTGTTGTGGTAGAGAAAAGGAACGGTAAATGGAGAGTTTGTGTTGACTTTATGGACCTGAACAAAGCATTCCCTAATGATCCCTTTCCTCTTCCGCACATTGACACCTTGGTAGACGCTACATCAGGACATGAAATCTTGACATTCATGGACGCATCCTCAGGATTTCAGCAAATCCAGATGGAGCCATCCAACCAAGAAGACACCGCCTTCATTACACCCATAGGTATATACTGTTATATTGCTATGCCATTTAGACAAAGAAATGTAGGTACAACATACCAGAAGCTTGTCAATATGATGTTCAAGGACCAGATTGGGGACACCATGGAGGTATACATCGATCATATGGTCGTCAAGTCAAAGAAAGCCGAAAACCATGTTCGAGATCTCACGCAATCATTTGACATCTTGGATGCGTTCAATATGAAGTTGAATCCAACAAAGTACAACTTCGGCATAAAGTCTGGAAAGTTCCTGGGCTACATGGTGACACAAAGAGGAGTAGAAGCAAGTCTAGAATAGATAAGAGCAATCCTCAACCTGACATCACCTCGGACTGTTAAAGACGTTCAAAGATTGATAGGAAAGGTAGCATCCCTCAATAGATTTATCTCAAAAATCCTCAGAAAGATGCAAGCCATTCTACGATATATTGAAGAAGAATAGCAGATTTGAGTGGACAAAACAACATGAGAAAGCATTTCAGGTGTCGAAACAGTACCTATCGACACCTCGGTTGCTGTCCAAACCTCCAGAGGGTGAACCCTTGTACACATACTTGGCCGTCTCAGAAATAGCCATCAGTGTAGTCCTCGTCCGAGAGCAAGAGGGTAATCAATATCCGATATACTATGTAATTAAACCTCTTTTAGATGCGGAAACCAGGTACTCCCATCTAGAAAAGTTGATTTTAACTTTGATTACTGCTTCAGTTAAATTAAGACATTACTTTGAAACCCATATTGTTTATATTCGTACTAACTATCCGATTAAGAATGTTATGAGAAAGCCAGATATGTCTGGAAAGATGGCGAAATGGTCCGTCTAGCTGAGCACGTATGATATCAGATATGAACCAAGAACAACAATGAAATCAAAGGCACTTGCAGACTTTGTGTAAGACATCAGTCCAAGTATGCAATCCGAAGTAGAACTTGAGGTTCAACAGCTTCAGGACGACGACATCCTCCTTAAGTGGACACTATTTACACATGGAGCATCCAACATGAGAGGAACAGGTCTGGGTATTGTCCTGAAGTCACCACAAGGGGACATCATACCCCAGGCCATAAGCTGTGATTTTAAGGCCACTAACAATGAAGCCAAATATGAGGCCTTGATTGCAGGGTTAACCGTCGCCTTAGATCTCAACGTCAAGGCAATTCAGGTATATAGTGATTCATTATTATTGGTTAACCATTTCAATGGTTCCTATGAAGCTAAGAATACCAAGATTGTTGGGTTTTAATGCATCATGCACAGCGGAATAAACATATGAAATTAAACACCCATGAGTCCGGATCCGTGCATGTTGATTAAATTAAATACGAGATGAAAGAAAACATACCCTTGAAGATTGAATTCATGAACATGGACTTTAAGGTGCTAAAGCAAACACCCTCTATCGGTATCCACACATCGAACGGATATCAAGAACACCTTCTTGATCTGGATTGCTAGACCCAAGGCTTGATGAATAAACGATTTCTTCATAGGAATTATTTTGCTTCATTGATTATTGTATTTTGATGATCGTGGATCACAAAATAAATAATCATACCTCTCTATAACTTATTGTTTCTAAAACAATTGTTATTGATTTTCAAAATCAACATTAGAGGCTGTCAAACCCAGCTACATATATTTATATGAGGGTTTGACCTAATTTCGTTTGGGATCGGGATTCCTTGTCACACAAGAAATCTATAGAGAGGCATAAGAAGTCGTACGACTACATCAGAGCCGTATGGGGCTCATCCAGCCATACGGCTGGTCAGTCCAGTTTTCCCAGATTTGGATCACTTACAATACATGGCTCTACGAAGGAAGGGCTTGGGTTAGGAGTCTTTTCAATATGATTCTTTTCCTGTATTTGTTCGATGAGAAATGCGAGTCTGTTTTGTCCACTTTCTCCCTCCCCCTCTAAAAAAGGGTAATGGAATGACTTCTTATTCCCGTCTTTGATCTCTTCCATCGCGGCCTCGCTCCTTGTCACCTATGTTGAAGAAAGGTTTGGAACCCTGTAGAGAATGAAGAGGGGCCAAAGATCTTCCTCTCAACAGTCGTTCTCGAGGCTCCACTCTCCCCCTGAATAAGTAAGGCCCCGTTAGCCTAGGCGAAGATGAGGATAAAGAGTCAGGATTGAAGCCCCCTTAGCTCTGCCGGGCACTGGACAGGGGTTAGCTCTGTAAATGTGTAGAGCCAAGTGTAGTGTGGTGTAGTAGTAGGCACTTCTAGGCCCCTTCCCGGCAACTGGATCACTCCAGTGCTTCGAGTACTACGGACCCTCTGCCATCCATTGCAGCAAAGCCGTTTCATGAGGGGGGGGGGGCTAAGCACAGTGAAAGGTTGAATGAAATCGATTCTTTTTTTAGATATCTAAATCTAAATCGGATAGCATAGATGGATGGATCTATCTTTCGATTTTTATATTACTAAATAAAAAGTCTTTCTATAGTTAATTATTGCCTTTTCCAATCCGTTCTATTGTGTGTGACCCAATAGGATTATACTATATTGGCAACGAGTCAGAACCTGTAAGTCATAAGCAGACTCTAGCAAGCCATTATGACTACCCAATTAGTATAACTTTGAAAGTCCAAAGTTAACTTATAGAACATATCACAATCCCTTTGTCACGCGATATCATATTGGACATAAGTCATGGTCCAAGTCAACTTATGTTGTCCAATGATTTCTCGATCGCGAGTAGATTGATATGAGCAAATGACATTGAACACATCAATTCATTTGGGTACGACCATACACTACCATCAATCTCACTCATTGAGTGGCCAAGCAGATATCTCTCTTGAGAGAGGGACAAATCCCATCTTGACTTATCATTCTTCCCTACAAGAATCATATTATGCCAATCGTAGCCTTTATAACCACCTGGTTAAGGGTAGCGTTTGAGTAGGTCAAACATAATGTTCATCATGTGGAAGACCATGATAATCTCAGGTCTAAGGATTCAAATGGTATGACTATTATGAGATTTAATTATTACATTTGACGATGACATAAATCTCATAACAGGTCTATCCAGTACCTTGTTCTCCAACAAGTACCCACAAGTTTAATCTACATCCTAAGCACCATAATCATCATATGATTATCCATTAAACTCATGGTAGCCTTTCATAAGTGTTAGGGACAATGAATACTACAATAAACAAGCAAAAGATATAATAATCGGGTTTGTTATCTCTATAACAATGAAGCTATGATGTAACGCATAGGCCTTTCTCAAGGGCCTAGGGCATAATATCCAATAATCTCCCACTTACAGTAGACCGAATCAACGTGTATCCAATACCCATTGAGCTAGTTATGATCTCCATCATTATTGCAAGCGAGCTTTATGTAAGATGATTATCCTTGTTATCATCATACGGTATTTTGCATATTTAGACATCTCTCATCTTTGATGATTTCTCGAATAAGATAGAAACATCTGAGTATATGTTTAGATCAAGCATTAGCCCCTTGGATTGTGCAATAACAATTATTAGCACAATGAAGGTCCATTAAATTAGTGACACTATAAACAATTTCTAGTCTACTAATTAATATCTTAATTCAAACAATTTTCTAGTTGCATCCCATGCCACTAGATACTCAACCTTTTGTAGAATAGTAATGGTCTATTTAGAACTATTCTAACACCATTATTAAACATGAACATGTATTTATACTGCAATATTTATCTTTGTTGGTTTGTAAGATTGCATCTATGTAACTATTACAAGATCATCTTTCATTCCATCAAAGATCAAGAATGCATCATTTAGTTCTTCACAAGTTCATAAGGATGTTTCTTTACTAGTGACTTTCACTAGAATCCGATTGGTATTATCTCATCATACTCTAAGTATATGAGACATCCGGTCTTAGTACATTAACATGGCTTACATGGTAGATCCAGTTACCGAAGCATATGGAATCCTAATCATGTGCTCTTGCTCCTTAGTCTTCCAATAAGACTAAATCTTGCAAACATTTATGCCATTAGACTTTTGCAAGTAACCTCTCCAAGAGTCTTGCATAGTGAACTATTCACTATCTTGTCCATATTAGTACTTTGACTTCAACCAATCATCTTTTTAGATTTATCTCCATAAATCAATCCAAGGATGTAGGTGGCTTTATCCAAGGCTTTCATTAAGAAACTCTTTCAAATAAATTATATGTCAACCACATATATTAGACTAGGAATAATCTTACGCTCCCAATAAATTTATTGTAAGCACAAGTCTCATATTTGATGAATTCAAACTCTTTGAATACTACATCAAAATGAATTTTCACTCAGAGTAGTTTGCTTCAATCCATCTCATGGATTTCTGTAACTTGCATATTTTATTAGAATTTTATGGATCAAAATTTTTAGGTTGTATCAAACACATCCTAAAGAATGTTCCTGTTAAGGAATGCTGTTTTGACATCCATTTGTCATATTTCATATTCAAAATATGAGGTCATGGCAATTAGAATTCTAATATCTTTAAGCATGATTGTAGGTGACAAAGTTTTATCATAATCGATACTATGAATTAACTTTACTCAATTAGTCGTGCTTTATCAATATGCACTTTGCGATCCATGTCCGTTTTCTCCAAGAAAACTCATTTTCTATCCTATGGTTTTTAAGCCTTAGGGTAGAACAATCTAGTTCGAAACTTGATTATGATACATGGATTGCATTTTTAGATTTTATGACTCCAAGTCATTGATCTAAATCTGGAGCGGACTTTGCATCTTGATAGGTGGTCAATCATTCTCAATGATATCTTCCTTATAACTTTCTATTACGAGAAATCAATATTTCTTGTTATAGATAGTATCCTATCATATATGTAAATAACTTGTGAATACTTGAACGAATTTCAACAACTCCTTGTGAAACTTTGTTCAACTTATCTTAGGTTCTATGTCATTTTTTGAGTTTCGAACTCTTCGAGATACATTTTACTCCCACTAGTTCTTTAGATATAAACGATTTATCTAGAAAGTGATATTTAGAGCAACAAACGATTTATACTCTAAAGGGTGTAAAATTAATATCTTAAAGATATCCCATAAAATACATTAATTAGATCTGAGTGTGATTTTTTCCAAGAAAACACTTTTCACAAAAGTATCACATCACAAATCTTTATTAAAGACAAACCAAGTTTTTCTTTCATTCCATATCTCATATGGTTTTGTGAACCTCCTTTAGATGAAACTCAAATTAGTGTAAGCGCATCTGTTTCCAGCACGTAATCCAGAAGGTTAATTAAAGATCAGTTTGACTTATTATGAGGTGAAAAACAGTAGTTTGCAGACAATCTGCAGATGTAACGACCCCAAAACCCGTCCCTATTTATCTTATATTTTTGGGGATTTTAATTTGAACTTATGTGTACATTTTATGTGTTGCATCATATTTTATGATTTGCACATATTGTCTGATTAAATGTGTTATTTATTTTGTTAATAGTAATAATGGTTAAGGGAGTTAAATGATTAAGTTGAAACCATAGGGTCCTTATTGAAAATATAAGTTCAGGGGTCTAAGTGTTGAAAATGAAACTTGAATGACCTAAGTATAAAAATGGGTTAAAATCTTTATAAACTTATCCTTACTCTCTTCCTCTGCATATTCCTACTTTCCCAGAACATTTCTTGTTCTCCCTAGGGTTAAGAAGAAAAGGAAAGTTCATTTCATTTGATTTTATATCTTTTAAATTACTTATCCGTTTTAAAATCTAATTATATAAAAATGATCAGGGTGTTGAGTAGGTCATTTCTATCCGAACAAAACATATTTCTGCGATACTTTTTCCCGAAATAGGTAAGTTACTAATTCCCCTTTAAATGTTAAAATGGTCATAGATGTTATACTTGATACTTGTGATTGTTATTTTGTGATTTGGATAATTTTTGTGATACTTGTAATTTTGGGACAAAGGGAGTAATTGTCTAAGTTGTTTGGGTTGTGTTCAAAGAGTGGTAAGAGTATGTTCTGGGTGGAGTTTGTACTCAGAAGAAGTATGGGAATGTTATAAGTGTTAATGTGTAGTACTTTTGGGACGGTGGAATAGAGGTAGTATAATTTATCTAAGTTTTGGCTGGCGGATGGGTGTGGGCGGCCGCCCAAAATGGGCGTGCGGTCGCACATTTATCTGAAAGAATTTGGTCATGGGCAGGGGAATTTTGGGCGGCCGCACAGGTAGGTGTGGGCGACCGCCCAGTATGCTGATAAAGATTTGATGTTCCATTTTAGTTGAAGTAGAGTTCAATCTTGGTATAGGTCTTAGGTGATATCCTAGAGTACCTAGAGGGTTATTATGGAACACTCTATTATTGGAAACGGTTCCTTTGTGAACATATGTGTTGTGGAATTTGACTAAATGGTAATTGGATATTGTGGAACATCTTTTGATGTGTTTTGGATTGGTGCATCTTTGTGATGAGTTTTGTGTGGTTCCCTACTTTGGAATCATGCCCCGGTTGTTGTTTAAGCAAGTATTTATTACTATGCTTGTGTTAAAGTCCAGCTGGTACTTGTTGTGTTGTCGGGCAGTGGTAGGGATTATAATGGCACACGAGCCAAGTTCATTGTAAGGCTTCTACCATTGGTTTCCCATTTTTAACCCCCTTCCTTGGGCCACGGATTGGGTTTGGGCTAGCTCTCCTTTGTGTGAGTTTAGTCACCGTTTGGGTTATGACTTTGTGTCATTTCCCCCCGTTGTTGTTATTGTTGTTGTTGTTGTTGTTGTTTGGTTCATGAACCCGCCTCAGCCCTTTGATGCTGCTCAGTTGATACCTCTCAGATGGTTATATGTTTGATTCGAGAACCTTGATTCAGTATCCACGTATGAGTGTTTATTTCTGCCTTATGTGTGGTATGATGAGTTGGCTTTGCCTCTTATGTTATGTGCTATATGAATGTTTATTGACATTGTTCAATTATGAGTATCATTTCAGCATGTAACGTAGTTGCATTTTAGTAGCTTACTGAGATTTATTCTCATCCCGTTCCTTTCAATGTTGTTTTCCTTAGATAAAGGAGATCCCAGGAGATAGGTCACTTCACAAGAGAGGACGTCGAGGTGGTGATTTTGGGTAAGACATTTTGGGACATGTGTTTGTAGATACCCTGGGGGAACCGCGGCTTGGCTAGAGCGCGCGAGTTACACTAGGATGTCCACTTGGTTTTAAGAGTCGCCACCCACGTTTTTAGAGGAACACGAGAAAACCTAAAGAAAGCCAATTTTTGTACGAAAACCAGAGATTCGGGAGAGAAGGGTTCGGGGGTTAGGTTACGAAATGGGAAGTACTTAAACACCCATTTCGCCCGAGCAAAGTCGGTCTTGTTTGTTCATAATTCACTTTAAAGATAAACGTGTTCTTCCTATTTGAATAATGATAAAAAGGGGTTTTATTGTTTAAAATGTAGGGAGATAACTCCTAGGCCAATTCAATGTAATGAAAGGGCCATATTGGTGTCATGTCCCAAATGGTTTTGGGGTGATTGCACATTTGATTGAAGAAGAAGAAGAATTAGAAGAAGAAGAAGAAAAAAAAGAATAAAGTCAAGACATTTTACCTATAATATCCTTCAAAGAAAACCTCTTGAAAAGTCTTGAAGAAGAGGTTGAATACTTGGAGAGAATATCTTTAGTAAATTACCTAGAGTAAGGTTCAAGGTGGGAAATTCTTAGGGTGCCAAAAGAGGTCAAAAAAGGGTCCAAAGTCCACCTTCCAATGATGGATTGGAGGGGTTTTTATAGTTGAAAAAGGGGATTTTTTGGAGCCAAACGGAGTCTTCAAGAAATCTTTCCCGGGCAAAATCATGTATAATGAGCAAGGGAGAGATTCTTGGGCAGAATCTGTAACTGACGCACCCCAGAAGCGCGCGCATCCCACCTAGGCAGCGGAAGGCACGCGCATCTGGCCTCAAGGGACGGAGGCGCGCGACTCTGAAAGGAAAAATTTGACAGAATGGACTAGAAAGTTAGAACTGTTATTCAGTTTAGTCCCTGGACTTAACAGAGCCCGTCTGGAACTTAACCAAAGTAACAGAAACTAACAGAAAACACTTAAAAGAGGGAGAAACACAAAATCAAGTGTGCAATTGGGGTAAGCGATCCAAGGCAGGGTGTCTACAGAGCCCCTAGGTGGTGTGGATTGCGAAGCAAACGCGCCGACGAAAGACAGACATCCGCCTAGGACATCACCAAGAAAAAGAAAAGACTCGATAAAAGCAGGAATTTGAAATTGCAAGGGATAGAGGTGCGCTCCCTGTGTGAGCAGATTTGGTTGATAATAAAAGGTTTGGTGGGATGAAGCGGCCCACCGTGGCCGACAGCGAGACCTGTCTGGCTGATAGCGAGATCCGTTTGCTGGAAGCGGGACCTGTTTGCTGATAGCGAGATCCGTTTGCTGGAATGCGGGACGCAGAGGACCGTTTGCTTGAATAGCGGGTACGGAGGGGACCGTTTGCTTGGATGCGGGACCCGGAGGACCGTTTGCTGAAGTGCGGGACCCGGAGGACCGTTTGCTTGGATGCGGGACCCGGAGGACCGTTTGCTTGAATGTGGGACCCGGAGGACCGTTTGCTAAAGTGCGGGACCCTGAGGACCGTTTGCTTGGATGCAGGACCCGGAGGACCGTTTGCTGAAATGCGGGACCCGGATGACCGTTTCCTGAAGTGCGGGACCCAGAGGACCGTTTTCTTGAATGGATGTAGATTTTGCTTGAGGAGGTTGTGATTTTTGTGGCTCACCCAGGACCAAGTTATTGCCGTGAGTCGCACTTTGAGGTTGACTATTTGACTTTGACTTTCGATGGGGTGCGGGCACAGTTGACTGCGGAGTGCTTTCTGCTGGGGATGAATTGTAGAAACTGATTTTTTGAGAAAATAAGAGACACCCTACTTCGAGTGGGTGTTTCTATCTTATTTTAGTTTTTAGATATGCCTTAAGGGCGGACCAAATTAATGTGTGCCCAGCTGAGTGTTTGTTGTCATTGAACTCTTTCTCATTGCTGGGATCCTGAACTTGTTGCTGGTTGAAGGCTCCTGGGTTGCTTTATGAACTTGACAAGGGCCATTTCTGAAGCATTTTTTATCTGGGACGCGGGCGCTTCCTCTATTGGCTATGGGACGCGCGCGCCTTGTAGACCGGTGTCGGGAGGCGCGCGCCTTTGGGAGGCAAAATTCGGGGCCTGACATTTGTTGACCAAAAGATCCCCCAACAGCTATAATATCAGCTTCTGGTCGACCATTTGATTCCAACAGCTCTCTTTTGCCATTTTTGAACACCATTTTATTGCTCAATTTTGCTTGTGATCTTCTTTCCCATGGCATCTAACCCTTTTAGTCTTGATGCCGAGGTTGTCAAGAGTTACGAGAAGGATTTGTCGACATTCGTATAGTCTTTCAAGACCCATCCCAAAAACGCTTTCATCAAAGATTTTGGGTTTCGAATTCTTTTCACTTTGCGGACATTGAAGCTGGATTGGGACTTGTTGAAGGCGGCTACAGCCTTTTGGGATTGTGATAGCCATACATTCAACTTTTCGGCTAATGAAATGGTACCGACCGTCGATGATTTTGGGGCCATTCTGGGTATGCCTTTGGCCAGTCGGATTGCCATCCCTAAGTATCACCGCGGTGCTGTTGACTCTTGGGTTGACCTTCCGAATCTCCCTGTTGGAGAGGTGAAGAAAATGATGCACGGGACCGTTGTTGACATAACTGAGCTTCCGATGTTTTTCAGCTTGCATTCGGAAGATGTCGCGGTTCAGTCTTTTAAGAGAAATGCCATGGCTGTCTGTCTTTTCAGCAAGGTTCTGTTTGTCACTCCTCTGGGTACTGCGGCTGCGCAGTTGGCTGAGATCGCGTTGTAGGCGAAAGGACAATGATTTAGCATAATTTTGCTCATTGTAGGAGAGACCTTGCATGGTCTGGATGAATTGCATCGTACGGGCTAGATGCGATGAGGAAGCCCCTTACTTTTGACCATATGGCTTCGGGAGCATTTCAGGCTTTATGCGTCAGACGGCGACCTCTCTCCTTTTGTTGTTCATAGGCGACGCTTGCTGATTAGAGATTTGACTGAAGAGGGTTGGAGGAGATTCTTTGCTTCTCGTCTTACAGCTGACATTGAGTGGTGCCCTTGGGGTCTTTGCCCTTTTGTGGAATGGACCTTCGGTTTTCAGCATGTGGTTTTACCCGGGTTGAGAGATTCTTCGTTTTACCAACCCGAACGGGTTTTGAGACAGTTCGGTCATCAGCAAATAATTCCCTTTCCGAGGAACGGGATGCTTCGTCCAGTTTCTTACATGGGTCCCGACTTCTCGAGTGAGCTTCAGTCGGCTTGGGGAGATGATCGTAACTGGTGGGCTTCCGCTCCTTTGCATCGGAGTAGTATGTCACGACCCGAAATCTAGGCTCTATTTTATTAGTAATTAAATGATTATTATTTAATTATTTGCTTATTTGTTTATTTAAATTATTATTTATTTAAATAATTATGTGTGCATTTTATGTGTCCTAATATTTATGCCTAGCATTTTGTTTGGGTCATTTGGGTTAGTGTAGTATTATTGGGTCTTAGTTGTTAGTGGGGAGTATTGAGTTGGGTAGTATTAGAGGAGGGGGTCTTTGTGTAAGATTTTAAATAATACTCCTACCCTCCCCCTACACCTCCTTCTCCCTCATACACTCCATCTCCCTCACCCTACTCCCTCCCATTCCCAGCACAAACCTCTCTCTCTCTCCATTGTGGGTAAGTTTCTTTCTCTTTCCTTCTCTCTTCTTTTTCTTCATCTTCTTCTTGTTATCTCTCATTTCTTAAAACATGAACCATGTTTAGATCGTCGATAGGATCGTAGGAAGCCAAAAAGAATCGAAATCCATCAACTTTGAGAAAATCCAAGTAAGTTACTTTTCCCCCATTTTGATGCTAAAATGTTCATATCATGTCTAGATAATGTTTGATGTGTTATATTTGAAGTTTGGTTGAGTTTTGAATTTATTGGGAATTTATTTTGGGCTTTGATAAAAAATGGTGAAATCTTGAATGTTGGGTTTGATTCTTGATTTTGGTTGTTAAATGTTGTTGTTTGAGTCTTTTTAGACTTATTAGTTGTGTTGGTACATTAGTATACTAGTTGGAATGTTGGATTTTGGTGGAAATGTGTTTTGGGTATAAAAATGGAAGAACCCATGTTGTTCTTCCCGATTTCCAGTTTTTCAGAACATTGGGCGGCCGCACAAAAATGTATGGGCGACCGCACAACTATCTGAAGGCTTTTGTTCTTGTTTTGAAGGATTTTGGGCGACCGCACAGTCCCCTTTGGGCGGCCGCACAGAACCTCTGAAAGTTTACATTTGTTAAATTTGTGTGAATGAAGGATGCGTTTTGGTCTAAGTCTTGGGTGTCCTTCTAGTTGACCTTAGTGAACATTGTAGTACACTTTAGTGATAGAATTGGGTCCGTTGTGATTAAGTTTGTGTTGGAAATTAATTAAGTGTTATTTGTGATTGTTGGAACACTTTAATTGTGCGTGATTGGTATATTTCACTTTCTTGGTGACTTCTTGGTATGGTTTACCTTTGTGGTAATTTATTTGGATTGGTTCCCTACTTTGGAACCTTAAGTTGTTCATGCATGCTAAATTATTATTACTTAGCATTTAATTGGAAGCCCAGCGGGCATAATTGTTGCATCGGGCGATGGGAATGATTATAATGGCAAAGCCAAGTCCATTATAATGTTGACCATTGTTTTGCCCTTACTATACCCCTTTTCCAGATTGGCCTTGGAAAAGTCAAGTTAGCGTTCCTTTGTGAATGTATCTAGCTAACGGGCATGACTTTGTGTCATGGTCCTTGTCCTTTGTGACACTTTTATTGGTTATTGGTTCCGGTACCGGGGTTTCTCTTCGGCTTTCATGCCACTATGAAGATGATGATTTGTTGATTATTGAAGCTGCGCAGCGATCCTTTATTTGGATGTTCCGGTTTGGAAAACCTTGGCTATATCCTTTGTTATGTGTTTATTTCCGCTGCTATCTGTTATGTGATAAACGCTATGTGCTATGTGATAATTATTATTGTTTATTGCTTATTGCATCATAGCATGTCATGTAGTTGCATTAGTAACTTATTGAGATTTATCTCACCGCCTTTCCTTTTTATCTTTGTTTTTCCTTAACCCCCCCCCCAGGTGCCAAGGATTAGTCTCGCTGATCACGAGAAAGAGGACGTCGAGTGTGGATCCATTCTTTTGGGGAAGGTTGTTATAGGTTGGTTTACATTATGTAAATGTGTAACCATTTTGGGATAGTTGTACCAAACATTGACGTCACTAAGAATTGTGTATTTGTATTTTGTGGGGCATAAACTTGTGGAAGTTTATGATAGTTGTAATTGATTTTTATCAAACTTGGTTTTGTAAAACTTTGGATCATCACCTTTTGGTATCAAATGGAATTTTTAACTTCAGTATTTCTCAGTTTTGGTTTTAGAGTCGACGTCCAGCTCGCGGTCCCGGGCCCGCGGGGTCCGGGGTCGCGACAGTTGGTATCAGAGCTATGGCATTAGCTCTAAGTATAAGTCTAGGTGGATTAGTATGACCTAGGTGGGTAGTAGTGTGCGGAGTGATTTACGGTTGATGTCTTATGCAGGTAATTACTCGCAATGTCTGGAAGAAGAAACAGAGGAGGTACTAGTGGGGCACAGAATCAGAATGATACAAGGGAAGAAGCACGTGCCATGTTTCAAGGCATGTGCGAGGCAGCCATGAAGGCCATACATGATCAAGGTCCGAGGGTAGAACAAGCTCCACCCCGCTATGGATTAGAGCAATTTCTGAAGTTGAAACCGGTTGAATTCAATGGGGAACCCGATGTTCGGAAAGCTGAGTTGTGGATTGAGTCTATGGAGAAGATTTATGATGTATTTGGGTGTTCGGATGAGGACAAGGTCCGGTTCGCGGCTTACAAGCTTGTGGGAGCCGCCGAGCATTGGTGGAAAGGTATTAAGGCTACTTGGGATGATACTCACACGGTGTATGCGAGGGAGTTGTTTGTGCGCAAATTCAAGGAGCATTTCATTCCGGTTGTTGATCAAAACCGAAAGGAGATCGAGCTACTCAACTTGGAGCAAGGATTGTTGTCTATAGCACAATACTCGGCTAAGTTCATAGAATTAGCCCGGTATTGCGACTATTTGGTGAGGACCGAGGAACAAAAGGCTATGAGATTCATTCGGGGATTGAAGACCTCCATCCGTACTCAACTTATTGCTCAACGGATTGTGACATTCCAAGATGCGGTGGACCGAGCCTATTTGATAGAGCAAGATATTGGGGAACATAAGAGGAAGACCGAGGTGGCCAACCCGAGTAAGCAAGGAGCGCAGAGCAAGTCGCAACCAAGGATCGAAAATCGAGGTAACTTTAGGGGACAATCTCAGTCCCGAGGGCAACCGATCCCAAGGAACCCGGGTACCACTTCCGGGAACCAAGGGAGCCAAATTAGGAAGCCTTGTACCTTTTGTCAGAAGGTAGGCCATTCGGAAGATAGGTGTTGGAAAAAGCAAGGCAAGTGTATCAATTGTGGTGAAATGGGGCACTTTGCGAGAGAGTGCACGAAGTACCGAGGTCAAGCATCCGGGTCAGGAGTTGGTATTAATCAGGGTCAGAAAAGGGATGCAGCTGGGAAGCCCAAAGTTCAAGGGAAGGTTTATGCCATGAATCAACCACAAGCTACCGATGATCCATCCGTTATTGGAGGTATTGTTTCTGTGTCTTAATATGAAAAGGGAGATAGCGGAGTATGTATCGAGATGTTTAACGTGTCAGCAGGTCAAAGCCGAGCATCAGGGACCCGCGGGACTGCTTCAGCCGTTAGAGATTCCCGAGTGGAAATGGGAGCATGTGACTATGGATTTCGTTACGGGACTGCCTCGTACCCGTAGAAAGTATGACAGTGTTTGGGTAATAGTGGATAGATTGACCAAGAGTGCCCATTTCTTGCCTATTGACATCAGATATTCGATGGAGAAGCTTGCGACCCTTTATATTGATGAGATTGTTAGATTGCATGGGGTTCCGGTTAGCATTGTGTCAGATCGAGACCCGAGGTTTACTTCTAGATTCTGGAAGGCATTTCAAGAAGCTTTGGGTACAGATTTGCGATTCAGTACAGCTTTTCACCCCCAGACCGATGGTCAATCCGAGAGGACTATTCAGATTTTGGAGGATATGTTGCGAGCGTGTTCGATAGACTTTTCTGATTCTTGGGATTCGCACCTACCGTTAGTGGAGTTCTCTTACAACAACAGTTATCAGGCTAGTATCGAGATGGCACCGTTTGAGGCCTTGTATGGAAGGAAGTGTAGATCGCCTATTTGTTGGGATGAGGTCGGTGAAGCGAAAGTTTTGGGTATTGATTTGCTTCGGGATTCAGTTGAAAAGGTTAAAGTTATCCGGGATAGATTGAAGACAGCCCAGAGTCGACATAAGAGCTACGCAGATAACCGAAGGCGAGATCTTAGTTTTCAGACCGGTGATTTGGTATTCTTGAAAGTGTCGCCGAAGGTGGGTATTCGTAGGTTTGGGAAGAAAGGCAAGTTGGCTCCGAGGTTTATTGGTGCGTTTGAGATTTTGGGAAAGGTTGGACTTTCTGCGTATCGACTCGCGTTACCGTCATCTTTGGACCGATTGCATAATGTTTTTCATGTTTCTATGCTTCGGAAGTATGTTCATGATCCATCTCACGTGTTACCGAGGATACCGGAGGATGTTGAGCCCGATATGTCTTATGAGGAACGACCGGTTCGGATCTTAGATTCTAAAGTTCAAGAGTTGAGGAGCAAGAGCATTGCGTTGGTTAGAGTCCTTTGGAGGAATCATAATATCGAGGAGTCGACGTGGGAGCTTCGTGATGAGATAGAGAGGGAATTTCCGTGGCTTTTCGCTTAAGGTAAGTCTCGTTAAAATTCGGGTCGAATTTTCTTTAAGGGAGAGTGAATGTCACGACCCGAAATCTAGGCTCTGTTTTATTAGTAATTAAATGATTATTATTTAATTATTTGCTTATTTGTTTATTTAAATTATTATTTATTTAAATAATTATGTGTGCATTTTATGTGTCCTAATATTAATGCCTAGCATTTTGTTTGGGTCATTTGGGTTAGTGTAGTATTATTGGGTCTTAGTTGTTAGTGGGGAGTATTGAGTTGGGTAGTATTAGAGGAGGGGGTCTTTGTGTAAGATTTTAAATAATACTCCTACCCTCCCCCTACACCTCCTTCTCCCTCATACACTCCATCTCCCTCACCCTACTCCCTCCCATTCCCAGCACAAACCTCTCTCTCTCTCTCCATTGTGGGTAAGTTTCTTTCTCTTTCCTTCTCTCTTCTTTTTCTTCATCTTCTTCTTGTTATCTCTCATTTCTTAAAACATGAACCATGTTTAGATCGTCGATAGGATCGTAGGAAGCCAAAAAGAATCGAAATCCATCAACTTTGAGAAAATCCAAGTAAGTTACTTTTCCCCATTTTGATGCTAAAATGTTCATATCATGTCTAGATAATGTTTGATGTGTTATATTTGAAGTTTGGTTGAGTTTTGAATTTATTGGGAATTTATTTTGGGCTTTGATAAAAAATGGTGAAATCTTGAATGTTGGGTTTGATTCTTGATTTTGGTTGTTAAATGTTGTTGTTTGAGTCTTTTTAGACTTATTAGTTGTGTTGGTACATTAGTATACTAGTTGTAATGTTGGATTTTGGTGGAAATGTGTTTTGGGTATAAAAATGGAAGAACCCATGTTGTTCTTCCCGATTTCCAGTTTTTCAGAACATTGGGCGGCCGCACAAAAATGTATGGGCGACCGCACAACTATCTGAAGGCTTTTGTTCTTGTTTTGAAGGATTTTGGGCGACCGCACAGTCCCCTTTGGGCGGCCGCACAGAACCTCTGAAAGTTTACATTTGTTAAATTTGTGTGAATGAAGGATGCGTTTTGGTCTAAGTCTTGGGTGTCCATCTAGTTGACCTTAGTGAACATTGTAGTACACTTTAGTGATAGAATTGGGTCCGTTGTGATTAAGTTTGTGTTGGAAATTAATTAAGTGTTAATTGTGATTGTTGGAACACTTTAATTGTGCGTGATTGGTATATTTCACTTTCTTGGTGACTTCTTGGTATGGTTTATCTTTGTGGTAATTTATTTGGATTGGTTCCCTACTTTGGAACCTTAAGTTGTTCATGCATGCTAAATTATTATTACTTAGCATTTAATTGGAAGCCCAGCTGGCATAATTGTTGCATCGGGCGATGGGAAGGATTATAATGGCAAAGCCAAGTCCATTATAATGTTGACCATTGTTTTGCCCTTACTATACCCCTTTTCCAGATTGGCCTTGGAAAAGTCAAGTTAGCGTTCCTTTGTGAATGTATCTAGCTAACGGGCATGACTTTGTGTCATGGTCCTTGTCCTTCGTGACACTTTTATTGGTTATTGGTTCCGGTACCGGGGTTTCTCTTCGGCTTTCATGCCACTATGAAGATGATGATTTGTTGATTATTGAAGCTGCGCAGCGATCCTTTATTTGGATGTTCCGGTTTGGAAAACCTTGGCTATATCCTTTGTTATGTGTTTATTTCCGCTGCTATCTGTTATGTGATAAACGCTATGTGCTATGTGATAATTATTATTGTTTATTGCTTATTGCATCATAGCATGTCATGTAGTTGCATTAGTAACTTATTGATATTTATCTCACCGCCTTTCCTTTTTATCTTTGTTTTTCCTTAACTCCCCCCCAGGTGCCAAGGATTAGTCTCGCTGATCACGAGAAAGAGGACGTCGAGTGTGGATCCATTCTTTTGGGGAAGGTTGTTATAGGTTGGTTTACATTATGTAAATGTGTAACCATTTTGGGATAGTTGTACCAAACATTGACGTCACTAAGAATTGTGTATTTGTATTTTGTGGGGCATAAACTTGTGGAAGTTTATGATAGTTGTAATTGATTTTTATCAAACTTGGTTTTGTAAAACTTTGGATCATCACCTTTTGGTATCAAATGGAATTTTTAACTTCAGTATTTCTCAGTTTTGGTTTTAGAGTCGACGTCCAGCTCGCGGTCCCGGGCCCGCGGGGTCCGGGGTCGCGACATAGTATCTTTCTTCCCGAGAGTTACTTGGATCACTTGATTGGTACCGTCTACCACGGCATTACTTGGGTAGATGCTCTTCGGGCTGAATTGCTAGGGAAGGACTTTGAGCCTAGCAGTGCTTTGAGGTACAAGGAGGCAGCTGCTGATGTGAACAACATTCTGACCGACCCTTTCGGTACCCCTTTGGATGACTTTTATGCTCGGAGGCGCTCTGTTGCGCAGAAGGTTTCGGTCCATATCAGTGTTCCTAGACCTCCCAAGAATAGTAGGATTGATGGTCGTTCGGGTGGTCCTTCAAAGGCCAAGAGAAAATGAGATTTTTCCTAGTACCCCCAAGAGATTGCAAGTAAAATAGACCACTTGTTTTAGTATTTTAATGTTTTTATGTCTTTTAGTAGCTCAACAAAATCCGTTGTAATGGCTCGAATGATTTGAGATTTGAAGAAAATTGCATTTTGTTAATTTGAGATGATTTGGGTATTTGTTTATGTTTTAGACCGCACCTGAAGGTTGCCTACGTTCCTCCAGTATAGAGGCTCAGGTCTCCGTAGTTCAAACAAACGAAGACCATTTTTTTTTTTTTTGTGCACCCTGTTTTTTACCTAGACCGCCCTTTTCGGGTTTTCAATCAAGCGGGCTTCTTTTTTGCATGTGCTCTAATTTTTTGCCTAGGCTGCCCTTGCGGGTTTTCAACCTAGCGAGTTTTTTTTTTTTTTTTTTTTTTTTTTTTTTTTTTTTTTTGCGTAGAATCTCTTCAACTTGTCGAGGTTGACTTCTTTTGGCAGTCGGTCTCTGTCTAAATCCGCGAGTCGGACTGCACCGCCGCTTTGTATCTTCTTGACCACGTATGGACCGATCCATCGGGGTCCCCATTTTCCAAGGGGGTTCATGGCATTAGGAGGGTGTTGTCTTAGGACCAAATCTCCTACATTGATGTTTCGAGGCTTCACCTTTTTGTTGAAAGCCCTTGCCATTCTTTGTTGATAGGCTCTCGTACATTTGAGTGCCCTTAGCCTTTTCTCGTCGAGTAGAGCTAGTTGTTCATATCGACTTTGCATCCAATCGATTTCATTGACTTAGTTCTCGAGGAGGACCCGTAGGGATGGGACTTCGAGCTCTATTGGGAGTACAGCTTTGGAACCATACACCAATGCATAAGGAGTTTCTCCAGTTGTTGTCCGTATAGACGTGCAGTAGCCCCACAATGCTAGAGGTAGCTTTTCGGGCCAATCCCTTCTGGTGGAGGCCATTTTCTTCACAATGGTCTCGATTGTCTTATTAGCTGCTTCGACCGTGCCGTTTGCTTGAGGGCGGTATGGAGATGACTTGTGCTTGGTAATCTTGTATTCTACCAGGAGCGCATCCATCTCTTTCTCAAAGTGAGAACCGTTGTCTGAGATGATTTTCGGTCACTTTCTTGACGTTGAGAACCCGGTAAGCCTGTGCTTCGACCCATTTTGTAAAATAATCCACAGCTACTAGGACGAAAGATTGTCCGTTCCTGCCAGCAGGGTGAACTTTGCCGATGATGTCTATGCCCCAACAAGAGAAAGGCCATGGTGTGGTCATGTTGTAAAGCTGTGAGGGCGGAGCGTGCTGTAGGTTGGCATGGAATTGGCATTTGGTGCACCTTTTGACTTTCTCGATGCAGTCTCTTTCCATGGTACTCCAATAATAACCCATGCGGAGTATCTTCTTGGTCAACATAAACCCGTTCATGTGGGGCCCACATTCACCTTCATGGATCTCATGCATTATTTCTTGAGCTTCGGTCTCATTTACGCATATGAGATTGATCCCTTCGTGGTGCCTTTAGGAGACTCGGTCTCCGATTAGTATATATCGAGAGGCTAGTCTTTGCAACGCCATTTGAGACTTCTTATTGCTATCCTCGGGATAAGTGCCGTTCTTGAGAAAATTCATGATACTGAATACCACGGGGAGCTTTCCTGGACCTCATTGACCTCGATACTCATGCAGTATGCCGGATTGTTTCTTCAGGAAATTTTAAAGGGCTTCACCATTTTACCCTCGGGTATTTCGACCAGTGAAGCGATGGTGGCTAGTGCATCAGCAAAACGGTTCTTGTCCCTTGGCAGGTAGTTGAAGGTGATTTCTTGAAAATGTTCAACCAACTCCTCGAGATATTGACCATACCGTTGCAGAGTCGAGTCTTGAATCTTCCACTTTCTAGATGTCTGATTGATGATTAGTAAGGAATCACCAAATACTTCTAAGCTCGTGAAATTTCTCTCGAGGGCCGCTTCGAGCCCCGCTATGCATGCTTCGTACTCGGTGATGTTGTTGGTGGCTTCAAATTCGAGGCGGATAGCGATTGGAGTATACATGTCCTTTGGATCGACAAGTAACATCCCTATGCCATATCCATGCCTATTGGCCGCGCCATCGAAAAAAAGTTACCACTTATCTTCCTCTGTTGTAGCGCAAATTAAATGCTCGTCGGGGAACTGTACGTCTTCCCCCTTCACTTCATCACACGGAAATTCAGCAAGCTGATAACTAAACACTTTCCCCCTGATGGATTTGAGTGTGACGTAAGTGATATCGTAGCCGGCGAGCATGAAATACCATTTGGCTATTCTTGTTGACATGAAAGGTTTCTCGAAGATGTAGCGGAGCGGGTCCACTTTTGCTACCAACTTGATTGGGAAGGCCTCCATGTAGTGCTTGAGCTTTTGAGTAACCCAAACTAATGCCGCACAAGACTTTTCTAAGACAGAGTAGTTCTTCTCAGCTCCTTAAAACCGGCGGCTGACAAAGTAGATAGCATTCTCTTTTGGGGAGTCTCGCTGTTCTTGTGCTAACATAGCCCCTAGGGCTTCATCGTTGACAGTGAGATAGAGCAATAGAGGCTTCTCCTTGTGCGGTGGAACCAAAACTGGAGGGCATGTCAAGTAATGCTTCACTTGGTCGATGGCTTCTTGGCAAGTATCGGTCCATTCTAGAGCCACATTCTTCTTGAGTAGCTTGAAAATTGTTTCACACATGGAAGTGAGTTGGTGCACAAACCGACTGATGTATTGAAGTCTGCCCATGAAACCTTTGATTTCTTTCTGCGTCTTTAGAGGAGGCATGTCAGTGATTTCCTTGTTCTTGGAGAGATCGGCTTCAATTCCCCTCTCAGTGACCATGTAACCGAGAACCTTTCGTCTGATGACCCCAAAAGTGCACTTTGCGGGGTTGAGTCTCATGTTGTGTTGTCGGAGTCGTTCAAAGAACTTGCGAAGATCGATCAAATGTTGACCGTTGGTTCCCATCGAATGGATGATCATGTCGTCTGCATAGACCTCGATCTCTTTGTGAATCATGTCATGGAATAGATCCGTAACATCCCTTTGGTATGTAGCCCCAGCGTTCCTTAGCCCGAACGGCATGACTGTGTAGCAGAAAGTGCCCCACGGTGTTGTGAAAGCTGTCTTGTCTTGGTCCTCCTCGGACATGAGAATCTGATTGTAACCAGTAAAACCGTCCACAAATGAGCGGACTTTATAGTTGGCAGTCGAATCGATGAGCATGTCGAGGTTTGGTAGCGGAAAATCATCTTTCGGGGAAGCTTTGTTCAAATCCCGGAAGTCCACACAAAATCGAACCTTGCCGTTTGCCTTTCTAACTGTCACAATGTTGGCTAACCAAGTCGAATACTCAATGACTTTGATGAAACCCACACTGAGGAGCTTTTCAATCTCTTCTTTGACTTGTAGGGACCATTCTGGCTTGATCTTTCTGAGTTTCTGCTTTACTGGCTTGGCGTCCTCTCTAATAGGAATTCTGTGCTCTGCGACCTTTCTGTTCAAACCCGGCATGTATTTGTACGACCATGCGAATACATCCACAAATTCTTTGAGCAGTGCAGTCAATCTGTCTCTGTCTTACCCCTTGAAGAAGCTGCCTATCTTCGTTTCTTTTGGCTCTTCGTCGGTACCCAGATTAACAACATGCAATTCCTCATCAGCCCCTGGACCATTTTCACCACGACAACGAACCTGTTGAGCTAGTTCATTTAGGTATGTTATGTTTTCGTGGTCTATTTGATCATAATTTGAATCGTTATTAACTTGTTCATTAAGTTCGTTATTAGTTAATTCATCATTTATGATTTTTGCAATCTCGGGGTGCTCAGAAATATCGAATTTTTCATTAGCAAAGAAAGGAAACACACGCTCGGCTATGGCCTCCATATCCTCTTGGGTGTGGGCATTAGAAACACTCTCGGACTCGAAAGTAAGTGTGAGTCGCTCTTCCTTTGTTGTTGTGCGGGGTATGCAACCCATTTCTCGGACTAAAAATTCCTTGGATACCATGGGCCCCTTCGTAGAATACCAGTTGTTGATTGGCTCGGAGCTTGGCTGGATCTTGCTGATAAATGGACTCTCCATTTCTGTGTTGTCGGAGATGGCGTTGACTTGACAATCGTCCATGATGGCAAATTCTTCGAACATGGAGGCTAGATCGGATAGTTCTTCCCCCACGGTAATCTCTACCTCAGATTCCATAGTCACTTTCTTGCCCCACCACTCTCGGGGTTACATCGGAATAGGCTCCCTTTCTCGTGTCGGAATTTCGCAATCAGTGAAGATCTCGAGGCCGGGCTTTCTGACGCCCTTGTTGTTAACCCATGGCTCAGGAAAGATCATGTACGGAACATCTTCCCCTTGGCGAACAAAATAACCGTTCAGTGTGTTGCGGTAAGGCCTCAAGTTGGGGATTTCATATTGTCGACCTTCTTTGCGAGCTCGGGTCTTTTGATTCTTGACTGCTTGTTCGTACTTTAAGTCATCTTTGGTAGGCTCGTATCCCAAGCCAAACTTGTTTCTGACAAAAGGAACCTCTGCGGGGTGTAATATTCCTTGTTGACGCTTCCCTAGGCCTAGACCGTGAAAGTGATTCATGTTCCTCATCATACGGAGGATTTTAGGATTACCAAGGGTCCATTGCCCATTTCCCCTTTCTTTGTCGATGGCGTTGACGCCGGAGAGAGTGGAATCTTCTATCCCGTGTTGAACTTGGTGAACGGGTTGTCCCCCATTTTTGTGGATGGTGACATTCTCGGCCATGACGGTGACTATCTCGTCCCTATTTCTGATCTTGACACACTGATGGAGAGTGGAAGGGACAGCATTGGAACTGTGGATCCATGGTCGGCCCAAAAGTAAGTTGAACGAAGCTGGGACATCAAGTACTTGGAATGGGACGGACATGATCATGCTTCCAAATTTGATATCGACTTCTAGCATTCCCATGACTGTACGGGCTTTGGTGTCGTACCCTCTAATGACTTGGGTAGAAGGTTGTAAATCGGAGCTTTTGAGCCCCAGTATGCCCATGACTCGGCTAGGCATTAAGTTCAGTGCGGAACCACCGTCTACTAAAACTCTTGAAATGGGTCTCCCCCTTGCCTTTACTTTGAGGTAGATGGCTTCATTGTGATCGGACCCAAATGGCGGGAGGTCCATGTCGGCAAAAGTGATGACATTGCCGAAGTGAATATGACCTATTATTGCTGTGAGGTCTTTGGGAGTTGTGTCGGGAGAGACTGATGTGTCATCCAAGTTCTTGATGACGAGGTCTCGGTGCTTCTTTGATGATGCAATAAGTTCCCAGATGGATATGTTGGCTTGTGTCTTCTTGAGTTGTGTTAACAAAGGATCTTCGGGTATGTCGCGTGCTTGCGATCTTGGAGAAGAGGTGTTGGTTGCTGTATTTGTGGGAACCGAGGCGCTCGCTATTAGCCGGCCACTGCGGGTGAGCATATTCACAGACCCTTGTAGCTTTTTCTTCCTATTCTCTAAGACTTCCCTTATAATCTCATCATAAGTCACAACATAACAAGAATTATCAATTTTATTCATGCCATTGGAGCCCTCATTCACAATTGGGATCGAATGAGTGGTTCCTTCAAACTCTCCTTCCTCTATTACATTGACACCACCCTCATTAGGGATTATGAATTCCTTCTTGTCTATAAGGTCTTGGATGGTGTTACGGATGGAGAATCAATCCTCGGTGAGGTGGCCGGTGCATTGATGGTAGTCACACCACTTGTGGTGGGCATGGTTGGGACGGAGCGGTTGTGGTTGCTTGTACCCTTGAAGAGGAGTGATTTGCCCCTTAGCCTTTAGAGCTTCATAGGCCTCAGTGATGGTCATGCCATTGAGAGGAGTGTAGACGCGGTCATTTTGGAACCGTTTGCCTTGTGGTGGAGGGACCTTCTTGTAATTCCCCTTGTCGGTAGTGACGGCATTGACAGAAGCCTCTTTGTTTGAATTAGAGGCGGCCTTGTAACGGTAAGTAGGAGTGGCTTTCTTAATCTCCTTGAGCAAGTCATCCATGCATACCCCCGCCTCATACATTTGGGAGAAGTCAGAGTAGCAAGCCCCACTTAGGTGGGTGCGGAGATCAATCTTGAGACACTTGAGGAAAATGTCCATTTGCTCCTTTGTGTTTGGCCTCTCAACAATTTCAGAGAGCTTGTCATTCCATCTCCTTGTGAAGTCAATGAAGGACTCGTTGTCTCTTTGAGTGGTGTTCTCGAGCTCTTTCCTTGTGGGCCGGTGAGTGGTGTTGCCTTGATATTGATTTTTGAAGGCAAGCATAGCGGCATCCCAATCAAGACGGACAGTGAGCGGGAGAGTTGCATACAAATCTTTTGGCGCCCCCTCGAGGGTGAGAGGAAAGCATTGAGCCATAACTTTTGGGGAGACCTTCTTCGGAACAATAGCCCAAATGTAAGTCTCGATGTGAGCCATCGGGCATGAGTTGCCTTTAAACTTGCTAATGTCGGGCATCTTGAACTTGTTGGGGAGAGAGGCCATCGTGCTCATAAGAATGGATGACTGATAAAGGCTTGTGTTGGAGCCTTTTCCCATGTTGAGGCCGTCAAATTTCTGATCAATGTAGGCCATGATGGAGTTGACCATTTTGTGGTCGTTGTTGTCGGTGCTTGGTTCCTCCACTTTTTTGGTACGGGCACTAACATATGGGCTTTCAAACAAGCCTTGGGACCAGTCGGATTCCTCATTGTCATTAACCCCCTTGTTCTTGGAGAGCTTGAGAAGTTTGGCTTTCAATTGGTCGACCTCGGCCTCGTGGACCTCCCTTTGACTGTCGACATGAGCTTGCCACAAGGCTTCTTTGGTTTGAGCCTCGTTGTTGAGAGTGGTGACTTGTTGTTGAAGAGTTTGGACCATGGCAGAGAGTTGCTCGAGAGTCATGATGTTGTTTGTGCAGGAGTCGCTGGCCATTGATGATGCAGAAGCTGTTGGAGTGATCGGTTCACGGACAAGCCTGTTGGATGAATCCCTGTAGACGAGGAGAGTACCAATCGGACCTATAATTGGAGAAGTAGCCCTTGTCAGTCTTGGTTCACACTTTCGGTCCATGAAGAGGTTGAGAACACACAGTTGGGCACACGACTCGAACCACATAAGAAAAGGACTCTTATTTTTTTTTTTTATAAGTCGGAGGGACGGGTCCCTTTTGGGGTTTCTAAGAAGATAATGGAATCGTCACACTAGTATATAGACCATCTCGCGGTCCCATATACTCATCAGATTACATCACATTTGTGAATCCTACATGTATCGGGATTAAACTAAATTAATGTAGTAAAGCATACATGCGGGGACGGATTTTTATTTTCATCCAAGATAACAACTTTTGGGGACGGATTTTTATTGCGTCCGTTTCAAAAAGTTGGCATGTATGATTTGAAAACATTAGTTTAGGGAAATCTCGGTACATGAAAACCGACTTGGTCACGGAGTGTTAGACCCTAACTAGAATTGTGTGGTTTGTGCTCGGCTAAAGAGAGGCTTAAAGGTCACCCCCGGCATGTAGTCATGAACTACGCCACGGGCTGAGGTTTACCGCTTCGAAAGAATCAAGGTCGAGTGGATCTTGAAACTTTCTAAGACGGGCCTCGACGGGTTTGGGGTTGGACTTGTGCGACTCGATAGTGAGCAATTCATAGGAGTAATGTGCATGTAGTGTGAGGTCTATCACTGTGAATACCCCTTTCCGATGAAGCGACGCATGGGAAGTATCTTGTGATTATTATTATTTATAAAAGGGAATATTCATAACGACATTAAAAATATGAGAGTCGCCACGCCATTTTAATTAAATCCAAAACATTGAAAAAAGCATTTTAGTGGGTTCGGGGGTCAAATTACAACAAGAGAAGAATATTGAACGTTATCACTCCTATTGCCCGAATTGATCGGTCTTTCTATCATGATGAATGTGTTAGTAGTGTGTTAGTGATTTAGACCGGATCCGAAGATTGCCTACGTTCCTCTCAATGTGAGAAGCTCAGGTCAGCGTAGTTCGCACAGAATTAGAATAGGTAGAAGAATCGGGATCATGCATAATGAGGGGGGAATTACCTAAAGATTTGGGTTTAGAAGTAGTTCCTAGATCATCCTCGGGTTGATGAACCCTAGATCATCATTGGCTATGAAATAACATGCAAACATGAAGATCGCGACCCTAAATATAGCACAAATGAGGTTTTAACCTATGAACACGAAGAACATGATAAGAACATATTATGAACATACGAATGAACATGCAAGGCATATGAAGAAACTATGAATAAACATGTAGGAACATGAATATAAAAGATCTACATTAAAAATGATGCAAGAACATGAAGAAAAAGTTAGAAAACTTACCTATGTTGGCAAGAAATAAACCTTGATCTCCTTGAGTGTTTGAATGCTTAATTAGGGAGAAAATTGTGTTTAAGAACTCTAAAATTCGGACTTAAAGCTCTCAAACTCGGGATCCTTTAACCAATGGAATGGGATTGGTTTATATAGTAAACTGATGGGAAGATCTGACGGCTGAGATCAACCGGAGCAAGGTTGGCCGCCTGGCCATGACTGAAGACGGCGACAAGAGTGGCCGCGTGGCCAAGGTGGGAGGCGCAGCAAGGTTGGCCGCGTGGCCAAGGTTGCGGGCTGACGTGATTCCTAAGCTAGGGTTTCTGTATGGTTTAAGGAAACCATATTTTGACCATATTTAGGGTGTTCTAAAATAATGAGACATATTTTGGGAATCCAGGACAAGTCTTTGCAAGGTTTCTAATTCCTATAAAGTCCTTGTATATTTGGGAAAGCCCTAATAAACTCATTTTCAGATCGGGTACTAACAGTAGCCCCTCGGCGACGCTTCTTGCAAGGCAATGGAGGGTCGACGATAAAAGAAGGATCCGTTCTGGAACATGAGTTTCAAAACAGATGAAAGGATCGATTGGAACGGCTGAACCTTGGAGGCGACCTACGTATCCACAGGGGAATCAAGCCAAACGTAGTTCAGATCTGATGGGAAATTGGGAATGATTGTCCTGTTGGGTTTCGATCAAACATGCGCAGCGGAATATAGCATTTAAAATTTTGAAACCCAAAGCCCATAGATCCGTTCATATGATTAAATCAAATACAATAACATGAATATAGGATAAAACTAACCCTTGATGGCTATGAAATTTTCTCTTGGTCTTTGGTGGAGATTTGAAGACTTGATCACGATCACAAAGCTTGAACACGAACTTTGAAGATGATGATTTTCACCCTCTAGCGGTATCCACACTTCGAACGAATATCAAAGGAGCTTCTTTGATCTTGGTTGCTAGACCAACAACTATGAAACACGCTTTCACAATTGATATGACTATATGGAATTTTTCTTTTGTGTATTATTTTGTTCTTCAACCAAAGATGTCTTAGAACAAAATAAAACCTCTCTCAAACTCTTTGGAGACTCACAAAAGGCTATCAATCAAGTTCTGGCCGAACTCATCCTTTTATACACAAGCAAGACCTATTCCAAATAGGAATCTTGTGTCAAAAGACATTCCAAATCGAATTAGGAAAGTGCCAGTCGACAGTACTGTGCGGCCGTCCAGAATACACTGTGCGGTCGCACATCTATCTTAAACAAAACTGGCACATTTCTGTGCTAAGTGTGCGGCCGCCCAGTCAATACTGTGCGGTCGCCCACTTCTCAGAATGTCCAGAATTTCCAAAATTCCAATATAGTCCTTTTAAAGATTCGTTCTATTGTGTGTGACCCTCTAGGATTATACTAAGTTGGCAATGGGCTCAAACATGATCCCATAAGATATGATTAGGTTCTAGCAAACCGTCATACCTACCCAAATAGTATAACTAGATACAAGTTCGCATTCCTTTAGAATATGTCATAATCCTTTTGTCCACGATATCATTGAACACAAGTCATGGTCAAAGAGTCAACTTGTTTTGTTCAATACTTTCTCGATTCCGAATATGTTGATAATCCAAATGTCATTGATCCAATCAATTCATTTGAGTCCGGCCGAACATTTCATCAACATCATTCCTACGAGAGGCCCAAGCTTGATATCTCTCCGAAGAGGGACAAATCCATTTAGCTTATTATTCTTCCCTACGTGAATCCGATTATGCCAATCATACCCTTTATAACTACTCGGTTAAAAGTAGCGTTTGAATATGTCAAACATAATGTTCATCAAGTGGAAGACTATAATAACTTCATGTCTAAGGATTCAAATGACATAACTAATATGAGATATATGTACGACATAGACCATGACATAAATCTCATAGAGCGGGTCATGTCCAGTACCTTGTTCCAAACAAGTACCCATAAATCTAACATGATCATCCCATGATCATTTAGCCTTTATACTAGTGCTTAACAAGTACTAGGGATGGAGATTATTATAAGTAAACATGAACAACAATAATAATCAAAACATCTCTTTATTGATATGAAATAAATGATAACAATTACAACGTTTATTAAACGTGCCTAGGGCACCACTACCAACAATCTCCCACTTGCCCTAGGTCCAATCTCCCATGTATCTAATACCCATGGACCTAACATGACCATCATGTTTAGCTTGTGGAAGTACCTTTGTTAGCGGGTCCGCAACATTGTCATCAGTAGGTACTCTGCATATATTTACGTCTCCCCAATCAACGATCTCTCGAATGATATGAAAACTCCTAAGTATGTGTTTGGATTTCTGATGTGCTCTTGGTTCCTTTGCTTGAGCAATAGCACCATTATTATCACAATAAAGTTCTATTGGATTAGCAATACTAGGAACCACTTCAAGTTCATTTATGAACTTCTTAATCCAAACAGCTTCCTTTGCAGCATCCGATGCAGTAATATACTCAGCTTCTGTTGTAGAATCAGCGGTTGTACTTTGCTTGGAACTCTTCCAGCTTACAGCTCCACCATTTAACATAAACACAAAACCCGATTGCGATTGGCTATCATCTTTGTCAGTTTGGAAGCTTGCATCCGTGTAAGCATTTACAACGAGATCATCTTCCATTCCTCCATAGACCAAAAACGAGTCTTTAGTCCTTCTCAAGTACTTAAGAATCGCTTTTACAGCTATCCAGTGATTTTCGCCAAGGTCGGATTGGTATCTACTTGTCATGTTCAAAGCATAAGACACATCCGGCCTAGTACAAATCATGGCATACATGATGGACCCAATTGCCGAAGCATATGGAACATCATTCATTTTCTCACGCTCATCTTTTGTCTTAGGACATTGAGTCTTGCTTAGAGAAACTCCATGTAACACGGGTAAGATGCCTCTCTTAGAATTTTCCATACGGAATCTTCTAATGACCTTGTCAATGTATGTACTTTGGCTTAAACCAAGTAGCCTCCTTGATCTATCTCTATAGATCTTAATGCCAAGTATATATGCGGCTTCTACCATATCTTTCATTGAAAAACACTTTCCTAACCAAGTCTTCACAGACTAAAGTGTAGGAACGTCGTTTCCAATGAGCAATATGTCATCCACATATAAAATAAGGAATAGCACTATGCTCCCACTAATCTTCTTGTATACACAAGGCTCATCTTCGTTCTTGATGAAACCAAACTCTTTGACCGATTCATCAAAACGGAGATTCCAACTCCTTGAAGCTTGCTTCAATCCATAGATGGATCTTTGCAATTTTCATACCTTAGAATCTTGTTCAAAACCTTCTGGTTGTGTCATATACACATCCTCTTGGATTTTTCCATTCAGGAAAGCGGTTTTGACGTCCATCTGCCATATTTCATAGTCATGATATGCGGCAATGGCAAGCAAAATTCTTATAGACTTGATCATTGCTACGGGTGAAAAGGTCTCATCATAGTCAATACCATGAACTTGCCTATAACCTTTCGCTACAAGCCTAGCTTTGTAAGTATGCACCTTCCCATCCATGTCAGTCTTCTTCTTGAAGACCCATTTGCATCCTATGGTTTTTACACCTTCGGGTGCATCAATCAAA
Organism: Campanula takesimana; assembly: GCA_026119855.1. NCBI lineage: Eukaryota > Viridiplantae > Streptophyta > Magnoliopsida > Asterales > Campanulaceae > Campanula > Campanula takesimana. The sequence continues at coordinate 672,609 of JAOWBW010000687.1, forward strand.
TTCCAAACTTGATTGTCTTGCATGGATTGCAATTCGGATTCCATGGCTCCAAGCCACTTGTCCAAATCAGGAGAGGACATCGCCTCTTGGTAGGTTGACGGTTCATCATTCTCAATGATTTCTACCTCATTACTATCCGTTACGAGAAATCCATATCTCTCGGGCTCGGATCGTAACCTTCTAGATCTTCGAGTCGCTTGTGTATTCTGAACAGTTTCCACAACTCCTTGTGGTTCTTGTTCTTGTTCCACTATTGGTTCAATGTTATTTTCTGGGTCTCGAATTTCTTCAAGATTTATTTTACTCCCACTGATTTCTTTGGAGAGAAACTCTTTCTCTAGAAAGACACCAGTTCGGGCAACAAACACTTTGTTGTCCTCACGGTTGTAAAAGTAATATCCTTTAGTTTCTTTAGGATATCCCACGAAAATACATTTATCAGATTTGTGTGCTAGTTTGTCAGAGATAAGTCTCTTGACATAAACTTCGCAACCCCAAATCCTCATGAAAGATAAACTAGGTTTCTTTCCACTCCACATCTCATTTGGAGTCTTTGGAACCGATTTAGTTGGAACTTGATTTAGTGTGAAAGCAGCGGTTTCTAGGGCGTAACCCCAAAAGGATATTGGAAGATCAACTTGACTCATCATTGATCGAACCATGTCTAACAAAGTCCGATTTCTCCTCTCAGACACACCATTCCATTGTGGTGTTCCGGGCGGAGTCAATTGTGAAACTATTCCACAATTCTTTAGATGATCATCACATTCTTGACTTAAGTATTCACCACCTCGATCTGATCGAAGTGCCTTTATACTTTTGCCAAGTTATTTTTCTACTTCATTTTGAAATATTCTAAATATCTCAAATGCTTCACTTTTATGTTTCATCAGGTAAACATACCCAAATCTACTATAATCATCAGTGAAGGTTATGAAGTATTGAAATCCTCCCCTAGCATTGCTACTTAATGGTCCGCATACATCGGAATGTATCAACCCCAATAAGTCGCTTGCCCTTTCACCCAGCTTGGTAAAAGGTGTCTTAGTCATTTTTCCAAGAAGACACGACTCACAAGTATCATATGACTCTAAGTCACATGAACCCAAAAGTCCGTCCCCATGGAGTTTTGAGATACGCTTCTCATTAATATGACCAAGACGGCAATGCCACAAATAAGTATGATTTACATCATTAGGTTTAGATTTCTTATTTACATGATAGACATTATTTTCATTCTTGACATCCAAGATATAAAGGCCATTAAATGAATTAGCAATACCATAAAGCACATCATTTAAATAAATAGAAAATTTCTTATTCTCAATAAGAAACTTAAAACCTTCATTATCCAAACAAGAAATTGAAATAATATTTCTGCTTAAATCCGGAACATAATAACAATTGTTCAAAACAAGAATTAATCCGGAAGGTAAAGTGACTTCGTAAGTCCCTACGGCTAATGCAGAAACTCTTGCTCCATTTCCCACACGTAGACCTACTTCACCTTCTTTAAGCAGTCTCCTATTCTTTAGTCCCTGCACATTTAGACAAATGTGAGAACCACATCCGGTATCCAATACCCAAGAATCAGTGGTAGAAAGGAGAATATCTATTATATAGATACCTGAAGTCGACGCAGCCTTGCTGCTCTTCTTCTTCTTTTGCTCTTCCAAGAAAGCCTTGCAATTACGTTTCCAATGACCAATTTCTTGACAATGGAAACAGATTGCATCCTTTTGTGAATCGGATTTTGCCTCAGAAGCCTTGGCAACCTTTGCCTTGCTTATCTTGGGTTTGACAACTTTTTCCTTACCCTTGCCTTTGGCACCAGGCTTCTTCCCATCATGAACCAAGAGCACGGGAGAACCTTTCTCCACAATTTTCATCTCTGCAGTTTTGAGCATCCCATGCAACTCAGAGAGATTCTTATCCAATCCATGCATTTTATAATTCATTAGAAACTGATTATAACTTTTAGGCAATGAATTAAGAATGAGATCCGTGGCTAGCTCCAATGGGATTGGATAGTCAAGTTTCTCAAGGTGCTCTACATAACCTTTCATTTTAAGAAAGTGAGGACTCACTTGTTGCCCTTCATTCATTTTACAAGTAGTGAATGCAACAATGGTCTTGTACCTCTCTTGCCTAGCTTGCTCTTGAAACATGGTTCTCAACTCCACGCCTATCTCATAGGCTTCCAAATGTTCCAAACTTTGTTGGAGTTTTGAACACATAGCGGCAAGCATGAGACAACTTACATCTCTAGAATCATTACGATGTTTCTTGTAATTGTCTATTTCTTGTAATTGTCTCTTATGCTACGGATCCAATCCATAAAGTTAGTACCATTCTCTTCGAGCTTATCCTTCTCAAGGATCGATCGCAACGACATTGATTGAGTGTTATTAGTCATTATCTACAAATATGCAAAATTTCCAAAATTTAATAAGTACCGATTTTCATTAAAGAGATAAGTAATGTATTTTTCAAACAAAATACTCCCACTAAATTATATAACCTTCATATACATCCAATGTATAATATAATTTAAATGGGTTAAGATCCAACTTTAATTTAATTTCAAGTCCGCTAAGGCAGATTACACAAAATAAAATTAATTAGGTAGACAACTCTTGTCAATCATATCTCATATGACTCTTAATTCGTTTTATGAGATTCTTTAAGAAATCCAATTTCAAAAAGCATGTTAAACCTCATCTTTGCCTAGGCCCAAAACTGTTTTGACGCCCAATAAGTCTAACCATTTTAAACGCATAGTTAATGTGTCCCGCTAGGGCGTGCCCACATTATCTATCTTGCTCATACATAAATTAATTTAATGCATCTCGCTAGGGCGAACCTACATTAGAGTCACTTATGTACTAACAAGTGTTTTAATCATGGCATGGCAATAAAAGACTTTAAACTTTTTTTGAAGGTTCATCACATATAGCATATAACACATTTATGAGCACATAATATAAACATGTTACACATCAAGTTTAGCCACTAAATTAATCTCCATTAATTTAAGCGTAATATTTATGTGTCATTAGTTTCTCTATAATTATGAGGATGAGACTATTTCAACTTTGGTCATTATCGCCAAATCAAGACAACAAGAAGTGCGGTCGAACTAAGCCATTAGGCAACCACAATCCCGCACTAATTCAAGAAACCAAGAAAGTAGTCCATGTGGCCGAAACTAAGCAATAGATGGTCTCGATGAACGTAGGCCAATTGCATTCACAATTCCACATGGATCTCCAATCATTGAATCAAGAACTTTGTTTCTCAATTTTAGCAATTATGAACTCTTCATAATTCTAACTTCGTTTTATCTTTGAAACTTTGATTGCCATCAAGTTTGGGAAACACAATCTCGATGAACGCAGATTAGCCATCCAAGCCTTGAACCAATCTAGGAATCACAAGACTAAAACAAATAGGAAAATCAAACCCCAAGATCCACACACAAAACAACTACCCAAAACCCATTCCAGATCAGCAGGTCTGGATTGGTTCTGTTACTGGTTTTGTTGAACCTCTCGAAAATTCCAAATTCTGATTTTTGAGCAAAATCAGACATTCTGATCTTGGCGTGCGGCCGCCCAAAACACCTGTGCGGTCGCCCAAAAACCGTGCGGCCGCCCAGTATCTTCCGTGCGGTCGCCCGGTTCAATCAGAATGTAAAGAATTTTAAGTTCGAAAATTTTGTCTCAAAATTGTTTTTCCCCGATTATTAAAACCTTGATCCAATCAAAAATTAATAACCAACAATTCTTAATCCACCATAATTTAGTTATTGCGATTGAATCGTGCGATTAAAGTTGTAAAACAATAAATCACATAAAATCACATAACACATAAACATCACATATTCCAATATTCATATCATGCAAGGCACATAAACAATTTATATACACATAACATGATCTAGGTATTGAAATAATCAACATGAACGGGGCTCTGATACCACTGTTGGGTTTCGATCAAACATGCGCAGCGGAATATAGCATTTAAAATTTTGAAACCCAAAGCCCATAGATCCGTTCGTATGATTAAATCAAATACAATAACATGAATATAGGATAAAACTAACCCTTGATGGCTATGAAATTTTCTCTTGGTCTTTGGTGGAGATTTGAAGACTTGATCACGATCACAAAGCTTGAACACGAACTTTGAAGATGATGATTTTCACCCTCTAGCGGTATCCACACTTCGAACGAATATCAAAGGAGCTTCTTTGATCTTGGTTGCTAGACCAACAACTATGAAACACGCTTTCACAATTGATATGACTATATGGAATTTTCCTTTTGTGTATTATTTTGTTCTTCAACCAAAGATGTCTTAGAACAAAATAAAACCTCTCTCAAACTCTTTGGAGACTCACAAAAGGCTATCAATCAAGTTCTGGCCGAACTCATCCTTTTATACACAAGCAAGACCTATTCCAAATAGGAATCTTGTGTCAAAAGACATTCCAAATCGAATTAGGAAAGTGCCAGTCGACAGTACTGTGCGGCCGCCCAGAATACACTGTGCGGTCGCACATCTATCTGAAACAAAACTGGCACATTTCTGTGCTAAGTGTGCGGCCGCCCAGTCAATACTGTGCGGTCGCCCACTTCTCAGAATGTCCAGAATTTCCAAAATTCCAATATAGTCCTTTTAAAGATTCGTTCTATTGTGTGTGACCCTCTAGGATTATACTAAGTTGGCAATGAGCTCAAACATGATCCCATAAGATATGATTAGGTTCTAGCAAACCGTCATACCTACCCAAATAGTATAACTAGATACAAGTTCGCATTCCTTTAGAATATGTCATAATCCTTTTGTCCACGATATCATTGAACACAAGTCATGGTCAAAGAGTCAACTTGTTTTGTTCAATACTTTCTCGATTCCGAATATGTTGATAATCCAAATGTCATTGATCCAATCAATTCATTTGAGTCCGGCCGAACATTTCATCAACATCATTCCTACGAGAGGCCCAAGCTTGATATCTCTCCGAAGAGGGACAAATCCATTTAGCTTATTATTCTTCCCTACGTGAATCCGATTATGCCAATCATACCCTTTATAACTACTCGGTTAAAAGTAGCGTTTGAATATGTCAAACATAATGTTCATCAAGTGGAAGACTATAATAACTTCATGTCTAAGGATTCAAATGACATAACTAATATGAGATATATGTACGACATAGACCATGACATAAATCTCATAGAGCGGGTCATGTCCAGTACCTTGTTCCAAACAAGTACCCATAAATCTAACATGATCATCCCATGATCATTTAGCCTTTATACTAGTGCTTAACAAGTACTAGGGACGGAGATTATTATAAGTAAACATGAACAACAATAATAATCAAAACATCTCTTTATTGATATGAAATAAACGATAACAATTACAACGTTTATTAAACGTGCCTAGGGCACCACTACCAACATGTCCACTGGTGGGGAGCAACATCTTCTGCTGGGGAGAAGTCTGATTTGTGGGAAATTGCATCTGCCGGGGAAAATGCAACTGCAGTGGATGAGAGATGACCATGTCGGTCGGGTGGCTGAACCTTTTCAGGTTTCCTACGTATCCTTGGAGGAATCAAGCCGATCGTAGTTCAGAGCTATTGGGGAAAAATGAGACATTGAATTTCTGCTGCGGATAACAAACCTACGGATACCATCTTGCATGAAGAACGAACATTCGTAAGCAATGAAGTTGTTTGGGAAAAATAAAGACTACGTCGTCTAAATAATCCCAAGATGGAATGGTAAACGCAATCAGGATCGCCCGGGTTCCTGCCGATCGCGCTAAAGTAATAGATGCTGGATCTCTCGCAATTAGAAATGTCAGGGTTTCTGCCAATCATGATCGATCTAAGGTGCGTATGACATAGAGGCGCCGAAGTCTCTGCAATCATACGAATCCTAAGCATATGTTTGTAAATTTTATACGCAATCAGAAACGCCCGGGTTTCTGCCGATCGCGTTAAAATAATAGATGCTGGATCTCTCACAATTAGAAACGCCAAGGTTTCTGCCAATCACGATCGATCTAGGATGTGTATGACATAGAGGCTCCGAAGTCTCTGCAATCATACGAATCCTAAGCAAATATTTGGTGAAGAATGGAAATTTTAAGGGGCTCTTCGTTCCCAAAGATAACGAATATCAGTCAAAATAGTGCTAAGGGCACCTAAAATGAATCAAAGGGAAAAGATCAGGGGCAAAAATGGGATTTTATCTGAAGGGACAAGGTTGGCCGCGTGGCCAAGGTCACTGAATTGCCATAGTGGCCGCGTGGCCAAGGACGCTGAGTGGTCAGATCTCCTTCACGCGGATCGCTGATCTGACGGCTGGGATTGTGAGGGCATAAGTGGCCGCGTGGCCAAGGTCGCTGTCGGGCTGACTCCTTGGTCACAGTGCCAGAAACCCTCCCTCTTTTCCTTCTTTTCTTCTTCCTTCTTCCTCCTTCCATCATTGTTGACGAGTTAGAGAGAGAAAATTGAGTTTTAGAGAGAAAAAGCTAGGATTTGATATATTTTTTTGAGGATTTCGTTTCGAATACTTCGGATAAAATGGCGGACTGGATCAATGAGGCCTTGTTTGGGGGTTTTCCGGGCCAAGGTGGATATGTGCCTCCACAACAAGGACAAGAACAGTGGCGTGACGATCCTCAAGGTGAGGGAAATGTAGGGGCTGACCCAGGAGCGGGTTTTGAAGCGGCGCCCTTGATACCACGGGGCGGTTTGAGACCACGAGCGACGACTCGGAACTTTCGCGACGGCCTTCTTCGGTCAACATTTGATCAAGACTATGATTTCTACATCGACTCAGAGCGTCACTGGTCGATGGGCCTTCCGGAGACACGAGAGGTAAATTTTAAATTTTTGCTCCTCTCATTTTCACATTTTCGCACTTTTGTACAAAATATATATTGCTAGAATCGTAATTTTCTAGAAATGTAGATTGTTAGGAATGTAAATTGCTAGGAGTGTAACATACCTGTGCTGTGTTTACCTGCAGAGGATCAAGGCTCGTGGGTCCACAGTGACTGTGGGCAAACTGTGGGCGTCTCTGTCGGCGGGACCACGCGGTTTGCGTGCTCGGATCGAGGCTATGGGGTTTATCCCATTCTTTGACAGTGTCCGCATAGTTGGAGGCACCCTGAAGGTGGCGGCGGTGATAGAGGTGTGCAGGGAGTTCTGGTGGGACACCACTCATACCTTCCACTTCAGTTGGGGAGAGATTACCATCACACCGACGGATTTTGTGGCTCTCACGGGGTTGAGGTTCACTGCTACCCCTTTGCCTTTTGATGAGAGCTTGGCGAAGCGGCGGGACTATAGACAGGCTCTGCTGGGAGTTGACACTGATCTGGGAGGAGGTGTCAAGGGTTATGGAGTGGAGGCCGGGAAGGTGAACCGTTTGGTGGAGATGGCTATTAAGGCCTTTGGTAGGGGGAGTATGATTTGGATTGCTTGGTCCGGCTGTTCTTATGGTACAGCTTTTCAGAGATCTTGTTTCCCAGTGGGGCTACTATCTGCAGGTACTCACTGTTAGGGGCTTTTGTGGACTTGGACCAAGTTGGTGGGATTTCTTGGGGTGGAGCCGGTTTGGCTGAGATTTACCGGGCATTGGACCATTGCTCGAGGGCTAGCTCGTCGGCCTTTGACGGGTTTCAGTTCGCCTTTAAAGTATGCTCTTGACTACCCTTCTTTTCACTTGTTGAGATTTCTGCTCTATCTTTTGGCCTGAAATGTCTCTCTCATTGTATGCACAGGCTTGGGTGTACGAGATCTTTGGTGTCGCCCCTTTTCAGTTGGTGATGAGTGCCAACAAGGTTGTTCCCATCATGTTGTACTGGGGCAAGAGCAACAGGGCTCCTCCCCGCAGGAACCGGGATAGGAAAACGGTGGATGCCGCCGATCTGAGGAGGGCTTTTGCTATGTCTGAGCCTATCGGGGTCAGATTTTACCCATAGAGTCCGGCCAATGAGGCGTCGGTCGGTCCCTATGTTGTGGAGTTGACCGCTTCTAGGGTTCTGCTTGTGGGTCTCACCGGGGAGGCCATGTATCTCGGAGAGAGGGTGGTTCGTCAGCATAGGGCCAGCGCGTTACCGTGGGCTCCTTATGATCCTCCTCAGGATATGCTCCGTCCCGCGAGGTTGGCAACTTTCTTGGATCCCACTCCGAGAGAGCATTACAGAGGGAGTGACGACTATGCCGGCTACGTACGGACACGGTTGATCAGCCTACAGGTACGGGCTAGGATGTTGTCCGGAGAGGGATCGAGCTCGGCCCGGTATGTTGGTCGGAGTCGGCCTTTGGTTGACATGCCTCTTCGCTCGAGTAGCGTGAGAGTGATGAGGGGCGGCCGGGAGTTGGAGCTTAGCTTGGAGCCGACTGATGCAGATCTTGTTGAGGAGACATTCGTTCCTCCGCCTGACGCTGGGGTATGACCTTATGATTTATCTCAGTCATGCACACACACACTTGTTATTTCTGCATTATAATCATCGCCTTGGTTTCCCTTTCAGGTGACTTGGGAGACATATATCCGTTCAACTCAGCGGGAGAACGTGTTGATGCGCTTACTGAGGGAGGCGTACCATTCATGTACTTATCAGAGGGACGACGTTGCGTCACCCCAGCGTCGTGAGCGGTCTCCGAATGGTGCGGGCTCTTCTCATACTGGTGGTCGAGCGGTCCGGGGACGGAGTTCGGGTGCTGGTAGCTCTCGAGCTTTAGCGCGGCGTGGAGACACCACGGAGGAGGATTCTGATTAGGCGGGGCCCATCTTTCCATCTTTATTTCCTACACTGTTAGCTAGTAGAGAGCAGAGGGATATGTATGTATAGAACAGATGTTCAAAATGCATGTATGTATATTATGTTCTAAAATGCAATTTTATTAGGGGAGCCTACTTGTGCAAACTAGTTATTTTATAAATGTTCCTAATTTTATGCAATGCATGAGCCACGGGACGGGGCAGGTACGTAGTTGCATGGATCCGTTGCGGAGTGGGAGTAACGATCTGTGATTTCTTCAAGGGGGCAAGAGTGGCCGCGTGGCCAAGGAAAAGTCGGCCTCCTGGCCAAGAGCAATAGTGGCCGCGTGGCCAAGGACAATTGTGGCCGCGTGGCCAAGTCTGCCGCCGTCTCTGGTTTTCCTTTTCCTGGCAAGAATTGGAGTTTGTGCACTATTTAAGGGGAGTTTGTGTTGCCTTAGAATTCGTACCAGCCACTTCTTTTGGAAAATTTAGAGTTCCAATCACCAATTTGCTTGCTCTTTGCCATGGATCATGAGGCTAGGATCACAAGTCTTGAGAAAAAAGTCTTTATAACCTCTTTGGAGAAGTGGGTTGCCAAACTTCCTGGTTCTAGTCGTAGGAAACTTGATGAACGGTATGGGATAAAGTGTCTTTGGTCACTTTTGCACATGAACTCCAATACCAACCTTTTGCAAGCCTGTGGGAAATTTTGGAATGATACCCTCCATGTCTTCAACTTTTCATTCAACGAGATGACACCCACTTATGAGGATATCGCGGCATTATGTGGCTACGAAGGGAAGGGTAAGGTTGCATTGCCTTTTGACTTTGTTTGCTTAAGGGATAAGTTGATGACCTTTGGCGTGCCCGCGGAGGGTTTTGATAGGTATGCTAGGGGCGGTTATGTCGACCTTTCTTGGATGCCACAACACTTTATGCACATGGATGTGGCCTCTGACCGTTCCTTGGACCATCTTGCGCTATGTCTGTTTGCCTCTATTCTTTTCCCTTCTGAGGTTAGATTTGCTAGTGAGGGGTGTTTGGGCATGGTGAATTCAGCTCGCTCAGGTTATGACATTGTACCGGCCATTCTTGGAGAGATGCTATGTGGGATTCCCCATCTCGCGGCTTATGGTGGGATGCCTTGTGGTAGTGATAGGCTTTTGACCATGTGGTTGCAAGAGAGGCTTCGAGTGAATAAACCGGCGGCTTCTCTGAAGGTGGCCCCATGGATACACCGCATTAGAGGCATGGCGGAGCGGTTTGAGGGCATGACTCTCAAAGGTTGGGAAAAGTATTTGGCGGAGATGGTGACTGACGACATTCAGTGGGTGGTGCCCCATTGGCACATTCATTCTGTGAGGGAGAAGCAAGTAGGACTGCACATGATTAAAGTTCCGACACTCTCTGGGACTACCTTTTACTACCCTGCTAGAGTGCTTCGTCAGTATGGTTTGGTGCAAACCATCCCGGAGGGTTGGGACGAGGAGAGAGATGATTTTCCCTTTGGGATACTCCATTTGGATGATAGTGCCTCGGTCCTCCTTTCTCAGATGTGGGGCGAGGCCGGATTTAGTCGTAGGACCTTCATCACACGCTCTAGCAACACCTTCCTGTCACGCGAGTATTTGGATTGGTATATGGGGAGACTTGGGCACGCGGAGCAGACTCTAGAGACCCTAAGGGGCACTATCTTGGGATCCTGTGCTCCGAGTTTTTCGTTTAGAGTGAAAGAGGCGGTGGCTTATGAGAGGAGGATGAGTAAGAGTGCAGCTAACGGAAGTGGAGAAGAAGTGGGGACGTCAAAGAAGAGGAAGGGCGAAGAGGCTCCTAATGGCAAGGCTAAAGGTGTTAGTGGATTTGAGAGGAGATTTTGTGAGAATCCTAACAAGAAAGTTCACCGTGGACAAAGCAAGAAGAAGGAGACCGAGGGCACAAGCGGCTCTAAGGGGTAGTTCCGAGCATTCTTCCCATAGTCGTTGCAGACATATTAGTTTTAATTTATATCTTATTTTACGTTTTAGTCTAAATTTCAGAATAGGTTATTTATTCAAAAAGTATGTCAAGCTTAGACTCATCAAATAAGTGTTAACATGCAATGATTATGGAAATAAAAGTTTTTGCTTTCAGAAAATACAACTTCTATCTTTATTGCTTTGTGACAGGATTTGGATGTTTATTTATTTTTTAGACCGCACCTTTTGAAAGGCTGCCTACGTTCCCCTTTTACAAATAGGACTAAGGGGCTCAGGTCACCGTAGTTCACTCCAGTCGGACTAGAATGATTTTAGAGAAAGGGAAGATAGAAGGGGGGATGCTCTAACTTTTGCCTAGACCGCCCTTGCGGGTTTTCGATCTAGCAAGCTTTGAACGCACCCTTATTTTGCATAGACCGCCCTTTGCGGGTTTTCAGTCTATCGGGCTTCTTTTTGAGTAGTAAACATTTTTTTTTTTTTTTTGTAGAAGGGGAGTCTAGTCATAGTAGCGTCTGAGCTTGCTGAGGTTGACTGGTTCCTTGAACGGGTTGCCATCCAAATATGGCATTCTGACCGCCCCTCCGGAGAAGATCTTCTGTACTACAAACGGACCTACCCAAGTGGGGGCCTACTTCCCGAGGGGGTTGAACTTGTTGGGCAAGCGTGCTTTGAGCACCAAGTCTCCCTCCTTTATGTCAACAGGCTTGACTCTTTTATTGAAGGCTTTTGTCTTTCTCCTTTGATAGGCTCGGATATGTTCCATGGCCTTCAATCTGCATTCATCGAGCGTTGCCAACTAATCATAGCGACTCCGGAGCCATTCTACTTCATTCACTTGGTTTTCGAGTAAGATCCTCAATGATGGCACTTCCAATTCTATAGGGAGTACCGCCTCCATGCCGTATGTCAAGGCGTAAGGGGTCTCTCCAGTAGCAGTGCAGACTGACGTTCTGTATCCCCAAACTGCTAATGGTAACTTCTCGGGCCAATCCCGTCCTTGCAGAGCCATTTTACGAATTATCTGTTCTATCGTCTTGTTGGCCGCCTCAACCGCGCCGTTATTCTGTGGATAGTACGGGGAAGATTTCTTTCGTTCGACCTTGAATTCTGCGAGCAAGCGAGCACACTCGACATCGAAATGACTGCCATTGTCTGATATAATGAGGTTAGGGACCCCATATCTACACATGATGTTCTCTTTGATAAACTGCGCCACCTTCTTGGAATTCAGCACCTTGTAAGATTGAGCTTCGACCCACTTTGTGAAGTAGTCGACTGCGACGAGGACGAATTCGTGACCGTTACTGCCGGCTGGCGAGATTTTCCCAATGATGTCTATACCCCATGTGGCGAATGGCCAAGGCGTGGTAGAGCTGTACAACTCGTGTGGGGGGGTGTGGTTGAGGTTGGAGCATACTTGGCACTTGTGACACCGTCGAACCCATTGAATACAGTCCGCTTCTATGGTAATCCAATAGTAGCCCAGGTGAGTGATCTTCTGTCTAAGCATCCTCGCATTCATGTGAGGTCTACACAAACCGTTGTATACTTCCTCCATTATTGCTTCAGCTCTCTTGCTGTCGACACATAAGAGCAACAGCCCGTCGTAATGTCTCTTGTACAAAGTATCGTCTAACAATACGAATTGGCCCACCAGTCTTTTAAGCGGTTGCAGACTTTTGGCCTTCATATCTCCATCAAAAGACGTCTCTTCGTGCTTAAGGAACTTGTAGATTTGGGCGTACCATTGGTCTCCGTTTACCTCCGCATCGATCCGGATTTCGTAGCAATAGGCTGGGTTCTCTCTTCATCCAACCCTAAATGGCTTCACGGACCTTCCTTCGGGAATCTCGACCAACGAGGCCAATGTAGCTAGAGCATCTGCGAACCTATTTCTGTCTCGTGGCAGGAAATGGAAGGTGACTTCTTTGAACTGTGTTATCAACTCATCCATGTAACCTTGGTACCGCTGCAGGCAAGGATCAATAGTTTTCCATTTCTTTGCCGTTTGGTTAATAATCAAAGCAGAGTCTCCATATACTTCTAACTCTTTCACGTTACGTTCTAGGGCGGCTTCCAGTCCGGCTCTACATGCCTCATACTCAGCGGCGTTGTTGGTTGTTGAAAAGTTCAGCTTGATGGCTATGGGAGTGTGTTCATCTTTGGGATCAATAAGTAGGAGTCCGACTCCATTCCCTCGTTTGTTCGCAGCCCCATCAAAGAATAGTTGCCACCTTTATGCGACCTCAATCGCGAAAATGTCGTCCGGGAACTCGGGGTCGGGTCCCCTTGTCTCGGTGCTTGGAGAGTCTGCGAGCTGATCTGCCATTGCCCTCCCCTTGATTGCCTTCCTCGATACATAAGTAATGTCGAACTCTCCCAAGGACACTGACCATTTAGCGAGTCTCATAGAAAGGGAGGGTTTATCAAACAGGTACTTAATAGGATCCATTTTCGAGACTAGTAAGATCAGATGGGATACCATGTGGTGCTTGAGCTTTGTCACCACCCATACTAGGCCTACGCAGGTCTTCTCGAGCGCTGAGTAATTAAGCTCGCTGCCCTGTAACTTTCGGCTGACAAAGTAAACTGCATTCTCAATCCGGGAATCTTTGGCTTCTTGTGCTAACATGGCTCCGACGGCGGTGTCTGTCACAGTCAAGTATAGTAGCAAAGGCTTCTCCTTATGCGGCGGGCGCAGGATTGGGGTATTCACCAAATACTGTTTGATCCTCTCGAAGGCTATCTGGCAGTCATAATCCCACTCGACATTGGCTGTTTTCTTCATCAGTTTGAAAATAGGTTCGCAGATGGTGGTCAGCTGATTGATAAACCGACTGATGTATTGCAGGCGTCCCATGAATCCTTTTATCTCCGTCTCGGTACGGGGCGGCTTCATCTCCAGGATGGCTTGAATCTTCCTTGGGTCGGCTTCGATCCCATTCTCGGTGACCATGTAACCCAATACTTTCCCTCTACGAACTCCAAAGGTGCATTTCACCGGGTTCAAACGCATGGCGTGCTCTCTCAACCTGTTGAAGAATTTTCTGAGATCTATCAAGTGTTGGCCACCAGACCCTTTTGAATGTATAATCATGTCATCCACGTACACCTCAACCTCCTTGTGGATCATATCGTGGAATAAAGTCGTAACTGCCCGTTGGTAGGTAGCCCCAGCGTTCCTTAGCCCAAACGGCATGACAGTATAGCAAAAAGTCCCCCATGGGGTGGTGAAAGCTGTTTTCTCTAGATCCTCCTCGGCCATCTTGATCTGGTTATAGCCGTCAAACCCATCAACAAACGACTTGACCACATAATGGGCGGTCGCGTCCACCAACATGTCGATATTTGGCAGGGGGAAGTCATCCTTCGGCGTAGCTTTGTTGAGATCCCGAAAATCCACACACACTCTGACTTTACCGTTGGATTTTTTGACAGTCACAAAATTTGATAACCAAGTTGGATACTCGATCACCCTGATGAAACCCAAACGGAGTAGCTTCTCAATCTCTTCCTTCACTTGCAAAGACCATTCCAGCTTGATGCGGCGCAGCTTCTGTTTGACTGGCTTAGCGTCTGGTGCTGTCGGGATTCTGTGCTCAACGATCGAGTTGTCGAGCCCCGGCATGTCCTTATAAGACCATGCGAACACATCCACATATTCTTTGAGTAGCTCAATCAGTGCTTCCCTTTCGGCTCCGCTGAAAAATCTCCCAATCTGCGTTTCCTTAGGCTCGGCTTCGGTTCCCAAATTCACGCACGTTAACACCTCATCGGCAGCTTGGGCTCGAGATTCTTTTTGATTAATAACCTGTTCTGAAATTTCTTTAATGTATTCATCATTTAATGTGTCTGTGTCCGCCTCTTCTAATGAATCATTATTAACTAAGTGTATATCATTAGTTTGATTATTAGCCAATTTATCAGTTAAAAGAGTGACTATAGAGGGATACTAGGAAAGGTCGAGGGTTTCATTCATGGCAAAAGGAAAAATAACGTTTTCAACAAGATCATAGTCTTCGGACGTAATGTCGTTAGACTTAGAGGAAGACTCAAATTCAAAATGTAAGACACTAGACTCCGGGGACGGGGATTTTGGGTGAGTGACAGGAGATGCTGCAGGAGTGGCGACAGGAGAAGGAGTAAGCCCCAATGTCCCCACCATAAATTCCGGAGTAGCTATAGGTCTCCCAGTGATGCACCAGTTCTTGAGCTTGTCCCCCATGGGTACCACCAATGTCCTCGGGTCCACCTCATCTTCAGAACCGTCCCCAATGACGGCAACCATGTATTCGTGCAGCCCCAGATTACCCAGATGCTGAAGCAGATATTGGCCGTCCCACATCTCAGTCAAACTCGGAGTTTCTGCGGCTTCTGTTGTTTCTGCTGTCGGCTTGTCAAGGGTTGCGGCTTCAAGTTGATCTGCCAAGTCATCTGCAACCTTGGCGGAGTACTCATACCTGATGGTTCTAACTCTGCCCGTGGCTTTGTCATATTCCATGTAAGTCAGCTTCATGTTGGACAGATCGAATTCCACATCTCTGAAAATCTCAAACCCTTTCTGCAACTTCCCGGTGTGGTCAATCCATGGCTCTGCGAACTCAAAACATGAAAACTCCTCGCCTTCCCTGACAAAGTAGCTATTCAGGGACAGGCGGTATGGCCGCATTTCAGGCTCTTTGTAGGGAAGCTTCATCTTTTTAAGCAATTCTATCCTTTGTTGCTCCATCTTGTCTTCAGGAGTAAGGGTGTATCCTAGACCGAACAACCCTCGATGATCAACCTCTCCAACCAATTCTGTGGGGCCTTGCAAGTTCTTACCTAGCCCCAGCCCCGGTATGAAGCCCATGGTTCGTAGCATCCTCACAATAGGTGACACCCTATCCGAAGTCCTGGTAAGGTCAATAGCGCAGATCTGTGCTTGGGCCACTATTTCAAAACCGTTGAAGAGTCTGCTCTCTTCCCCATGCTGAATCTGTAAGACAGGAACGCCCTTGGTGTCCGCCCCTTGGGCAGTTACGAAATCACTGTAGATGATGGTCACTTCATTACCAGATTGAAACTTCACACACTGGTGCAGGGAAGATGGGACAGCGCCCGACTGATGTAACCATGGCCGGCCAAGGAGGAGTGAGAAGGTTGCGGGGATGTCAATGACGTGGAAGTCGGTTGGCAGGATCTTTGTTCCGATGGTAATATGCAAGGTGGCTTCGACTATCACGGCACGGCATGTAGAGTCATAAGCTTTGATGGTTTGCTTGGATGGGCGTAAATCAACACCATGAACGCCAACCACATCCATCGTCCATGAAGGCAGGATATTAATAGCAGAACCATTATCAATGAATACACGGGGAATCTTCTTGCCATTCACCTCGACAGTGATGTATAAAGGCTCATTATGATCAACTCCGAACACTGGCTGGTCTAGCTCCGAGAAATTGATGATGTTTCCATAGTGGATATTTCCAATCATGTGCGTGACGTTCTCCGGGGTAGTAGTGGATGGTACCATGGTGGCGGCGAGGTTTTGCTCGAGCATGAGGCGATGGGCTAGGGAGGAGGTGAGTAGGGACCATAGTGAAATATGGGCTTGGGTTTGTTTGAGTTGAGTGAGGATAGGGTCTTCTTTGTCTAGGTCGGCTTGCTCGGGTTCCTTCCCAAAGATTTTCTTTGCACCTTTTGGGTCGGATTGGTACACTTAACCGGATCTTGTAAGGAGACAAACTTCTGCACGTAGCTCCTCTAAAGACAATGGCGAGTCATGACAAAGGGGCGAAACTTCGGTCTTTTCGGCCTCCTCGAAGATTTCGGCCCAAGAAAGAGGTTGAGAGGGTTTGGGACTCTCTTCCTCTAGGGATTCGACTTCACTAACTAGTTCTTCTAAAGACAACAAGTAGCAAGAAGATTCTTTATTATCAATCATTGAAATACAACCCATCTCATCACAGTCCGCCACAACAGGCTCGGCCGGATCAGTGATCTCACTAAGTTCTACCATGAGTACATTGCTAGCTACATAATCTCTAGGGTCTTCGACAACTCCCTTGTGGATGAGCTCTTGCACGGCTTTCTTGAGTTCAAAGCATTCTTCGGTAGTGTGACCGGTGCACTTGTGATAGTGGCAAAACTTTGACAAATCGCAACCAAGGCGGGGGAGGTGTCCTTCTAATGGTTCGAGAATTTCTAACGTCACCAATGCCATGAAGATATCCACCCTCGTGAGCCCTATCTTGTCAAAGGCATCCATGAGCTCTAGGATACTGATCTCGCATCTTTGCACCGTATTCACCCCACCTCCATTGTTAGGAAGGGGGTTACTCACCACATTAGGACCCTTCGGCTTCTCAATCTTCTTGTCATTGATCAACCCTTGAACTACGCGCTTCAGTTGAATACAACCGTCCGTTGTGTGCCCGATGTGCTTGTGATACTTGCAGAACTTGGAGGCGTCCAGATCGGTTCTTGGGTAGGCGGGTTGGTAATTCTCTAAAGGCTTGATAAGACTTCTCTTGACTAACACGTCAAAGACTTTCCCCATAGGCATTCCAAACGTCAAAGTGCTCCCTCTCTCTTTGCGGCGGAGCCCCATTCCTTGTGACAGCGTGAACATCTAGCGGGACCTCATTTTGGACCATATTCACTTGGCCGACGGCCTCCTTCCCACCCCTAGGAGGCGCAGGCGCAGTAGGAGCCTTGTAGCGGAAGGAGTTGTTGTTGTTGGTCTTTGGACTTTCCTTGGCGGCACAATCCCAGTGAACCCTGCTTCGTACCTTACTCCGGCGTCAACCATTTCCCGCAAGTCAGGAAATAACCATTGCCGATGGCTGCTTTCATCTCAGGCAATAAACATTTTTCGAATATATGTTTTTGTTCCTTTGCTTCTGGTGGGTATTGGACCTCGCACAACCGATGATTCCACCTCTTGTAAAAATCATAAATAGCCTCGCCGGGCTTTTGCATAGTATTCTCAAGATCCGTTCGATTCACATGCCAATCCAAGTTAGCTTGATACTTCTCACAGAAAACGACACTAATTTGATCCCACGTTTGCCTCTCGCTTGGTTCTAGCCCCAAGAACCAACGCAGAGCGATACCATCCAAAGTGCTATGGAATACGCGAGCCATTTGTTCGTTGGTGCAGTCACGAGCCCTCATGGCCAACACATAACTATCCAAATGAGTCTTAGGACACGAGTCACCATGAAACATCGCCACTTTAGGCATCTTGAAATCTTTGGGGAGAGCCCCCACTTGGCTAGGGTTGATTATCTTGGTAGTCGGTGCACTTTGCTTATCCACGGTCTCGATCAACTTGTGCATTTGCTCTTGCATGACCGTGACCACAGGGTGATTGGAGATGTCGGGGATAGATTATGACAGAATGACGGGAGGAGTAGTGGAACTAGTACCAGCGGCCATCCCAATACTCAAAGGCAACGAGGGTGCGGGTAGTTTGCTAGCAGAGAGGTAGCCACCAAGCAGTTCAGGGGAAGGTTCATAGACAGCCTTGTTCTTGCTCATGGTAGTTAAACCTTGTTGGGCGTAGAGAGAAGGAGGTGGAACATTGCGGTAGCTTGGGAATGGGAAGGTAGTGGCATTGGTGTTGGAGGGACATTTGGTATTGACCTCTTCATCCTCGACATAAATGAAATTTTTACCATCGGGCACCATTCTAGTCCCCTTTTGCTGAATGTGGTCCTTCAACAGTTGGTTCTGGTCTTCCAGAATCTTGTTACTTTCCTCGAGATTCTTGATCTTGGCTTCGAGACCGATGAGGAAGTTCTGGAGGCTTGGGGGAACACCATTAAGAGTAGCCTCAGTGTTGAGTTCGGCGGCACTAGCAGGAGGAGCAGAGGCTGAAGATGAAGCGGGAGTTGACATTGCTGATGACGAGACTGAGAACGTGGACGGAACAGAATCTTCACGTTGTAGTCGACCACCCGAACGGATTCAAACTTGCTTTGCTGAAAGGTTGAAGGGCAATGAAGCTTTTAGGAGAGGGGGAAGGCTCATGCAAAGTATATTTTAATTTACAAAAACATACATTATTTACATCCTAATTGGTTGGAAGGGGTACCCCTTTTTCGCAACTAGTTAGAAGACTACGATTAGTGGAGGCCATCACTACGTCTATAGACCCCTCATTTTTCACCTGCATTGCACACCCCCAAACGGACAATTTGGGCGAGGGTCCTATAGGGCAAGCAGCTTCCACCAACCATCGGATCCTACGACTAACCCATCCTTAAAGGCATTTAACGTGATGTCTATGTTACATCCTACGCAAGTTAACGATCAGCGGAGATCTTGACAACAAACACTCATCTCACCATGGCACGTCCCTTGTAGGGAAATCAATTTTTTTTGCACTTTCTCTCAAAGATCTCGATTCATCATTGACTTGAGGATGACTGACATGGACAGCACGTTAATTGACTATTAAGGAAAAGCTAGCCAAACCAACCGGTCGAAACCTAGGTGTGTTACCTATGCTAGTGTGGGTTGACACGGGTTAGGTGAAAGGTTCCCACCGTATACGGTGAGTGGAATAGACGAGTGACTCGAAAAGAGTGCGACAGTAGCGCACAAATTCCTGCATATCGACCGGGTAATGGGGACCTGTGCAATGCTGACACGGACTGTGGTAGTGTGTGGTAAAAACTAATTCTTTTTTAAGGAGAAAAGAGAGAAGTTTTTAATGTTAGGATGATGCAATGCAATGCAATGCATGAGAGAGAGGGAGAGAGAGAGAGAGAATAATGTACAAGGGTACATGGTACAAGGTACAAGTATTAACATGGCGGAGTGCGCGGGTGCATGTGTAACATGGCTTAACTGTAGGGGGCACGTGAAAACATGGCAAGTGTGCATGTGTAAACATGGCAGGTGTGTGCATGTGTAAACATGGCAAGTGTGTGCATGTGTGAACATGGCAAGCATCATGATGTGACGAAAGTTAGACCCACTAAGTTTGAAAAAGTTTCAAAGCAGTCCCCAGCGGAGTCGCCACTGTGAATACCCCTTTCCGATGAAGCGACGCATGGGAAGTATCTTGTGATTATTATTATTTATAAAAGGGAATATTCATAACGACATTAAAAATATGAGAGTCGCCACGCCGTTTTAATTAAAGCCAAAACATTGAAAAAAGCATTTTAGTGGGTTCGGGGGTCAAATTACAACAAGAGAAGAATATTGAACGTTATCACTCCTATTGCCCGAATTGATCGATCTTTCTATCATGATGAATGTGTTAGTAGTGTGTTAGTGATTTAGACCGGATCCGAAGATTGCCTACGTTCCTCTCAATGTGAGAAGCTCAGGTCAGCGTAGTTCACACAGAATTAGAATAGGCAAAAGAATCGGGATCATGCATAATGAGGGGGGAATTACCTAAAGATTAGGGTTTAGAAGTAGTTCCTAGATCATCCTCGGGTTGATGAACCCTAGATCATCATCGGCTATGAAATAACATGCAAACATGAAGATCGCGACCCTAAATATAGCATAAATGAGGTTTTAACCTATGAACATGAAGAACATGCGAAGAACATATTATGAACATACGAATGAACATGCAAGGCATATGAAGAAACTATTAATAAACATGTAGGAATATGAATATAAAAGATCTACATTAAAAATGATGCAAGAACATGAAGAAAAAGTTAGAAAACTTACCTATGTTGGAAAGAAATAAACCTTGATCTCCTTGAGTGTTTGAATGCTTAATTAGGGAGAAAATTGTGTTTAAGAACTCTAAAATTCGGACTTAAAGCTCTCAAACTCGGGATCCTTTAACCAATGGAATGGGATTGGTTTATATAGTAAACTGATGGGAAGATCTGATGGCTGAGATCATCCGGAGCAAGGTTGGCCGCCTGGCCATGACTGAAGACGGCGACAAGAGTGGCCGCGTGGCCAAGGTCGGAGGCGCAGCAAGGTTGGCCGCGTGGCCAAGGTTGCGGGCTGACGTGATTCCTAAGCTAGGGTTTCTGCATGGTTTAAGGAAACCATATTTTGACCATATTTAGGGTGTTCTAGAATAATGAGACATATTTTGGGAATCCGGGACAAGTCTTTGCAAGGTTTCTAATTCCTATAAAGTCCTTGTATATTTGGGAAAGCCCTAATAAACTCATTTTTAGATCGGGTACTAACAATCACGTGACAATTTTTTTTTTTTTTTTTGAAAAGAAAAGATAAAAACACATAAGCACGTAAATTACAACTCCCGAATCACCCGTGTGACCGGTAAATAAACACAAAATTAAAACAGTTCAAGGGTCCAATTTTGTTCTGATGCAGGCAACTGTGCCCACACCCCTGTGTTCTGTTCAGTCCCTGAAACCTGTTCTTGTCCTGGAAATTGGCCCAGAAGCGCGCGCCTCAGGCTGGTGTTGTGGAAAGCGCGCGCCTGGCGCATTGTACATGGGAGGCGCCCGCTTCTGGGCTGACCTGTCAGATTGTCAAAAACTTATGGACTCAGGTGATTGCCCTGGTCCTGTTTGTGTGATGAAACCCCTGCAATGTTTGTTAGCATGAAATAATAGGAAGAAATAGGAATAACACATGGAAGGTGGGCGATTCTGGAATTTGATGTGGGACGCGCGCGCTTTGGACAATGAAGGTCCGAGGCGCGCGCTTCCCATATCAATTTCCAGAATGCCCTGTAAAGTGAATTATGAACAGAAACACAAGTTTAACCCTCAAGCAGTCCCCAGCGGAGTCGCCACTGTAGATACCCCGGGGGAACCGCGGCTTGGCTAGAGCGCGCGAGTTACCCTAGGATGTCCACTTGGTTTTAAGAGTCGCCACCCACGTTTTTAGAGGAACACGAGAAAACCTAAAGAAAGCAAATTTTTGTACGAAAACCAGAGATTCGGGAGAGAAGGGTTTGGGGGTTAGGTTACGAAATGGGAAGTACTTAAACACCCATTTCGCCCGAGCAAAGTCGGTCTTGTTTGTTCATAATTCACTTTAAAGATAAATGTGTTCTTCCTATTTGAATAATGATAAAAAGGGGTTTTAATGTTTAAAATGTAGGGAGATAGCTCCTAGGCCAATTCAATGTAATGAAAGGGCCATTGGTGTTATGTCCCAAATGGTTTTGGGGTGATTGCACATTTGATTGAAGAAGAAGAAGAAGAAGAAGAAGAAGAAGAAGAAAAAGAAGAATAAAGTCAAGACATTTTACCTATAATATCCTTGAAAGAGAACCTCTTGAAAAGTCTTAAAGAAGAGGTTGAATACTTGGAGAGAATATCTTTAGTAAATTGCCTAGAGTAAGGTTCAAGGTGGGAAATTCTTAGGGTGCCAGAAGAGGTCAAAAAAGGGTCTAAAGTCCTCCCTCCAATGATGGATTGGAGGGGTTTTTATAGTTGAAAAAGGCGAGTTTTTGGAGCCAAACGGAGTCTCCAAGAAATCTTTCCCGGGAAAAATCATGTATAATGAGCAAGGGAGAGATTTTAGGACAGAATCTATAACTGACGCACCCCAGAAGCGCGCGCATCCTACCTAGGCGGCGGAAGGCGCGCGCGTCTGGCCTCAAGGGATGGAGGCGCGCGACTCTGAAAGGAAAAATCTGACAGAATGGACTAGAAAGTTAGAACTGTTATTCAGTTTGTCCCTGGCCTTAACGGAGCCCGTCTGGAACTTAACGAAAGTAACAGAAACTAACAGAAAACACTTAAAAGAGGGAGAAACACAAAATCAAGTGTGTAATCGGGGTGAGCGGTCCAAGGCGGGGTGTCTACAGTGTTATGTAAAGGCTACATTATGTAAATGTATAACCTTTTGGGTAGTGTACCCATGACTTTATCTTTGTATCATCAATTTTTGGAACATGTTGGTGATTTGTAAATTTGTAAGTAAAGTCTGTAAGCCTTATGGCTAAGTACTTTGGGTTGTGAAAGTTTGTGTGAAATGAAATCAAGTTTCAAGTAAATGTGTTTGGTTATATGAAACTTTTATGAAAGGACATTTCAAAAAAAATTCTTTAAATGTTTTATGACGTCTTCCGCGCGTGTCCCGAACGTGGGGCCAAGTAGGACCACGGGTCAGAGCGCGACAGTTGGTACAGAGCTAGGTTGTAGATGGTCTAGAATGACTAAGTGACCTAGGAGGGTAGTTGTGTATAGAGTGAGTAACATTGATTGTCTTATGCAGGTATTTATTGAAAATGGTTGAGATTGAAGGAGATCAGGCTGGTTCTTCAGGGCAAGGGGATGCCAGAGAAGAGGCCCGAATCATGTTTCAAGGGATGTTTGAAGCAGCCATGAAAACTCTTAATGATCAAAGGCAAGGAGGAGAACAAGCACCTCCGAGATATGGGTTAGAACAGTTCCTGAAGATGAAACCAATGGGTTATGAAGGAGAACCAGAGGTAACAAAGGTCCAGAGGTGGATTGAATCGATGGAGAAAATATTTGATGTTCTCAGATGTTCAGATGAAGAACAAGTCCGGTTTGCTACTTATAAACTGAGTGGAGTTGTTGAGCACTGGTGGAGATCTTTGAAAACTAATTGGGATGAGAATCACGTACCCTATACTAGGGAGAATTTTCTGAAGAAGTTCAAGGAACATTTCATTCCCCGGGTAGATCAAGACAAGAAGGAAATGGAGTTTCTTAACTTGGAGTAGAATACTATGTCTGTGGCTCAGTATACATCCAAATTCATGGAGTTATCCAGGTACTGTACTCACTTAGTGGAAACTGAGGAGAGGAAAGCTATGCGATTTGTAAAGGGATTGAGTACTGTGATCCGAAGTCAACTAGTATCCCACAAGTTGCAAGATTTTCAAGATGCTGTTGATAGAGCATATCAGGTGGAGCATGATATAGAAGTGCATAAGAGGAAAGTTGAATTGGCAGGTACAGGAAGACCTCAACCACAGCGTGGTGATAATCGAGGAGGTCAGGGAACACCATCACAATTAAGAGGGCAACCGCAGGGGCAACCAATTACTAGAAATCAAGGTAACACCCCGGGAAATCAAGGTAGAAGAATATGTAACTATTGTCAGAAGGAAGGGTACTCAGACGAGCGATGTTGGAAGAAGCAGGGAAAGTGTTTGAATTGTGGTCAGCTTGGACATTTTCAGAGGGATTGTCCATGAGCAAGGATTGTACCATATGGGAGTGGAGCAGGATCTTCTCAGGGTCAGAAGAGGGATGCCTCAGGGAAGCCGAAAGTACAAGGTCGTGTTTTTGCTATCAACCAACAGCAGGCTTCAGACTCTTCTAATGTGATAGGAGGTATAATTTTTGTGTCTAGTTTAAGGGCACGTGCACTTATAGACCGTGGCTCTTCGCATTCTTATGTGTCTGTGCATTTTGCTTCTCGATTGCATGTTTCTTCTGAATCTCTACCTTATGTGTTAGAGGTGTCTACTCCTATAGGGGAGTGTTTGGTGACTAATATGGTGTTACGTGGTTGTGATGTGCATATTTGGGAGCATGTTTTATATGCTGATTTAGTTGTTTTGCCATTAAAAGATTTTGATATTATCTTGGGAATAGATTGGTTGAGTAAATACCATGCTTCAGTTGATTGTTATAAAAAAGTGGTTACATTTTCTATTCCTGATGTGCATGAATTTACTTTTGAGGCTGCTCCTTTGAGTAAGGGAATTCATATTATTTCTTATGTGAAAGCTAGAAAGTTGTTGCATCGTGGTTGTACGGGGTATTTGGCCAGTGTTCTTGATACTATTAAAAAGTTTCCTCAAGTAGAGGATGTGCATATTGTGAAAGAGTTTCCCGATGTGTTCTCTACTGAATATTCTATGCCTCCTGATAGGGAGATCGAGTTTTTTATTGATTTACTTCCAGGTACTACCCCGATATCTGAGTCACCTTATAGAATGGCTCCAACTGGGTATGAAAAATGCTAGAGGGGGGGGGGTGAATAGCGTTTTTAAAATTCTTTTCAAACCCTTTTGCAAAGCAATGGTGAATGCGCACGACTCTTAATTTGGCTAAGTATAGCGCGCATCAAGAGTGTGAAATGCACAGCGGAAGTCTTAAAGCAATCACTTATGCGCAGGGAGTATGCACAGAAGTGTAAATACGGACGGATTAAGTTTTAGCTTAAAGATAGGCGCAAGATGGAACTAAGGTAAAAAGCACACAAACACAATTCTAACGATGCAAGACAATCTACAAGGATCAAACAAAACAATATATGAGTAAAGCTTAAATGTAGAATGAAAAGCACAAACAATAGATAAGCTATTTGGAGAGGTTCGATCGGGAAAAGATCTACGTCCTCTACCAAGATGGTTAGTCTTGGATTTCTAATGAAGATCTTATTATATGAGAGAGTTTACAAGTTACAGCGAGGTAGAACAAAACTAACTCAAAGATCTATAATCTATGAAAGAACAAAATCCTAGAAAATAACCGGTGTATCTCTAGAAGTAAGATCGATGAGATCGAAACTTCAAGAGGTGTGTGTGTGTGTATCAGAAATCTGGGCTCTTTGAATCTATGAGATGGAGAGCACAAGATTCTGGTGTTAGAAAGGATTTATAGGATCTGGGCTTGGTGAAGTATAAAGGTATGCAGGTTGATCTTAGAAATCTGGAAATCTTAATCTTCAAATCTTTAAAGTTTCTCTTTGGAAGCAAATCTTAAGCAATTCTCAAGCAACACACCAGCAGCTTGGAAAATGAGGATGAGCATGCTATTTATAGCTGAGCTCCAAAAACTAGCCGTTGGGGAGTAGAGCAAGGACTATGTGCTGTCGCTTTGTGATTGGCGCGCAGCTGTCCTTTATAGCCGTTGGAGACATCAAGTTGACAGCTTTCAAAAATCTTCAAGAGTGACAGCTGTCTTCAGATTTGAATTTCAAACAAGGGGAGCGTCTCCATCTTCGTGTGTGCTGAGTGTTCTTGTTTTATCGTTTGTCCACATCAGCAAATTTGGCTTATTCAAAAGCGTAGCTTGTTATGACGCTTTCCAAGCTTCATAAGGTAAGGTCAGAAAGTGAGAATTAAGGCAAGTCTGAGTGCGCATGAGATTCATGCGCATGGAGTGCGCAGAAAGTGATGCGCTGCGCATGAAGGGATGCGCTGCGCATGGAAGGTGTGCGCACCATGCTTTGCCTTTGCTCTATTTACCATGAAATTATAGCTTCAGCCCTAGATACTAAGCCTAGTCTATAAAGAGGACTTAGCTAAAAAATTGAAGTTACAAAACTTCTTACATAGGGTCCTAAAGTCCTTAAAATAAACATAGGTGATGGTATCAATCAATTCTAACATAAGTAGGAGGGTTAAGTGATAAGCATACCCAACAATTTCCCCCTAAATGATTGATGCCATTACCTACTATAACAAAGGCAATTCATTGTACTTGATAATAACATGTTCATAAGAATAAAAAAAATGGTAAATGATGTCTCAAGACAATGTACACACTAGCCAATGCTATAGATTTCTAGTCTATCCAAAAGAAATTAACTTACAATATAGAAAAGATAGAAATATCATTCAGAGCATACAAATAATATGAGTTTAAGTTTAGTATGCGTTTAAACTGAATGTTTAAACATCATGCAATGAAATATGAGCTGTTAAGGATATGCGCATGAAGTTTATAAGATATGCAATGTTCCACAAACGAAAAGTTTGAATTGAACAAGGTTTTGTGAAAACCCAATGATGCATTCTTCTCATTAAAACTTGAAAGGTAAGAGTTACAGGGTACAAGTTTTACAATGGAAGAAAAATCAAAAGCAAAAGACCTTGCGCATCAAAAACTTACAATAGCGCAGCAAAACAAAAAGATTACAAAGTCTAGTCTATTTGAATTCGCTGCAGTGCTTCGCGCATCTCATTCTGCAAGCTGGTAAACTTGTTCATCAACTCAATCTTCAGTTGTTGAAACTTGGCGTTGTATTCCACAACTAAATTCACATGAGTCTTCATACCGTCGCGCATCAGCGCATTATCTCTCTAAATGTCTTCAGAAATCCTGTTAAAGCAATTTTTAAATGCCCCCATCTGATTTCCAAACGATTGAAGGGACGCAGCTATGGAGTCCTGAATTTCTTTCTGCGCATCAACCAAAGTCTTGGTTAGCTCTACCTGAACCATGTTCTGACTGGCTTTCATATCTAGCATAGCCTGGTTCATTCTTCCATTGAAAGTATCACTGAACTACACTAAGCAGTCAGTCATATGAGATTTGAGCGCATCAATGGAGGAGGAGCTGGAGGCAGTAGGCGCAAAATTGTCAATAGACTTTATGACTTTAGCAGACTCAATCTGAATGATTTCTGTGATGGTTTTGGCTAAGGAAAACAAAGCTTCATTCAACCCATGCACACAGGGGATCTTAGTGAGCGCAGAAGAGATGATGCCGAAGTCATGCTGGATATCTTGGCGTAGTAGATCAAAATCTTGAGAGGGCGCAGCACCAGAACCAGATGCATGCGCAGCAGCAGAACCTGAGGGAGGAGGCATAGCTTCAGAACTGGTTGCCTTTGTTGCAGAACTCTCACCGTTAATGGCATAATCAATATCCTGAAGGAAACTGGCTTGCGCATCGAGCCTTACAGACTGCGCATCCAATTGCTCTTGAATCTTGGTTTGCGCAGTGACCACCTGAAAGTGCTGGGTGTGCGCAACAAATTGATTAGCCTGGATAGTCTGGAGCATGGCCAAGATTTGACTAATGTCTGATGCGGAATTGGAGGGATCAGAGGGAGCAGTTGCTGGAGTCACTAAGGGGATAACTATTGGAGAAGTTTGAGAAGCCCCAGTAGGTTGCACAGGAGTGTCAGCAGCAGCAGGAGTCTCTTGCGCATGAACTGGAGAGTGATGCGCATGGATAGGAGAACGATGGACCTCATAATCTTCTGAGCTTGAGTCTTCGCCATCTTCAACTATAGGCGCATCCTCATAAACAGTAGGATCAGGCGCATCATGAGCAAAGCCTTCACCATCAATGAAGACTGGTGGGGCTTGCTGCGCAATGTTTCACTGCGCAATTGCAGCTAGCCTTACTTCCCTTGTAATTTCACGCGCAGTCTTTTCAGTGCGCGGAGGAGAATGTCTTGGAGGATCTGAATCAACATCAGATAAGTCTTCCATGGTTCGCTTTGAGGCGCGCTTCTTGGTGGCAACTTTCTTTACCCTGCGCGATGGAGTGGCCTTCTTCGCCGATAGTGGGACTTCATCATCACTAGAAGTAGTATTGCGCATGGGCTTTGCAGTCTCCTTTTGATTCTCCCCCTGAGATTGAGTATCCTTGGAAGTTCCAGTAGATTTGGAAGGGCTGATAAGAGGATCATTGAAAGCACCTTCAAATTCATCTTCTTCTTGAGGCGCAGGAGGAGGAGTAGAGGCTCATTTGACTTAGGCGCAGGAGGAGGGGGCGCAGGAGCATCATCTGCTACTTGGATGTCTTCATCAGACTCATCCAGTAGTGTTCTTGATTCCTTTGCCTTTTTCTTCTTCTTCTTGTCTTTCTTCTCAACAGGCACAGTAGCCTTAGCTTTTCCTTTTTCTTCAGGCGCAGGAGCCTTGGCCTTCTTGGCTTTCTTAGGAGGCTCAGGGTCTGAAGTAGCCTTGCGCTTCGGAGTTTGCGCAGTAGGCTCTTTGATTTTAATTCCTGGGGCAGCTGTAGATTTGCTGGCCTTCTTTTTCTTGCGCAGAGGCGCATCAGCAGCAATACCCTTGCCTTGTCACCAACTTTGCTTAGGACCGGTTCAAAGAAGGATTCGTTTTCAGAATCAGATTCAGTTGAAGATGCCTCATAAATCTCACCACTAGATACAGGAGGCGATCCTTGATTTTAGGATGAATATCTTCAAACACTTCAATGGGGTCAGCAGCCCAGTACATGCAATAATCAAAGTTGTTTACTTCACGGCAGAAATTCTGAAGAAATACGCGTGAATACGTGCGCGTGGAAGTCACGTCAACTTTGAGAGAGGGGTCCTCCTCCACCAGTTTGCGCACTGATGGGAATCGGATGAAGATTGCAGTTAGAATTCTGCAATGCGTTTTGTACTTGGCTGGTTTCTTTGGATCAGCTGCCTTCTTTTTGTAGACGCGCACCCAACGCACTAATTCATCAAAGATAATTTAAGACCAGCTTAACCTCTTCTTTTTGTAAATGGCAGCGCAGCACATCCATTGCTTGCTGATGAATATTGACTTGTTACCATTTTTGCAGTTGATAGTGTCACCAATGAGAGTGCAGAGGTAGAACATCAATTCCCCAAAATCTTTCCTATCATGGTTGTTGTACTGACCAACCAGAGTAGGAATCCTTATAAGCTTCTGCACAACACTGTCCTGCACATCCTGAGGTAGCTTCTTCTTATTGCACGCTGGTAAACCCATCGTCTGTCTGATATGCGCGTAGTTGATAGTTATAGAAACTCCGCGGATAGAACTTTTGAGACAAGGGACTGAGATATCGTCGTACATTCGATCAATTTCTACTGCATTGCTGAAGAACTCATCGATGTAAGATGGAAGAATGAAGTCCTGGCCTCTGGAGAAGAGAGGCAAAATCCCAGATTTATCCATGATTTCAACCATATAGCGTCCTAGCGCATCCAGTTTTAGGTCTTCCACATCAAGTTCCCATCCAGGAATAATGTAATTGAGATTCTGCGCAAAACAAAGGTGGAGAATTAGGTCTGGACATGCGCATGGAGAGAAGCGCATGCGCATGAGCAATATGCGCAGTGCATGAACTAGACTCCATAATTAGAAAAAGATAGGAAGTTTAAAGGGTAAAAATGTTCAAAACACATAATTTAAACCAAATGCCTAAAATTGGCGCGAAAAGCAGAAACACAATCAAGAATCATATCAAGGCTTGTCATATGACTATTCATCAAGAACACGAAGAACATGCATTGAATACACGAAGAACATAAAAATGTCAAAGTACTCCAAAATGCATAAAAAGCACATCAAAATGTTCGAAATGAAAAATCACATACAAACAAGTAAACCATAACAACAATAACATAAACGAACAACCAAGATCTAAAAAAACGAAGAGAATTCAAAAAGACAAAATATTCGAAATTTCCACAGAAAACACATCAAATGATCATTGATCGTAAAACAAATCACATAAATGAAAAGCTAAGAGTAAATCGAACACGTAGCATCAAATAATTTGAAAAACGAGCAACGAATCATAGAGAAATCAGAAAGGGGAAAATCTCAGACCTTCGAGCTTCAATGGCGGAAAACAGAAAGTTTGAGTTTGAAATTCTTACCATTTGTGGATCCTCTTGCTTCTTGGAAGATGTAGTAGAAGATTTCTTAGGAGCCATGATATATAAAGAAGATTTCTTTGAAAAAGTAGAGAGAGATAGATGAGTGCAGAGAGAGAGAGAGATGTCATAATTGGAGAAAAAAGAGAAGGCGGTTGAGGGAAGTTGAGCAGAGGAGAAGTGAGGAGAGAGAGACGGCGGAGGAGGTTTATAATCATCAAAAAGGGATGATGACGTTATGGTGCGCTGAAAAGAAGTTGGTGAAAGTCAGGCGAGTGAGGTGCACGCGCAGGTGAGGCGCATGCGTGAATGACGTGGACCAATGAGGAACGCGCGTGAAAAAGCCTAGCCGCGCGCGTGTGTCAGTCATTTATGGTCAAAAAGAATCTTTTCCTATTCCGTCATAATCAGCACACAACGAGCATTAAATGCGCGTCACTCAATGCCTTTGCATTAAATGAGGTGGGACGTGCGCAGAGGGCAGAAAGGTAATTTCCCAAAAAAAAATCAAAAATAATGACGAGGGAAAATAATAATTACACAAGTACCCTTGCGAATTATGCTGACTCAGCAAGTCAAGGACCTAAGTGAAACTATTGAAAAGAGAACTTAACTTAGGTCCACGGGTCATGCGCATGATACTTATGCGCAGCAATGTATTGCGCAAGTTTCTATAAAGAAACAACTGATTTACCTTATGCGCATAGCTAAGGGCGCTTCTTGTACGCAGGCGCATGATGTATATCTAACTTAGAATTTTATCACAAACAAAATCATTAGTATTGACAGTTCATATTGACAAAATTTAGCTAAGTTCAAGCATACCCATTTCACCTCTCAAAAAGATGAACCTCTTAGCATCAAGTGCTTTTGTAAGAATGTCGGCGATTTGATAGTCGGTTCCCACGTGTTCTAGATGTATATTCCCCTTTTCCACGTGGTCTTTGAGGAAGTGATATTTAATGTCGATGTGTTTGGTCTTCGAATGCATGACAGGATTTTCAGAAACAGCAATTGTTGAAGTGTTGTCGCAATAAATGGGACAATTTTCTTCTTTGATGTCATAATCCACTAATTGCTGCTTCATCCACAGAATTTGACAGCAACAGCTTCCAGCAGCGATATATTCTGCTTCAGTTGTAGAGACAGAAACTGCAGCTTGCTTTTTGCTAGCCCAAGACACAAGTCGATATCCAAGGAAATGACAAGTGCCGCTTGTGCTTTTCCTGTCAATTATGCATGCTGCGTAGTCCGCATCTGAATAACCTACAAGTTTAAAGTTCGAATCTTTGGTGTACCAAAGTCCAAGGTTAACAGTACCAGAGAGATATCGTATTATACGTTTCACAGCAATTAAGTGCGCTTCTCTAGGGTCAGACTGATAACGTGCGCAGACACAAACACTAAACATAATATCAGGCCTACTAGCAGTAAGATAAAGGAGTGAGCCAATCATTCCTCGATAAAGTGTTTGATCAACCTTTTTACCTTTTAAGTCTTTGTCAAGTTTGTTTCCGGTGGCCATTGGAGTGTCGTATGCTTTAGCATTCTCAAGTCCAAATTTCTTGATTAAGTCCTTTGTGTATTTGGCTTGGTTGATAAATATGCCTTCATTCATTTGCTTGATTTGAAGCCCGAGGAAGAATGTAAGTTCTCCCATCATGCTCATTTCAAACTTGCTCTTCATTAGTTTCTCAAAGCGCCTGCACAACAATTCATTAATAGAACCAAATATAATATCATCAACATAAATTTGAACAAGTAATTTATGACCATTATGTTTGGTAATGAAACGAGTGGTATCGATTTTACCGTGAGTGAAGCCTTTTTCGATGAGAAACTTGGATAGTGTATCATACCATGCTCTTGGTGCTTGCTTGAGTCCATACAAAGCTTTCTGGAGTTTGTAGACATGATTTGGAAATTGTGAATCTTCAAACCCAGGTGGTTGAGCAACGTAGACTTGTTCTTGGAGTTCACCATTCAGAAACGCACTCTTCACATCCATTTGATATAACTTGAAGTCCTTGTGAGCGGCGTAAGCTAGAAATAATATGATAGATTCAAGTCTTGCTACGGGCGCGAATGTTTCATCGTAATCAATTCCTTCTTCTTCCCTATAGCCTTGTGCAACCAATCTTGCTTTGTTTCTCGTGAAGGTTCCATTCTCATCCATCTTGTTTCTAAACACCCATTTTGTACAATTACTCCTTAATTATTTGGTCTTGGGACAAGAGTCCAAACCTTACATCGTTCAAATTGATTGAGTTCTTCTTGCATAGCAACAACCCAATTAGGATCTTAGAGCGCTTCATCAGCCTTCTTTGGTTCAATTTGAGAGATAAATACACTGTAAGCATCAAAGTTTGTAGCTCTCCTTGTACGAACCCCAACATGAAGATCACCAATGATATTAGTGATGAACCCCAACATGAAGATCACCAATGATATTAGTGATTGGGTGATCTCTAACTTCACGAACTTCAGGAGGTAAGTTAGGTTGAGTTGTAGTAACTTGAAGGTCTTCAATTGGCACATCTTCACTGTATTAAAATCATCAAAATTTGGAGGAAGAACTGGTTGAGAATTGAAAGTGGGATTAACACCAGATGCAGCAGTAGACTGATGCGCATTAAAAGAATCTCCAGGCGCATGGTTAGGTGCAGCTGAAGCTCTACTTGGTGCGCTATTAATAATGCTTTGCGCAACTGATGTAGATGGATTTCCTGGTGTTGATACATTCTGGTCTTGTGTATGCGCAGCTGGTATGTGTGCACCTGTCTCAATGGACTCAACAGAATCATCAGAAACATTTAGAGCCAAATGTGGCTCAAGGAGAGAATGTTCATCAAAAGTAACATGTACAGATTCAACTATCACTAATGTAGATCTATTGAAAACACGAAAAGCTTTAGACTGTTTAGCATACCCAACAAAAATACCTTCGTCGGCTTTTGCATCGAATTTACCTCTATGTTCATTTCCGTTGTAGAGGATATAACATTTGCAACCAAAGATTTTGAAGAAAGCAATGTTGGGAGTTCTTCCACACCATAGTTCATATGGAGTCTTGTTGTGATGTTTGTTGATGAGGGAGTGATTTTGAGTAAAACATGCAGTGTTGATAGCTTCTTCCCAAAAGTACTTAGGCAATTTCACTTCGGCTATCATCGTCTTTCCTGCTTCAATCAACGTCATATTCATTCTTTCCACTACACCATTTGTTGTGGAACTCCAGCGGTTGAGAAGTTGTGATCTATCCCATGATCATCGCAATATCGACCAACACCGTTGTTTTTGAATTATGTTCCATTGTCGGATCGAACACTAACGATGTCATCTTCTTTTTGGGTTTGGAGCAGTCTGAATAGAGTGGTGAGAATGTCATAACAATCATCTTTTGAGATTATCATTTCCACCCATGTATATCTTGAGAAATCGTCCACCACAACTAAGGTATACTTATTTCTTTTGATGCTTGCAGTGGTAACTTGTCCAAATAGATCAATGTGCATCAGTTGCAAACATTTTGAAGTTGAGGGATTTGTCTTGCTGGAGAAAGACTGCTTTGTTTGTTTGCCTCATTGACATGCTGCGCATTTGTTGTCATGATGATCAGCAACTTTGGGGAGTCCTTTGACAAGATTGTCCCTGCTGAGTTTTGATAGACATTTGAAGTTCAAGTGACTCATGCGCTTGTGCCATAGCCAACTGTTCTCGCTTACACTTTTAGCTACAAAACAAAGATTAGTACTAGAGTTCATACTATGAAAATCAATAATGTAAATATTTGTCTTACGATAACCCGTGAGTAAGATAGCTCCAGTTTTTCCATTCTTGATAAGACATTGCGTTGAAGAGAAATGGCATTCTGATCCTTTGTCGCGGAATTGAGATATGGATAATAAGTTGTGCTTGAGTCCTTTGACGAGAGAGACTCTTTCAATGCACACTTTGTCTTTCTTGAGCTTTCCATATGCTACAACTTGACCTTTGTTATTATCACCAAACGTTACTAAGGGACCTCTTTCTTCATTAACATCTTCTAATAAGGATTCATCTCCAGTCATGTGTCTTAAACACCCACTATCGAGAATCCATTCATAATTTCTAGCTTTTGAAGATCCAGCCATGAAACAAAGAACCTGAAATATAGACATTTAAGCAGGTCCCCTTATTCCTTTTGGGCCCTCGGGTTAGCAACTTTTGACAACCCACTCTTGCTTGACCTTAGGGTTTTTACGTCCTTTGGCATTGGGAGTGAATCGCAAAAGGCATTCCACGGCCTTGTGTCCAGAACAATCACAAATGGAACAATGATGAAAGCCACTAATCACATGAGTTTTCATAAACTCTTTACTTTTCTTAGGGATAGCATTCTTCCTTGGGTCAGATGAGCCGGCCTTAACAAAATCTTTCTTTTGAAATTTTGGAGCACTTTTTCTAAGAGTGTGCATAGGGCTAGGATGTGCATGGCGGTGAGGCGCATGGCTCCTTGGCGCATAATGATCACTTGTAGAAGGAGCGCTCTTGGTTTCAAGAGGAATTTTGCAAGAGGATGATTCATCTGTAGCTATATCTTTCCCATTAGCTTTCCCAAATTGCTTCGTTGGGTAGACATAATGGAATGTTTGTCTCTTGACTTTTTCCTGTCCTTTACCCATTGAATTAGAATGTTTTTCCTTGGGAATTTCAAAAGTTTGCTGGTTTGTAAATTCACTATCTCTTTCAGCACAGACATCACATTTAAAGTTGTCACTAGTTGATGAGAATCCCAAGCCACTTTTATCACCACTGACTTTTTGGGACTCAAATATATTCTCCATAGTGACACGAGAATTGGACCACTCATTTGTAATTTTTTTAAAATCAGTAATTTGAGCAACCAATTCATCGTTTTGAACTTTAAGAAGTAAGTTCTGTTCTGTTAGAAAAGTGTTTTTAACAGTAAGAGGAGTTCTGTTCTGATAGTGCTAGAGCTTCCTTCATACTATCAAATCTAGTGATTACATTTTCAGCCTTTTTGAACAATTTTTCTTATTCAGCAATCACTTCATCATCATCATTGATTTTGGAGATTGGAGCAGTTGGTTCAACTTGAGGTCTAATGTAAGCTCCTTTTCTCAACTTGTTCCTTGCACTTAGATCACATCGTGAGAATAACAATCCACCATCGCTTTGAGCCGGAGTGAGAAATCCTATTCAATGAGCTCGCTGATGGTTGGTCCTTTCTTCCTTTTCTCTTCTTGAAAACCTGCAGATTTCTTGATAGGTTTATTCAAGGCATTCATATCAGGAACATCCTTGGAGAAGTCATCATCAGAATCATAAGTATCAACTTCATCATCATTTCCACCAAACAAACGAGTCCATCATCGGAATCTTCATCGCTCTCATCGGAGTCTGTTTCAATCCAGTGTTGTGCTCATTGCTGGTGCTTCTTCCTCAGCAATCATTCCCTTGTGACGAGTGAATTTGGGAGTGAACTGGGAGTATGGCTGCTCTTCTTCTGCATGTATTCAAATTTCGGAATTGGGCAGCTTGAAGCAAAGTGTCCTGGTTTCCTGCAATTAAAACAAACAAGATCTTCTTTTATTTTAGAATCACTACTCCTCGTGAACTTTGGAGGAGCTCTGCTGGTAGATCCTTGAAATTTGTTGTTTGAGCTGGGTCTTAAGATTTTCTGAACTTTTGAAATTTCTTCACAAATAAAGCGAAGTCTTCATCATCCATGTCCAATAGCTTAGAAGTAGAAATTTTGGGATCTGCGCTTTTCTCAACTTGAAACTTGAGCTTGCGCAGGTGCTTCTTCTCTTTGCGCCACCATTGCAATGGACTTGAATTTTCCTTCAGTTTCACTTATACGCTGAAGCTTGAGTTCATAGACTTTGAGATTTGCGTAAAGATTTCTAAGTGTCCACACATCCAATGTTCCAGCGTCTTCTAGGGCGCTAGATTTATGTAGGTATTTGATCCAAAAGCTTGAAGAAAATTGACATTTAAATCTTTGTTCGAAAACTTCATGCCAAGTGAAATACATAGATTGATAATTTCACAAAAGCGTTCATAAGTTTGTCTTAAGGTTTCACGGGGAGTTGAGAGAAATTGTTGAATCTCTTTTGTACTTCATATTTCTTGTTTTTCCTTGCACACGTGTCTCCTTCTATATGTTCTTCAATAGCATCCCATAACTCATTGGCGGTAGCACAATGCATGACTTGTTTGTTTCATAGCCGTGCTTAGAGTGCTTAGGAGAATGTTTCTTGATTTGCCATCATTTGCAACTCTTCTTGTTTCTTCCTCAGTCCATTCTTCCTTTGGTTTCTTGACGGTTGGTTGAACAGCATTTGTGCGCGGATTTGGATTCGCTTTCATAGGAATGTAAGGTCCATAAACCACGGTGTCATGAAGTCTTTCATCGATTGAGTTGAGATGAGTCAAGGATGCTTCCACACGTCAAAAAGATCTTCATCAAAGACCGGAACGTGAGTGTAGTTTGCAGTTGCCATAGGTTTTGAGTTTCCATATCGAATCAGCACCCAAGCTGTTAAGCTTGAAAAACATAAATGTTTTATAAAGGTGATCGCTCTGATACCACTTGTTTGGTCCCCAGAAGGGCAACAAGGGTATGAAAAATGCTAGAGGGGGGGGGGTGAATAGCGTTTTTTAAAATTCTTTTCAAACCTTTTGCAAAGCAA
Organism: Campanula takesimana; assembly: GCA_026119855.1. Classification (NCBI taxonomy): domain Eukaryota; kingdom Viridiplantae; phylum Streptophyta; class Magnoliopsida; order Asterales; family Campanulaceae; genus Campanula; species Campanula takesimana. The sequence goes on from JAOWBW010000687.1 coordinate 709,332, forward strand.
TGGCGAATGCGCACGACTCTTAATTTGGCTAGGTATAGCGCGCAGCAAGAGTGTGAAATGCACAGCGGAAGTCTTAAAGCAATCACTTATGCGCAGGGAGTATGCGCAGAAGTGTAAATACGCACTGCACTAAGTTTTTAGCTTAAAGATAGGCGCAAGATGGAACTAAGGCAAAAGCACACAAACGCAATTGTAAACGACGCAAGACAATCTACAAGGATCAAACAAAACAATATATGAGTAAAGCTTAAATGTAGAATGAAAAGCACAAACAATAGATAAGCTATTTGGAGAGGTTCGATCAGGAAAAGATCTACGTCCTCTACTAAGATGGTTAGTCTTAGATTTCTAATGGAGATCTTATTATATGAGAGAGTTTACAAGTTACAGCGAGGTAGAACAAAACTAACTCAAAGATCTATAATCTATGAAAGAACAAAATCCTACACAATAACCGGTGTATCTCTAGAAGTAAGATCAATGAGATCGAAACTTCAAGAGGTGTGTGTGTGTATCAGAAATCCTGGGCTCTTTGAATCTATGAGATGGAGAGCACAAGATTCTGGTGTTACAAAGGCTTTATAGGATCTGGGCTTGGTGAAGTATGAAGGTATGAAGGTTGATCTTAGAAATCTGGAAATCTTGTAAGCAATCTTCAAATCTTCAAAGTTTCTCTTTGGAAGCAAATCTAAGCAATTCTCAAGCAACACACCAGCAGCTTGGAAAATGAGGATGAGCATGCTATTTATAGCTGAGCTCCAAAAACTAGCCGTTGGGAGCAGAGCAAGGACTATGTGCTGTCGCTTTGTGATTGGCGCGCAACTGTCCTTTATAGCCGTTGGAGACATCAAGTTGACAGCTTTCAAAAATCTACAAGAGTGACAGCTGTCTTCAGATTTGAATTTCAAACAAGGGGAGCGTCTCCATCTTCGTGTGTGCTGAGTGTTCTTGTTTTGTCGTTTGTCCACATCAGCAAATTTGGCTCATTCAAAAGCGTAGCTTGTTATGACGCTTTCCAAGCTTCATAAGGTAAGGTCAAAAAGTGAGAATTAAGGCAAGTCTGAGTGCGCATGAGATTCATGCGCATGGAGTGCGCAGAAAGTGATGCGCTGCGCATGAAGGGATGCGTTGCGCATGGAAGGTGTGCGCACCATGCTTTGCCTTTGCTCTATTTACCATGAAATTATAGCTTCAGCCCTAGATACTAAGCCTAGTCTATAAAGAGGACTTAGCTAAAAATTGAAGTTACAAACTTCTTACATAGGGTCCTAAAGTCCTTAAATAAACACAGGTGATGGTATGAATCAATTCTAACATAAGTAGGAGGGTTAAGTGATAAACATACCCAACAGCTGAATTAAAGGAGTTGAAAATTCAACTGCAAGAGTTGCTTGATAGGGGTTTCATTCGACCTAGTGTATCACCATGGGACTCCTGTGTTGTTTGTAAAGAAGAAAGATGGGTCCTTGAGACTATGCATCGACTATAGAAAAACTGAATCAGGTGACTGTAAAGAACAAATATCCTTTGCCTCACATTGATGATTTATTTGATCAACTCCAAGGGGTCATTGTCTTTTTGAAGCTTGATTTGAGGAGTGGGTATCATCAGTTGAAGATTCACTCAGAAGACATTTCCTAGACTACTTTCCGTAGTAGGTATGGTCATTATGATTTTCTTGTTATGCCTTTCGGGTTAATAAATGCTCCAGCTGTTTTCTTGGATATGATGAACCGGGTTTTTAAAGCCTTATCTTGATTCTTTTTATGGTTTTGTTTTATTGATGACATCCTGGTTTATTCTATGTTCTCGAGAAGAACATGAGCAAAACACTTGCGAATGGTTCTATCTATTCTTCGGGAAACAGTTGTTTGCAAAATTCATTAAGTGTGTTTTTTGGCTCGATGAAGTTTCTTTCTGGGACATGTGGTTTCTAATAGAGGTATATATGTGGATCCTCAAAAATAGAAGCCATTGTGAATTGGAAAGGCCAGAATCATCACAGAAATTCGAAGTTTCTTGGGGTTAGCTGGTACTACAAGAAGATTCATTGAAAGGGTTTTCAAAAATTGCTACAACCATTGACTCAGTTGACTCGAAAGAATGTGCCATATGTGTGGGTGACAAAATGTCAAGTTAGTTTTGAGGAGTTAAAAAATAGAGGTTGACCACCGCTCCTATTCTTGCCTGCCTAATGGGAATGATGACTGGTGATTTGTATAGTTGATGCTTCAAAAAAAGGCTTGGGTGGGGTGTATTTTAATGCAGAGTGGGAAGGTTAAAATTGCGTATGCTTCAAGGAAGTTAACACCTAGTGAGCAGAATTATCCAACCCATGGACTGGAGCTAGCTGCGATTGTTTTTTTGCGTTACATAAATGGAGTATTACTTATATGGAGCAAAGTTTGAGATTTTCACACACAGTTCATTAGAGTTTTAAGTACCCTTTTCCTCCCAAAAGAGTTGAACAACAGACAACAAAGATGGATGGAGCTGTTTGAAAGATTATGATTGCACCATTTCTTATTATCGGGGCAAAGGCGAATGTGGTAGCTTATGCTATTAGCCGGAGTCTATGTATCTTCATTTATGGTACGGGAAGGAAGATGTTAGAAGATGCCGAGATTGGTGTCCTTAAGAGTCAAGGCATGGGGCTATATTTGCGAATATCAGAGTATTACCAACCTTAATTCAACAAATCAAGGATCTCAAAAATATGCCTGCCCGAGTTAGTGAAGATAATGAGTAAAATCAAAGATGGGAAGAATTTGAAGAACTTTTTCTCTTCAGTTCTGAAGGGGTATTGACTTTTAATGGCGATTGTGTGTTCTAATGTTGATGGAATTAAACTCCAAGTTCTTGAAGAAGGCCATAAGTCGAGGTAACTATTTCTCCCGGTAGTCTAAAATGTAGCAAAGACTTGAAGCAACACTTTTGGTGGAAAACTGAAGCGGGAAATAGCGGATTATGTGTCAAAGTGTTTGACCTTGTCAACCTCAGTAAAAGCTGAACATCAAGACCCCAGGTTTGCTTCAAACCTTTAGAGATACCGGAATGGAAAAATGGGAACATGTTACTATGGATTTTGTGTCACGTTTACCTCGTACTCGAAGAAGACTCATGATGCAGTTTGGGTGATCGTAGACGATTGACAAGTCTTCTCACTTCTTACCTATTGAGATGGGGTTATTCTATGGAAAGGCTTGCTACGTTTACATTAATGGATTGTGAAGTTGCATTTTGGAGTTCCAGTTAGCATTATTTATCATCGTGATCCTAGATTCACTTCTCGTTTTTGGCAAGCATTTTCAGAAGGCTTTGGGTTCAGAATTGAGATTTAGTACTGCTTTTCATCCTCAAACAGATTGCCAGTCAGAAAGGACCATTCAGATTCTTTGGGATATGTTGAGAGCTTGTTCAGTTGATTTTTGCAAATTATTGGATATTCTTTGCCTCTCGTGAATTTTCTATAATAACAATTTTCAGTCCGAGTATTAGGATGGCTCCTTATGAAGCATTATATGGGAGAAAATGTCGTTCACCTTTATTTGTTGGATAAGTTGGGGAAGCAAAGATTTGGGGTGTTGACATGGTTATGACTCAGTTGAAAAGGTTAAGCTTATTCGGGATCGATTGACTACTGCCCAGAGTCGACAAAAGAGTTATGCGGATCAA